>CM053405.1:1590325-1636995 GCA_028644305.1 Xerus rutilus
GAAGGATTTGTTTGATGCCCCGTTGTTTGGGGCCTAGATATTTATGATTGTTATGTCTTGTTGATGTATGATTCCCTTAAGAAGTGTGAAATGACCTTCTTTATCTCTTTTCACCATCTTTGGTTTGAAGTCCACTTTATTAGATATGAGGATGGAAACTCCTGCTTGTTTGCGGGGTCCATGTGAGTGATATGTTTTTTCCCATCCTTTCACTTTCAGTCTGTGGATGTCTTTTCCTGTGAGATGAGTCTCTTGAAGGCAGCATATTGTTGGGTCTTTTTTTTTTTTATCCAGTCTGTCAGTCTATGTCTTTTAACTGATGAGTTTAGGCCATTCACATTCAGGGTTATTATTGAGATATGATTTGTAATTCCGGTCATTTTGGTTTGTTTTTGGTTTTACCTTGACTTGGTTTCTCCTTTGATTGGCCTTTCCTTTAGTGTAGCTCCTCTCTTTGCTGATTTTCATTGTTGTTTTTCATTTCCTCCTCATGGAATATTTTACTGAGAATGTTGTGTAGTGCTGGCTTTCTAGCTGTAAACTCTTTTAACTTTTGTTTATCATGGAAGGTTTTTGTCTCATCATCAAATCCAAAGCTCAGTTTTGCTGGATATAAGATTCTGGGTTGGCATCCATTTTCTTTCAGAGCTTGGTATGTGTTGTTCCATGATCTCCTGGCTTTTAGGGTCTGGGTTGAAAAATCTGCTGAGATCTGAATTAGTCTCCCCTTATATGTAATCTGATTCCTCTCTCTTGTGGCCTTTTTTCATGTTTGGGAAATTTTCCAATATTATATCATTGAAGAGATTGTGCATTCCTTTGGTTTGAAATTCTGTGTCTTTTTCTATCCTGATAAATCTTAGATTTGATCTTTTGATGCTATCCCATAATTTTTATTAACAGTTTTCTTAAGAAATCTGTTTATGATTTCTTACCATCTTCACTGTATGATTGACCAACTTTATTTTCAAGATTGTATATTTTGCCTTCATTATCTGAGGTTCTGTCTTCCAAGTGATCTATTCTACTGGTGATGCTTTCTATCAAGTTTTATATTTATTGTTTTGTTTCTTTCATTTCAAGAATTTTTGGTTGTTTTTTTCCCACAATTCTAGCTCTTTCTTAAAGTAATCTTTTGCTACCTGTATTTGCTCCCTTATCTCTTTGTTGGAGTGATCGATGGTTGCCTTTATTTGCTCTTCTATTTCTTTGTTGAAGTGATCAATTTTTGCCTGTATTTGCTTGCTTAAGTCATTCTTTAATTCACAGATCATTTTAATTATGTACATTCTGAATTCTTTCTCTGACATTTCATCAACTGTGCTGTCAGTGGATTCTATTATTGTAGTATCTTGGTTTATTTGGGGCACTTTCTTCCCTTGTTTTTTCATGTTGATTATGTATCTTCCTTTTTTGCAATGCCCATCTGAGTTATTGCAGTTTCTATCCTATAATTTTGTAGTGACTTTACAGATTACCTGTATCACACCTTGGAGTTCACTTCCAGTCCCCAGCAAGTGTTCTCAGATGGACACTACTACCACTAAAGATGGTGGCTGTGGTAATGGAAGTAACTCAAGATGGAAATGGGAGTGGCCTTGGCTAGGCTCCTGGGCTGGTCCCTGAGGGTGATCCTGGGCCTTGGCCTGTCCTCTGGCTACTTGGCAGGAACTCTGGCATGGAACTGGGGGCAGTCCTGGGCCTCACTTAGGCCAGGTCTCCCCCAGGTCCCGGGAGGCAGATCTTCTCCTTAGTCTGGGTTCCTCTGTGACTGGCAGCTAGCAATCTTGGGTGTTCCCTTTGCTAGGCTCCTGCAGTGTTCCCTGAAGGTGGTCCTGGGCCTTGGCCTGTGCTCACATCAGTCGGCAGGAACTCAGACTTGGAACTCCCTCTTGATTTCTTCCTCCTCCTTCTACACTGATCTTCCCTATATCTTTATGATATTCGATCCTCCCTTCTTTCCCTTATTTCGCTCTAGTTTTTACATATGAGAGAAAACATTTGACCTTTGATTTTCTGAGTCTGACTTGTTTCACTTAGCATGATATTCTCCAGCTCCATCCATTTACTGGCAAATGCCATAATTTCATTTTTCTTTATGGATGAGTAAAACTCCATTGTGTGTGTATACTACATTTACATAATCCATTCATCTATTGACAGGCATCTGGGCTGATTCCATGATTTGGTTATTGTAAATTAACGGTGCTGTACACATTGGTTTGCATGTGTCACTATGATATTAGTTTTAGGTCTTTTGGATAAATACCAGGGAGTGGGATGGCTGGGTCATATAGTGGCTCCATTTCTAGTTTTTTGAGGAATTTCCATACTGCTTTCCTGAGTGGCTGTATTAATTTGCACTCCTACCAATAGCATATAAGGGTATATTTTCTCCACATTCTAGCCAATAATAATTATTATTTGTATTCTTGATAATTTCTATGGAACCAGTGATTTTTAATGTCAACCTAAAGCCAGTGTCTCTCAGTTTCAGAAAATAATTCCCAGCTCCTCTGTCTGCAATCCAGAACCCTTTTCTTTAGAGGCAGTTTTTTGTAGTCTTTTTGTATTTTCTCCTTTTTCAAACTATACCTTCACCATTTCCTCTTTTGATCTCATCTATTTTTGGCATTCATTGATTATTGACTTGCCATGTTGGAAGATAAGGACTCACTGGAGTTCTCTGAGGCTGCCTCGGGTCCACAGTCCCAGCTCATTGCTTGTCTTCTCTATAACACTCCTAGAAGCTCCTGTGGAGTCCTTTGCAACTGGGATTCTGAGAACCACAGAGGCAGGGCCCATGGCTGCGGTTGATGGTGGTGGCCTCTTCACCCTTGGTTCACCTGGGGTGCTCTTTATACATCTGTTTTTTTCTTTTATCTAATTATGCTAAAGACTTTGGAAGCATCAAGGCCTGTTTTCTGGGTGTGTCTGTTGAAGCCAGGTGAGACTGGAGGTCTGCACAGGAGGTCTTGGATTTGTGAAGGAACAGCTTCATGAAGGGGCCTGGAGGGAGACTAGGCTCCCAGGGTGCATGGGATACCAAGTGAGCAAGAACTGTCAGAGCAAAGGGAACTGTTCTGTTCTGTACTCCCAGCATTGGTGTGAGAGTCTGCAGGTTTCTTCACAGCCTGACGATGTAGACTGCTTACAGAAACATGGCTTTTCCTGATCTGATACATGAAAAGGGCACCACGTGGTAGTGCTTTAGTTGTTGTTGTTGTTTGTTTCTTCGGACCTCACTGTGTTGCCTAGGCTGGTCTTGAGCTCCAGGCTCAAGGAAGCCATTCTTCTGCTTCCGTCTCTGTCTCCCCTGTAGCTGGATTACAGGCACAGGTGCCCCATGTCCACGGCCTCTCATCCCAGTGTTTTAAAAGTTCATCGAGGGAACCATTTGCACTCACCCACTGACAGATCACAAGTGTGCAGGGTGTGGTGTCCTGGCGCCCACCATGCAGCCAAGCTTTGGAGCAAGTCCCCACCACCAGAGGTGTTCTCAGCTCCTCGCAGGGAGATCCTGCCCTTGCTGGGGTGGCTTCTGTCTGGACAGCGGCACCTGTTCCAGCTGTCAGGCAAACAGCATCGCACACTGTGCTGTCTTCGTATCTGACGTATTTCCGAGACGCTGGTGATTTTGAGATTGACTGTGGTGTTGCTGAGCTGGCTCTTCCCCTTTGCAGGTGGTGGCATTCAACTATGTGGCTGCTCCATGTAAATGGAGCCTTTCACTAGCTGATGCACTTTCGTGGTTTCCATTTTTAAGGCTATTTTAAAAGAAAAGTGACATTGACCATTGGCAACATGTGTTTGACAGACTCTCACTTATCTTGGGTGGATTCCCTAGGAGTGAAATTGCCAGGTCATAAAGTGAGTGTACATTTAAACTTTTATTTTCTCTCTATTTTAACCTTTTTCCTATTTTATTTTATTGGTCCTGGGGACTGACCCTAGGAGTACTTTACACTAAGCTACACCCTTAGCTCTTTTTATTTTGTATTTGAGTCAAGGTCTCATTAATTTGCTAAGAATGGCCTCCAACTTGCAGTCCTCCTGCTTCAGACTCCCACATGGCTGGGATTACAGGCCTGTGCCACCATGCCTGGCTATAGTTACCTTTTAAGGACATTGCCAATCTGTCTCCCAGGTGGCTGTCCTAGCTTGCATCTTTCCCAGCTCCACGTGGGAGCTCCAGTGGCTGCAGACCCTTGTCAAGAGTTGGCTTGGCCAGCTTTTCAGTTCTGCCCTTCTGGGGGTTATGAAGTCTGTTCTAACTGCTTCCTTAGATTTAAATCTGTCCCTTACCCACTCATCCACTCATCAACTAGATCAACTTCTTCTTTTTTTTTCTTTTTTCTTTTTTCTGTGTCCTTGGTGCTCTGGCATCTCAGGGCCTTACTTACCAGGGCAGAGACTGCTTTCCCAGGATTATTTAATTGTTAGAAATAGCAGTGGGCTCAGCTGGCAGGCTTGGTAGGTTTTCATCACTATGACCAAAATACCCAAGAAGAACAAGAGGAGGAAAAGTTTATTTTGGGCTCATGGTTTCAGACTTTCCATCTATGGCTGGTTGACTCCATTGCTCTGGGTCTGAGGTGAGGTAGAATGTTGTGGCACAAGGGAGAGAGGCTGGAGGCAGAGAGAGCAGGAGGAGCCAGAGGGACAAAACACAACCCCCAAGCACACGTCCCGAGTGACCTCCTTCCTCCAGGCAGCCCGTCTGCCTTCATTTGCCACCCAGAGGTGCCTTCCAATTATTAATCTGTCAGATTGACTGGAGTAACCCACTAGTCAGGTTTCATCGCTCCTGATCTGATCATTTCACCTCCTGCATTAGCACAAGAGCTTTGGGGGCACCTCGTACCAAACCCATAACAACTGGGAATGTCATTCAAATGCAAAGCCACTGCTTCACCTGACTCTCACACCAAATCCCTAATCCACCTGCCCAAATCAGCCCAGGTTCAGGTATGAGAGTTGCTAGCCCAGAGCAGGAAGGAATTATTCCATGGAGGCCAGGCGAGGCTGTCTTCTGTGCCTTTGCCAGTTTTGTGGAAACTTTGGAGAAGGCTCTGGCCACTGCTGCCTCTGCCCCTAACTGGCCCTGATCCTTTGTATGTGAGTCTGTGCACCTTCACAAGCCCTTTCTCCAGAGAAATATAAGCAATAAAAATCTCCTTCAACAACAAAGGCCTCTCCGTGTGGCACTCATCACCTCTGCAAATTGAAACCCTGTGGGCACATTTGGGAACAAATTGGAATCTCATTGTGATTTAGTGTGAATTTTCCAAGTGACTAATGATGCTGATCTTTCTATGTGCTCCTTGGCCATCATCTATCTTCTTGTTTGAAATCTCTGCCCAACTCTTCTGGCCATTTAAAAAAATGGGTTGCTTTTTTCCCCCTAATTATTCCCTTATAAGAGTTTTGAAAAATTATGACCACAATCCTTTTTCAGATATATGCTTTACAAATATTTTCTCCCAATCTGTGCTTGGTTCATCTTTTAAATTTACTAATGGAATTTTTCAACAAGCAAATCTTTCAATGTTGATTGTCTTTAGTTTACAAAAGCCTTTTCTTTTGCTGTGTGTGTTCGTGTGTATGCATGTGTATGCATGTGTATGCTTGTGTGTAAATGTGTAGATGTGCACACGTGTGCACACTTCTGTGTTCATGCATGTGTGCTCAGGAATATGCATGTGTACCCATGTGTGAGTTCTGTTTAGAAAATATTTGCTTAATTCAAGGCCATGGAGATATTCCTCTGTGTAATTTTTGGAAGTTGTTAGGATTTCATCTTCCAATGAGGCCCCTTAGGATTCATTTTGGAATATTTTGTTTATGGTGTGTGGTAAGGGTCAAGTTTTATGTTTTCCCCACACTTTTAATTTTTCATGATATTGTTTTGGAAATTCCAAGCCTTTTGCACTACATATAAATTGTAATTAGCTTTCCCATTTCTGCAAAAGACTCGCCAAAATTTGACTGGAATTTAATTGACAATCCAGATCAATTTGTGGAGAATCATTCTCTTAAAACTATTGGCTCATTCAGTCTATAACTATTGCATATCTTTTCTTTTATTGAGGTATTTTAAAATTTCTCTGAGTAGTGTCTTGTAGTTTTTAGTGTACACATTTTGAACACATTTTTTAAAAGCTATTTCTCAGCACTTTATTCAGTTACTTACCTATTGATACTACTGGGATTGCATTTTTGCAATGTATTTTCAAATTGCTTATTAAATATATAGAAGTAAAGTGATTTCTTAAAAATTTGGGCCTTGTGTTTTGCAGCATTGCTAACTCTGGTTATTAGTTATATTAGCTTTTTTGTAGATGTAAAAGAAGTCTACATTAATGATGATAATGTGTGTGAATGAAGAATCCCCCCTCCCTTTCCAACTTGTTCTCGTGCGCTGTACTGTGTACCTTTGTTGCTCCAGCTGGGGGCTCTCTAGCATCCTGGTCTCCTCCATATCCTGGTTAGGAATCCAGCCCTCTTCACTACACAGGATGCTGGCTGGAAGGTTTTAAAAGATGTTCTTAATTAGCTTGAGGAAGTTCCTCCCCATTCTTAGTTGCTAGAAGCTTTTATCAAGAATGGTAGCTGTGCTTTTCTGGAGAATTGTTTTTCTGTATCTACTGAGATAAACTTTTTTTTTCTGTTTAAATCTATTAACGTGGTGTGTTTCATTAATTGATTTTCAAATGCAAAACTAACTATGCATTACTGGGATTAACTCCTCTTAGTTGTGGTTAAATTACCATTTTACAGGCGAGTATCTTTCATGAACATAGAAACAAAATTCTAACATCTACGAATGAAACCAGCTCAGTAACACATCAAAGGATGAGACATCATGTACAGAGGGTGTACTGAAGGAATTTGGAAAAACAACCACTATAAATCACCATATTTGTAGGAGCACTCCCCATACCTCCAACCTCTCCCTTCCCTCTTTTCCCATTCTATGCTGATAAACCACATGCCCGGCAGAGTGTGTCTCATTGGTTGTAATCTTGGGGCCATGATTGGTCAGAGGACCCTATATAAGCTTCTGTACTTCCTGGAATAAATGGGTTCTGCGTCTCACTCTGGCAGAGCAATCTTACCTACCCCAGGAGTCTGGGTGGAGTGACTCCACAGACTGTCACCCCAAACCTCATCCTGTGATTTAGAGTGGTTGTTTTTCCAAATTCCTCATCCCCCAACCCTCACCCCACTTTGTCTTCCCTGAAGACCCTTTTTCGTCTCTCAGGACCCCAACTTGTCAAGCAGACCCATGAGGCACGCCTTCAAACAATACATATTAACAGAGTAAAGAAGAAAAATCATTTGACCATTTCAATAGATACTGAAAAAGATTTTAATGTAATTTAAAACTTCTTCCTTTTAAACACTCAGAAAACAATAGACAAGAAAATGCATTTATCAACCTGCTGTGGGACACTAACAAGACTTTTAAAGCTGACATCATTTTTAATATGAGCTAGGGAATGTTTTCCAGCTTGAACACAAGGTATATATGTCCACCGTATTTGACTTTGAACAGGGGCCTTTGTGTAATACGGCAACAAGTACATAAACAAGCAAACCAGACAGAGTTTGGAAAGGCTTCCTGGATAAGATAACTATCTTTGAAAAATTCAAAACAATCTACAGAACATCAACTTAGAACTGATATGCATACTTACCATGGTTGTCGGATACAAAGTCCATATTTGAAAAAATCAATAATCTTTCTACAAATGACAGCATATAATAGGGGCATTTAATGTTTTAAATGACACTTATAATATTGTTAAAATATTAGGCTAAAATGAATAAATTGAATCAAATACAGTTCATGAAAACTACATGGAATGAACTGAAATTGAATTTTATGCATATACAAGTTTGTCAAGATGAACCCAACTTATATGTGTAACTGTAATGCCCTGGTAAAAAATTAAATTAAATTAAATTAAATTTTAAAAAGTGTATGTTCTTACTTGGTAGCTTCAAGGTAGAGCTTGAGGCTCTACTTTTCTAAACACAGATGCTGGGCCGTGGCCACATTTTGAGTAAGAAAGCATTAGGAGTTGAAAAGAGCCACAAAAAGCTACAAAACACTGTAGAGTGATTAATGGAGACGAGATATACCAGAGATATAACATGGCCACCAACCGAGATATTAAGGAAATGTCCATTCTGATCAAATGCAATGCCAAAGTGCCAATAAGCTTTTTCTGTAGGAACTGATAAATGGATTTTAAAGTTCATGTGGAATTGTATAAGACTAAAATAATCCAAAACTTTGAGAAAGAAAAGCCAACCTAGAGAGTATATGACTTGGTTTCTTGCCTTGCTATGAAGTTCAGAGATCAATACAATCTGATAGCGGGGGAGAAGGCAGACACAGAAGCCAACAGAGCAGCGAGGAGACCAGAGCGGAGACATAGATGTGAGCAGTGAAATTTGACACTGATGCCTCGGTCCTCAAACAACTCAATATCCATGGGCAAGGAACAGACTGATTATGCACCTGTCTTACATCATCACACAACTATTTTGAAATGAGTCAAAAGCCTCAATGTCAAAGCTAAAAATGTCAAACAACAAGGAAAAATGCAGGAGTCAAATCTCACAACTATGAAGTATGCAAGTACTTCTGAGGACCAAACAAAGTATTTACCAAAGAGAAAGGCAAGTATGGATTTCAAACAGTTCTCCGTGAATGAAAAATAAAACAAAATGAAAGAGTAAGCCATAATAAATATACATATATAATGTGATAATTGTATAGTGTATAGTATAATTTGCATATGATATAATGTTATATCATTATTAGTTAATAATATGGAAGTGTACTATTTGATAAGAGATCTGTATGCATAGATACACCTTACATCTCAATAAGAAGATAACAGGCCTAACAAAAAAATTTGCAGAATCTTAAACAGACACTTCTCAAAAGAAGATATAAAAATGACCAAGAAGTATTTTTTTAAGTGTTTAATATCATCAGTCATAAGAGAATGCAAGTTTGAACCACAGTGCCAAAACAAAACCAAACACTGCTAGCAATACAAAACCAAACACTGTGGCAACATCAACCGTTGCCAGGGATGTGAAGTGATCGGGATTCTCCAGCAGCACTGGTGAGACTGTGAACTTACACTGGTATTTTGGAAAACCATGTAGTTTAATATAAAGTTCAACATTCACTAACACTTGTCCATAACGTTCTCCTCTCAGGTATTTACCCAAGAGATGTGAAAACAGGCTATTAGAAAAGATTTGCCCCAACTAGCTTTGATAGCCTCACACTGAAAACACCCAACCACCCATCAACAGATACGTGCAGACATCGTGGACCGTGCACACCTGCAGAGATCAAAGGTAATGAACTAAAATGTACAACAAATAGATTTCAAAGCATTCTGTGAATGGTGCAAATGACTGCTTTGTATGATCCTGTGATATTCACATGATATTTGTTCTAGCTCGGAAACTGACAGATGATCCTCTCAGTGTGACTGAGGTTGCCTGGGCCTGAGGGGGGATAAGACTGGGAAGAGATCTGAGGGATTTTGGAGTTGATAGAAATGTTTTGTTTGCTGATAGAGATTGTGGCTGATTACACTGACATGCAATTAATGAAAACTGCCACATTTTATACTTGGTACCTGAGGTGTTATTATGTGTAAATTGCACCCCAATTAATGAATGTCTAAGCGCTCACTGAAGAGTATATTTGCATTACAGTGATTATAAAATCCTTGTCAAAAGTGGATATTATCAACCGTTTTTATGTATTTTCAGGTCTGAGGGATGATGAGTAATATTTTATTTTTTTCTAACTCTCCTAAATTTCTATTCTATTTGGGATGGACATCTTTTTTCACCAGATCCTCCACTTGTCTTTCTGCTTTGGTGGAATTGGTCACTTCCTTGGTGCCTTTGCTTTTTTGTCTATTTGCTGCTCTTTCCATCATTGATAAGGGATCATCTTTATATTTTATGATGTATCCAAATAAGTTAAGATTATTTTCCTTGTAGTTTTGGTCTTTCAAGTCAGTTAAAATATTTGAGTTTAAATAAATTCTCGAGTTTTAGTAGTATAATCTGTTGGTATTATGGGTCAAGACCTTTTGATGGATCAAAATTTTTTTCTAAGAATTTGCAATAAAAATATGTATTTTTATTATATCTACTGGATTTTCACAATAATACAATTTATTCTTTCTGAATTTGTTCTTAATGGTGTGTTGTAACATTTATTAAATAGAACATTTTCCCAAGCCTCAATTCATTTCTTAAATCATTATGTGTTATAAATGATCCTCTTTTCTTGTATTAAATGTCCCCCAATCTGTGAATCTTACTTATTTTGTGTGTTTCTTATTCCTATTTTAATTTGTTGTCAACTAGAATTCCTTATGTGTTAGGGACACAAACCGCCTCCTTCCTAACCTGTTTCCACCCTCAGTGATGATGCTTCTCACTGTTCTGTTGGGACACACATGCTGCCCTCAGGTGACACTGGCTTCTCTGCTACTTGCTGACTTCATGCTAAGAGACACAGAGCAGGTCCTTCTGTTACTTTGCCCTTCTCTGTATACCCACCTTCCAGTACCCCATAGCTTAGCTTCAGGTAGATTCATGATAGAATTATAATATGATAGTAATAGAAACAAAATCATTTATGAATGAGTCAAATTTCAAATTAAGAGTTAATAACTATTCTGTTTTTCATTTGTTCAACTTTTATAAACTTAGGACTAATTCAAGCCTAGACCTCAATGCTGTGTATTCTCTCCTCAATTTTTGGGCACATCAGGTATTCTGTCAGCTCCTCCTGCTGACTTGCCCTTCTAGGACTGGCAGTCTTTTGAGCTGAGCAGATCGTTATTCCCACCCTCTCCTTTCTCCCTAACTGTGGTAGTCCCTGCAAATCTCTCCAGTTCTGGAGCTTCCTACCATGCAGCCCACATGTCCTCACCCTGCCCCTGGCCTACACACTCATTTTGATGGAGCACACTCTTCCCTGTCCTCGTGAAACTGAAGCTACTAGAAAGCTTTTGAAAGTCAAATAATATACTTACATTTACCATACACTTTAATTGGTAGTGGATTTGGATTAATAAGATGAATTTAGAAGTTTTACATGTATTTGCTTTAGCAGGTTATCCCAGGTGTCTTTTGGCTAACAAATTAGAACAGCCTACTTTTACATCTTTTCTTCAGGAACACGTGCAGGACCCCATTCATTCACCCTTGAAGGCTTGCTAGGATCAGCCTGAGCACCACCTGGTCCCACATCTGCTGTGTAGGACATTTTCAATTGCTGAGTGTATTCTTTTATTGTTTTCTCTTAGTTTGCACTTGGAATCTCTTCTCACATTTTATATTCAATGTTTTCATGCCCTCACATTTTAATTGTGTTTACTATGAAGTGATTGTACTAGATTTTTTTTTTTTGTAATTCTGTTTGACAAGCTCACATTTTTAACTGGAACATTTAGGCTGTTAACATATATTAATTATGTTTTGATGTTTTTTAACTATAATTTTGAAGTGTTTGTATATCTATTATTTCTCCTTATTTTCTCCTTTCCTGCTTTATTTAGAATCTTTCCCCCATTTCTCTTTTACATTATCTGGAACTTACACAGTTGATTTTGATTTTTATAATGATTTGATATGCATTTTACATGCATATTTAAGTAGTATGAGTTAATTAAATGTATAAATTCCTAGGACTTCAGAAGGCTGGAAGCGGATTTGCGCATCCTCTGAACGTGTTAACACACGGCACACGGCACGTGCTGCGCATCTTCATTGTGTGGCCACAGGGATTCTGTCATTCACGTGGCTTTGTTGCAGCAGAGGATGAGTCTCACGTTCCGCTCTATCTCGGGTCCTTGTGGTTCTTTGCGTCTCAGGCACTCTCTGGAGCGAGGGATGCTCAGCGCTGGATTGGCACCACCGGAGCCTGGGCTGACCCTTACCTAACCACGGCTGCGAAGGCCATTTCTCAGCACCGCACATCCACAGCTACCCTGCCGGCCCTGTGTGTTTTCACTATTAAACCACCGCATGTGTGGGACCCACAGGTGTTGGAAGGGTCCGAAGTCAGTGCCTCTGGGCGGGAGAGAACTTCGTGGCCACTCCCTAGCAACCCAGCTCTGGCAGGAGGAAGCTGGGAGATAGGCAGACTCAGGGGCTCTAAGAGGGACAGTGTTTCTACAGGGACAGTGTGGCACTGGTGCCTCCATGCCTAGCCTGCGCAGGGAGATCCCTGGGGACGGGTCCTGCGGGGTCCTGTCCTGGCCACGCAGCCCTGCTGGCCTCATGGGCACCCAGTGTCTTGTCTTCAACCTTCCCTGACCCATGGTTCCTACAGTTTCCATGCTGCCTGGCGGCCGCCCAAACTCACATCTCATCTTCTTCCACAGCGGTGCCTCTGCTGAGGGTTGGGCCCTCCATGCACCCGGCAGTCCCTGACTCTAGGACTGGGTGCAGCTAGAGCAGGCAGACCACACCCCTTGACTAATTCGTAGGAGCACACTGCTAATGGTATCCTTGTGGTGGCTGCTCGGGCTGCCACCATACAGCGCCACATGCTGGGCGACTCAGACGGCAGACGTTGATTTGCTGTCCGTGCTGGAGGCTGGAGGTCCAAGATGGAGGTGTCAGCAGGGTGGACTCTCGCCTGGGGCTGTGAGGCTCAACTTCAGCCTTTCTCCTGGTCCTATGGCTGGCTGTGTCCTCCAGTGACCTCAGTGGTCCTCCCTCTCTGTGCCTGTGTCCTGACCTCCCCTTCTGAAGACACCAGTCCCATGGATGACCTCATTTAACCTCATTACTTCCTTAAAGCCTTTTCTCCAAACCAGTCAGGTTCTGAGGTCCTGGAAGTTAGGCTTTCAATGCCTGAGTTTGGGGGGCATAGTTCAGCTGGTAGCAGCCTCTTCCCTTGCACATTGGCTCTGGATGACTGGCTGCTGGAGCTGATAGGTCTGGTGGTCTATGCCTGTCTGGGTTGCTGGCTGCCCCAACACTTGACCCCTAGCCCTCTGCTCCACAATGCTGGAATGTGTCTTCAGGTCCCATACACCTCAGAGGCAGGGGAGAGCTGCTCTTGAGCACAACTGGTTTGACCTGTTTCCAGCCAGACTCTTCATAAGGGATGGGATCAGCAGACCTGAGGTTCCTGAATCCAGGGTCTGCCTCGGCCCCAGGCAGCTCCAGCTCCTGCTCCTGGGCTGGCAGGCAGGCGAGGAGAGGGAATGACAGCTGACCACTTGTCCCTGCAGGGCTCTGCTCCCTCCTCCTCCTCCTTGCAGAGCCATCTGTGCCTCTATTGGAGCCTCTTGGGCTTTAGCGACGTGAGGGTGGGGCTGACTTCATGAGAAAGACAGCTCCAAGCTTAGTACTGGACAGTCCTCGTCCTGGGCCACACTCCCCCAGACAGACTGCTCAGCACCCCACCTGCCCTCGTCTCTGCGAGGCCCCCTCTGCTCCATCCTCCCCACCAGGAGCAAGCCCAGCTCCCTCACTCCCTTAGGAAGAGCAGCAGAACCAGTGACCACCATTTTGATGAGTGATTGCCAACAGAAAAACTGTCAGCCTTGCATTCTTAAGAGGGCTTTGTGCTACAAAGACAGCGTGCTCTCAACAAGGGACTCCTGTGCCAGCCGTTGACTGATACATCTTAGGTATCCAAAAAATACATGTGTCCAAATGTTCTCACAAAAATGCTTATAAATTGCATAGAAAATCATAAAAGACACATGCTTAGCTTGCAAAATTATTTTCTAATTCCGCAAACAAAAGAGTTACGAGGCCATGACCATGTTATAGATGTATAACCAAACAATTCCCAAATAGACTACTTGGAAATGAAAGAGCATAATCAGAAAACCAAACAGCTCTGCTACTTGGCGAACACTAGCCGAAACTCATGAAGATGGTGGGGACGGGTCACACGTTTGGGTGCACATGAGGTTGGTTCAGTGTTCCTGGAGGCCCTTCTTGAACATTCATCAGAATCTAAAGCTCTCAGAGCCTCTGACAGGGCCATAATTCTGTTTCTAGACACTGGAACCATGGAGGCACCCCTGTGGAAGCATGGGGTACTTATTGCCCATTTGCAGTAGCCTTGCCTTGAGACTATGGAAACATGTCCTAGCGGGAGTCTAGCAATGACACCCTGGTGAATGGGAGGTGCAGCCCCCAAGAAAGGGTGTGCACATGGGGGCACACCTGGCCCTCTCTGCTCGGTTGTACACTCTGTGGTCAAATGCTGTTAATTTCTGGGAAGTAGAGCAATAGGACCTAGGCTGAGCATGCATAGTGCTAATTTCCATAGCATGTTAACTTTCACTCCAAGTATATGTCCTTTTATAATTTTTTAAAGGGAGAGAAGATAGAAAATAGGTTCTCTGTTTAATGCCCTGTGACACGCTACCAGGGATCAGTGGGAAGAAGGAGCCGTGGCTTGTGAGGGCTCGGAGTGCCAGAGCCTCTGCCCACAGTCACGTGCGTCTGTGGGTGTGTGACCATGTCACCACAGCCAGGCAGTAGTGCAGTGCTCTCTGCGTGGTCCCGCAGGAAAACACCTGTGCAGAGTGCCTCCACCTGGAGGTACAGGGATGCAGCTCTTGACTGGTGCCGCGTGTCTGCTCATCCTTCTCAGCCACCACTGCCCCAGCAGAGGCCATTTGCCATCCTTGAAACCACTGGACAGTTGCAGAGCTGGCTGAGAGTGTGCTCCCATGAATAAGGGCCACAGTGTCCATATTCCTCCCCACAGGTGTGGTCAGCAGTAGAGATACTGGCCAGGAGGACTTGAGCTCAGGGTCAAGGCCCTTCCCAGCAGTGGAGCTGGCCTTGCCATCCATGCCCTTCGTCCTGGCTGGCACACAGCATGGAGGCAGTGCAGAGCATGTACAGCAGTCCAGGGGAAGGAGCTGGGTCCCCAAGACGCACAGCCCTGTTTGTCCAGAACTGACCACACCCAAGACCTCGTGTGGGGGAGAATGAGTCCTTCCACCACTATGCGCTGGTTTGGGATTTCCATGGTTGAACCAGATCTGAATGAAACCACAGGAGCTTGCTGTGTCTTCACAAGAATCACACAGGATTATGCTGGTCCTGTAAACACCTTCACAATCAGTAAGAAAGACTCCAGTCACTGCTGCAACAAATCACCGTAAAGTTGGTGACTTCAAACAACAGGTATTCTGTCAAAGTCCAAAGGGACTGCCATCCTAAAACAAGGGCTGGCACAGTTGACTTCCTCTGCAGGCTCTGAGGAAACCCACTGCGTCCAGTGCCTGGTGGCTGCTGGCCTCTGTGGGGTTCCTTGCCTTCTGTTCTCATGCAACTCTCCCCTTCAATCTCTTACAAAGGCAGTTGCCATCTGACTTGGAACTCACATGGATACCCTGGATGGTTTCACCTGAGTATGTTGACTCAATTGCATATGCACAGACCCTTCTTCAGTAACCTTCACTTTTGCCGATTTTGAGGTTTAAGACATGGATACATCTTATTGGGAGACATCATTGGATCACTAACCCAATCTCATCCCTCCTCCCAGAGCCTGAGTGCATCCATTGTCCAGAGCTTTCTCTAAGCATTTAAACACGTTTATGCATAAGCAGACATGTGAGACCTAAGTATGCATGTTTGTTCCCCTATGGACGTGCAAGGCATATGAACACATGTATGTGGACCTACAGACGTGCAAAGCATGCACACACAGGCATCCGCAACTACACAGTCAAAACTGATGAGCACATGCATGTGTGTCCACAGACACATAATGCCTATGGGGACATGTGCGTGCCTATAGACAGGGAGGCCTGTACACTGTCATGGGTACTGATGGAGATGCGAGGCCTAGGCATATGCACACGTACTTGCAGACGTGGCAGACATACATGCACACGTCAGATGTGAGCGTGGACCTCACTGGTGTACCTCTAATGAGCAAAGAGGATGGAAAACATGGAGGGTCACTTCAGGTTTCACAGACCTGCAGCTTTCATTCGTGTGTGCTTTCTCTATGGTCCTTTCTCCTGGGATCCTGAGATCACAGGCCTGGGAAACCCAGCTGCCATGTGACCAAGCTGCCTTGGGAGTGGTGAGGTGTGCCCCAGTCCTGAGGGTGGGCTTGGAGGCTGGTGCTTCAACCCTGTTTGCACTCAAAAGGACTGAGCTAGACTACGTGACCTCATAAGAGACTCTGAGCCATGCTGACATGAGCCCCAGAGCCCTGACAGGATGAACATACAGGACAGTGTCAACATCGTGGTCTTCATGGACCCACCTGCTGCCTGCCTCTTGAAGGTCCCTCTCATTCCAGTAGCATCCGAACGCTTGGCATCTCTGAGCTCCTGGCTTCCTGTGGACTCCCAGCCCTCCATCCTGTCAGCCTCCCCACTCATCCTCGAGGTGAGTTTGGCTGTTCACATTTCCAAGATAATTTCATTATGTCTTGGTGTTGAAATGTGTTCCCATAAAGTTTTCACTGTTCACTTCCTTCTATCTTGAATTTCGCCTGTGATTTGATGTTATATATATATTTCTTTCCAGACCACACTTAGAAAACAGCTTGGATACTTATTTTCTAAGGACCAGTTTTTGTATTTATTACAAGGCATCAGACCCTAGGATTTACTTAGTTACTTAAATTGCTTTGAGATTGATTGCTGTGTGCTGAACTGGGTTGGCGAGGGTTTCATGAGTACTTAACGTGTATCCTGTAGTTGTTCAATTTCAGCGTCAAGGGGCAGACGAGACCAAGATCATTAAGTATGGTGTTCGGCTCTTCTGCTGTTTCTTTATGTGCCTGTCAGTTTCGGAGACGCGAGCTGCTAGTTTGCCTGCGTCGTGTGTTTTTGAGCTAGGTTGTGTGTGTGGAAGGGCTTCTGACCGATGGGGCTTCTTAATGCACCACTCCTTTTATCACAAGGTCATCTGGTTTTATCCACTTTGCTGTTTTCACCTTGATTCGATACATTCCACATCAATATTTCTGTTTCTTGCTTTCTATCAACATTCGTCTGCATGTATTTTTCCCTCCCATCGTTTTTGACCCTTCTATAAAATACGTGTCTTGTTGTGTCCTCTAGCACTGGTGTGTAACTGGGGTTTTTTAAACCTGATTTGTGAGTTTCCTTTGTCCACCCTGCCTGACTTCTGCATCTGCCTGACTTTTCTTCTCTGCCGTGCATTTCCTCCCTTGATGACTTATTTCCCTGCTCCGTGTTTTCCCTGTAAGCTTCACTATGTTGGGTTAACCACATTTACTTCCTCATCTCTTTCTTATTGCATTAAAAATGCAGGCTTGGTTTTCTTTCTTTCTTGCACTGCTGGAGATGGAGCCTGTGGCCTTGATCAGGCAAGCGCTCTACCACCAAGCTGCACCCCAGCCCTCGGGCAGTGTTGTTAGCATTGTAACTGAGATGTGATTGTAAACGCACCCTTCAGTGGGCGCAAAGAGCCACACAGCTGTGGACGTGCAAGTGCCCAGCTCCATGTGGACTGTGCTCTGTCATCTCCTTGGTAAGAACCTGGAGGTGTGGCCACTGACCCATCTGGCAGAGGCTGGTGCACTCTGCCTCCCCCCAGCCATGCCAGGGCCGCAGCTGCTCTGCACCCGGCCAGCACTGGCTGCTCTCAGACTTTACATTTCAACTCTTTTAGTGGGCTTGTGCCGGTGGCTTCTTGAGATTTTAATTTGCATTTCTCAATAACATGGTAAAAACACATTTCCATGTGCTGACTGATCATTCACATATCTTGTGTTTATAATCTCACATTGAAGTCTTCGTTAAAACTTAAAAAATGGTCCTCTCCTCTTATCACATCGTAGGAGTTCCTTTGTGTTTCCATGCAGACCCCTGGTCATGTGCACTCTCCCCCACTGTGGCCACCTTTCCACTGGTTCCTCCAGGTCTGTCCGTGGGCAGCCTTCTCTCCTCCTGTGGCTGTTCCACCCTCTGACATGTGGCCTCCCTGGCTCCCTTTGTAAGGCCTGTGCCCTCCTGGAGGTTGCCTCCACTATTTCTCCTGGGGTTTTCCTCCATGAAACCCTATGATCCATTTTATGTTTCACCCTATGATCCATTTTAAGTCCACTGTTGTGCTTGGCACGTTTCTTTGCAGGTCTTGCGGTTGGTGGCGCTTAGACTGATACTCATCTATCCCAGGACTGTTTCTCAGAAGCTTGTCCGTTCCCACTGCCTCGCCCACCAGCTTTGCAACCACTACGGTGAGCATCTTGTACGCCATTCCTTCTGCTCCACCATCTTCGTGTCCATCCTGCAGCTGATGCACTTTGACTGCTCGTGGCGGACGGGAAATTAGAACTGTGTGTCCTTCACTCCACTTGTGACAGTTTGGGCCATCCTGAGTCCCTCACATTTCCATGTTGTAGAATCAGCTTGTCATTTTCTACTGAAAGCCCCCTTGAGACTTTGACTTAGATCATGATGCATCTATTGGTTAATTGAGACATTGGACCATAACCATGTTGAGTCTCCTGATAAGTGGACAGGATTTGTCTTCCCGTTTTTTTAAGTTTCTTTGATTTTCCTTAGCCATATTCTGTCATTTTCAGTATGTTGGTATGGACTGTGTTTTGATATTTTTAATCCTACAAAACTAATGTTTTTGATGTTATTGAGAATGTTTATTTACAATTTTTCGTTTTGCAATTGCTCATTGCTAGCATAAATATAATTCTCGCATTTTGAACTTTTAGCATATTGCCTTACTAAATTCATTTATCAATTCTGACCACTTTTGTGGACTCATTAGGACTTTCTACATATAAGACTGTCTTCTATAGCTGATTTCTTTTCTTCAGTCTGTATGATTATGCTCCCTTTTCTTGTCTTATTGTATTAGTGATAGGAACAGAGATTCCTGCCTTGCTCCTGATCAGTACAGATGATAATTGTAGATTGACCCCAGAGGGTCCATATCTGGGTGGAGGTATTCCTTTTCCCCTCAGTTTGTTACGAGTTTTCAGCTGTGAATCGGGGTTTCCATTCTTGTTGAATGTTTCATTTCTCCATCGATTAAGATAATCATGTGAATTTTCTTCTTTCTTTTGTTGATGTGGTGAATTATATAGATCAATTTTCAAATGTTAAGTTAATCTCGATTTGGAGGGATAAGTTCCATTAAGTAATGATATATATTCTTTACATCACTGGATTTAATTTATTAGTAATGTACAAAGAATTTTTTGTGTGATGGATGTTGGTCTGTGATTTACTTTTCTTATAACACTTTTGCCTGGTTTTGGTAACTTGATCTAAAGGCAATTCTGACTTTACAAAAGGAATTCATACATACTTTTCTCCTCTGTTTTTTTTTAAGTGTATATTATTACTTTAATTTATTTCTTAAATGGTTGGTAGAATTAACTATTGATGTCACACAGGTCTAGAAATTTCTTTGTGGGAAGATTTTTAATTATAAGTTTAAATTTATATGGTTACAGAACTATTCAGACTTCTTATTCTTACATCTGATTTCTTATTCTTACATCTTGGATTCTTATTTCTTATTCTTATAGCTTAAGTGTTCTAAACTCTTCCCATTTTTTCTGATTGTTTGCATGAGTTGGCATGAAGCTCTTTATGCTTGGCCCACCGACAAGATGCGTGTGTTCTCCCACTTCCTCTCCCCTCCTTCCTCCTCCTCCCCCCTTTCTCTACAGGTCTTCTTTCTATTTGTTTACGTATTTATAATGGGTGCTTTATAGATATACCTCAGAGCAGAACTCACCGTGGCATGTCCGAACACGTGCCCGGCACAGTCAGGCCGACTTCTTCTGCAGTCCCTCCCCTTCCCACCCTCCCCGCTCCCCTTGACTCCCTTGTCTACTCTACTGCTCCCCTTCTATTTTCACGAGGTCCTCCACTTTTAAAAATTCCTCATTTCTCTCTAGCTTTTGCATATGAGATAAAACACTAATCATTTGATTTTTCTGAGTTTGGCTTTTCTTCACTTAGCATGATGATTCTCTGGTTCCATTTATTTACCACCAAATGACATAATTTTGTTCTTTATGGCTGAACAAAGCTCCGTTGTGTGTGTGTGTGTGTGTGTGTGTGTGTGTGTGTATCACATTTTCTATATCCGTTTGTATGTTGATGAGCACCTGGGCTGGTTTCATAAATTGTTATAGTAAATATCGATGCTATAAATATTGGGATGCATGTAGCACTATATTCTGATGATTATAGTTCGTTTGGATAAATACCTGTGGGATAGCTGGGTCATATATTGGTTCCATTCCTCAACTTTTGAGAAATCTACATACTGGAAAATCTACATATTTCCAGAGAGTTTGTCCTAATTTGCAGTCCTACCAACAATGTATGTGTGTACCTCTTCTACCACATTCTCGCCAGCGATTACTATTATTTGTAGTTTTGATGACTGCCATTCTAACTGGAATGAGATGAATTCTGTCTTTTATTTGCATTTCTCTGATTGTCAGGTATGTTGAACATTTTTTCATACATTTGTGGTCACTTGTATTTCTTCTTTTGAAAATGTTTATTTAGTTCATTTGCCCATTTATTGATTAGGCTATTTTTTTTTTGGTACTGGGGATTGAACTCAGGGGCACTCGACCACTGAGCCACATCCCCAGCCCTATTTTGTGTTTTATGTAGAGACAGGATCTCACTGAGTTGCTTAGTGCCTCGTCCTTGCTGAGCTGGCTTTGAACTTGTGATTCTCCAGTCTTAGCCTCCGTAGGTGCTGAGATTACAGGCTTGCACCACCGTGCCGGGCTTTGATTAGGCTATTTGATTTTTGGTGTTAAGTTTTTGGAGTTCTTTATATAAACTGGATATTAATCTCCAGTTTGAAAAGTAGCTAGCAAAGATCTTCATTTTGTAGGCTATCTCTTCACACTTTCATTTCTTTTGCTGTGCAGAAGCTATTTTTAATTTTTAATTTTTTTGAAACAGAAGAATGCATTTCAATTCACAGTACACATATAGAGCACAATTTTTCACTTCTCTGCTTGTACACAAAGTAGCGTCACACCATTCATGTCTTCATACACGTACCTAGGGTGATGATGTTCATCTCATTCCACCGTCTTTCCTCCCCCCATGCCCTCTCCCCTCCCCGCCCTCCCCTTTGCCCTATCCAAAGTTTTCCCATTCCTCCCATGCCCACCCTCATTATAAATCAGCATCCACTAATCAGAGAAAACATTCCACCTTTGATTTTCTGAGATTGGCTTACTTCACTTAGCATGATATTCTCCAACTCCATCCATTTACCTGCAAATGCTATGATTTTATTCTCTTTTAATGCTGAGTAAGATCCCATTGTGTATATACACCACAGTTTCTTTATCCATTCATCTATTGAAGGGCATCTTGGTTGCTTCCACAGTTTAGCTATTGTGAATTATGCTGCTATAATCATTGAAGTGGCTGCATCACTGTAGTATGCTGCTTTTAAGTGGGTATAGACTGAGGAGTGGGAAAGCTGGGTCAAATGGTGGTTCCATTCCAAATTTCCTAAAGAACCTCCAAACTGCTTACCAGATTGATAATACCAATTTGCAGTCCTACCAGCAATGTATGAGTGTGCCTTTTCTCCCACATCCTTGCCAACACTTATTGTTGCTTATTTTCTTGATGACTGCCATTCTGACTGGCATGAGATGAAATCTTAGAGCAGTTTTGATTTGCATTTCTCTAATTACTAGAGATGTTGAGCATCTTTTTTATGTATTTGTTGATCAATTGTATATCTTCTTCTGAGAATTGTCTATTTAGCTCCTTAGCCAGTGTGTTGATTGTTTTTTTAGTATTAAGTTTTTTGAGTTCTTTATATATCCTGGAGATCAGTGCTCTGATGTGCAAAAATTTGCTCCCAGAATATAAGCTCTCTGTTCACTTCATTGATTGTTTCTTTTGCTGGGAAGAAGCTTTTTAGTTTGAATTCATCGTATTTATTGGTTCTTGATTTTGTTTCTTGCACTTTAGAAGTCTTGTTAAGGAAATTGGGACCTAATCTGACATGATGAAGATTTGGGCCTACTTTTTCTTCTATTAGGTGTAGGGTCTCTGGTCTAATTACTAGGTCCTTGATCCACTTTGAGTTGAGTTTTGTGCATGGTGAGAAAAAGGGGTTTAATTTCATTTTGCAGCATATGGATTTCCAGTTTTCTTAGCACCATTTTGTTGAAGAGGCTATCTTTTCTCCAATGTGTGCTTTTGGTGCCTTTGTCTAGTATGAGATAACTGTATTTATGTGGGCTTGTCTCTGTGTATTCTATTCTGTACCATTGGTCTGCATGTCTATTTTGGTGTCAATACTGTGCCATTTTTGTTACGATAGTTTTGCAGTATAGTTTAAGATAGTTTAAGATCTGGTATTGTGATGCCTCCAGATTCACTCTTCTTGCTAAGGATTGCTTTGGCTATTCTGATTTTCTTATTTTTCCAAATGAATTTCATGATTGCTTTTTTATTTTTATAAGGAATGACATTGGGATTTTAATTGGAATCGCATTGAATCTGTATAGCACTTTGGGTAGTATGGCCATTTTGACAAGATTGATTCTGCCTATCCAAGAGCATGGGAGATCTTTCCATCTTCTAAGGTCTTCTTCAATGTCTTTCTTTAAAGTTCTGTAGTTTTCTTTTAGAGGTCTTTCACTTCTCTGATTAGATTGATTCCCAAGTATTTTATTTTGTGAATGGGGTTGTTTTCCTAATTTCTCTTTCAGAGGATTCATCACTGATGTGTAGAAATGCATTTGATTTATGGGTGTTGATTTTATATCCTGCTACTTTGCTGAGTTCATTTATTAATTCTAGAAGTTTTCTGGGGGAACTTTTTGGATCCTTTTAGTATCATGTCATCAGCAAATACTGATGGTTTGATTTCTTATATTCCTATTCATATGCCTTTAATTACATCTAATTGCTCTAGCTAATGTTTCAAGGACTATGTTGAATTGCAGTGGTGAACGAGGGCATCCCTGTCTTGTTTCTGTTTTTAGAGGGAATGCTTCCAATGTTTCTCCATTTAGGATGATGTTGGCCTTGGGTTTAGCATAGAGAGCTTTTGCAATGTTGAGGTATGTTCCTACTATCCATAGTTTTTCTAGTGTTTTCAACATGAAAAGGTGCTGTATTTTGTCAAATGCTTTCTCTGCATCAATGGATACAGTCGTATGATTTGTATCTGTAAATCTACTGATGTGATTAATTACATTTATTGATTTCCATATGTTGAACCAAATTGCTTCCCTGGAATCCCACTTGATCATCATGCACTATTTTTTAAATGGTTATGTACACGATTTGTCAAAATTTTATTAAGAATTTTTGCATCTATGTTCATCAGGGATTTTGGTCTAAAGTTTTCTTTCTTTGATGTGGTTTTGGAATCAAGGTGATACTAGCCTCATAGAATGAGTGTGAAAGGGTTCCCTCCTTTTCTATTTCATGGAATAATTTGAGGAGTATTGGTATTAATTCTTCTTTGTAGGTCATGTAGAACTTGGCTGAGAATTTGTCTGATCCTGGGCTTTTCTTGATTGGTATGCTTTTGATAGCGTCTTCTCTTTCCTTGCTTGGAATTGATATGTTTAAGTCATGTATATCCTCCTGGTTCAGTTTGAGTAGGTCATATGCCTGTAGAAATTTGTTGCTGTCTTTGAGGTTTTCTATTTTATTAGAGTATAAATTTTCAAAATAGTTTCTAATTATCTTCTATATTTCAATAGTGTCTGTTGTGAGATTACCTTTTTCATCACAAATTTTAGTAATTTGAGTTTTCTCTCTCCTACTTTTTGTTAGGGTGGCTAAGGGTTTGTCAATTTGATTTAATTTATTTTTTCAAAGAACCAGCTTTTGTTTTGTCAATTTTTTCAATTGTTTCTTTTGTTTCAATTTCATTGATTTCAGCCCTGATTTTAATTATTTCCTATTTTCTACTTTTTTTGGTGTTGGTTTGTTCTTCTTTTTCTAGGGCTTTGAGATGTAGAGTCAAGTCATTTATTTGTTGACTTTTTCTGCTTTTAATGAATGAGCTCAATGCAATGAACTTTCCTCTTAGCACTGCCTTCATATTGTCCCAGAGATTTTGATATGTTGTATCAGAGTTCTCATTTACCTCTAAGAATTTTTTCTTTTTTTGGTACTGGAGCTTGAACTCAGGGGCACTCGACCACTGAGCCACATCCCTGTTTTTTTTTTTTATGTAGAGACAGGGTCTCACTGAGTTGCTTAGCACCTCGCCATTGCTGAGGCTGGCTTTGAACTCACGATTCTCCTGTCTCAGCCTCCCTAAGTGCTGGGATTACAGGCTTGTGCCACTGCGCCCGGCTTAAGAATTTTTTTTATCTCTTCCTTGATGTCTTCTGTTATCCATATGTCATTCAATAACATATTATTTAGTGTCCAGGTGATGGAATATCTTCTATTTTTTATCTTATCATTGATTTCTAATTTCATTCCATTATAGTCTGATAGAAAGCAAGGTAGTATATCTATTTTTTTGTATTTGCTTAGACTTGCTTTGTGGCCTAATATAAGATTTATTTTGGAGAAGGATGCATGTCCTGCTGAGAAAAAAGTATATTCGCTTGTTGATGGATAGAATATTCTATATATGTCTGTTAAGTCTAAATTATTGATTGTGTTATTGAGTTCTATGGTTTATTTGTTTAGTTTTTGTTTGGAAGATCTATCCATCAGTGAGAGAGATGTGCTAAAGTCACCCGGTATTATTGTGTTGTGGTCTACTAGATTCTCAAAATTGAGAAGGGTTTGATATACATAGATGCCCCATTTTTTTGGGCAAAGATATTTATATCTTGTTGATGTATGATTCCCTTAAGCAGTAATGACCTTGTTTATCTCTTCTGCCTAACTTTGGTGTAAAGTCCACTTTATCTGATATGAGGATGGAAACCTCTGCTTGTTTACACAGTTCATGTGAGTGATAAGTTTTTTCTCATCCTTTCACCTTCAGTCTGTGGATTTCTTTTTCTGTGCGATGAGTATCTTGAAGGCAGAATATTGCTGAGTCTTTTTTTCTTAATCCAGTCTGCCAGTCTATGTCTTTTAATTGATGATTTTAGACCATTGACATTCAGGGTTATTATTGAGACATTGTTTGTATTCCTGGTCATTTTGGTTTATTTCTAGTTTTTAACTTGACTTGGTTTCTCCTTTGATTGGCTTTTCCTTTAGTGTAGCTCCTCCCTTTGCAGATTTTCATTGTTGTTTTTCATTTTTTTCTCATGGAATATTTGCCAAGTATATTCTATGGTGCAGGCTTTCTTGCTGTAAATTCTTTTAACTTTTGTTTATTTTGGAAGGTTTTTATTTTGTCATCAAATCTAAAGCTTAATTTTTCTGGATATAAGATTCTTGGTTGGCATCCATTGTCTTTCAGAGCTTGGTTTATGTTGTTCCAAACTCTTCTAGCTTTAAGGGTCTGGGTTGAGAAGTCTGCAGAGATTCTAATTGGTTTCCCCTATATGTAATCTGATTCCTTTCCCTTGTGCTTTTTAAAATTCTCTCCTTATTCTGTATGCTAGGCATTTTTGTTATGATGTGCCTTGGTGTAGAGCTGTTGTGATTTTGTACATTTGGTGTCCTATAAGCCTCTTGTATTTGTTTATCCAATACATTCTTCATGTTTGGGAAATTTTCTAATATTATTTCATTGAGTAGATTGTTCATTCCTTTGGTTTGAAACTCTATACCTTCCTCTATCCCAATAATTTTAAAATTTGATCTTTTCATGTTATTCCATAATTCTTGGATGTTCTGCTCATGGTTTCTTACCATCTTCACTGTGTGATCAATTCTATTTTCAAGATTATATACCTTGTCTTCATATTCTAAGATTCTGTCTTCCAAGTAATCTAATCTGTTGGTGATACTTTTGATCGAGTTTTTAATTTGGTTTATTGTTTCTTTCATTTCAAGGATTTCTATTTGTTTTTTTTTTCAGAGTCTCTATCTTGTTATTGAAATAATCTTTTGCTTCCTGCATTTGCCTAGGTAGCTCTTTATCAAAATGATCTTTTGCTGCCTGAGTTTGCTCTCTTATATCATCATTTAATTCACAGAACATTTTAATTATGTACATCCTGAACTCCTTCTCTGACATTTCTTCTGCTGTGCTGACCATGGATTCTAATATAGTATCTTGATTTGTTTGGGGCACTTTCTTCCCTTGTTTTTTCATGTTGTTTGTGTGTCTTCCCTTCTAGCACTGCAGATCTGAGGTGTTACAATTTTTATCCTATAGGCCTATAGTTTCCCTGCAGGGTTCCAGTACTCTCCTTTAAGGTGAGATCAATATTAACAGATCTCAATTCAAACAATATACAGGCTAATAAGATGTTTATTTTGTCACAATATACACAATATAAACAGCAGGTTTGCCAAAAGGTCTACAGTTTCTTCTGGGGGACAAAGAGAGAACCAAGGATGGGGTGTAGGATGAGATGCTAAGGAGATAGGAAGTGAGGGTTTAGAGTAATTAGATCTTGGAAAGAGGAATCAAAATAAGTTGGCTGGTGGCAGGAGAAAAGAGACAGAGAGAGATTTGGGGGAGAAAAGTAAGTGGAAATAAAATAGAGTACAAGACATAAACATAAAAATTAAGAAAAATAAAAAATGTAAAAACAGAAGATAGAAGAATATACAACACAACCGTAATATACTAATCAGACCTTCCAGTCCTCAGTAGTCTAATGCATGAAAAATACTTGGTTTCACAAATGTTGGGAATGTGGGAGGGGAGAGAGAAAAGAAGAAAAGAGGATAGAAAAAAAGACAATAGAAAAAAAACCCTCAAGATAAATTAAAGTGTTGTTTCTGTTGGAGCTCAGCACCTTTCCTGCTTCTCTTCTCATCCGGTGGGTGGGATTGTCTGTTGTTTGCTGGTATCTCCACCCTCAGGAGGGTGACAATTATTAGGGTGGGAGGGTTGGTCTTAGAGGTGGAACTCCTGGAGGTGGAGTATAGCACTTGCCAGTCCCCATTGCAAGACACCCTAAGGATCTCCTTTGAGGCCTGCCTGTGTGATGTGGGCGCCTGTCTTATCCCCTTGTTTTGCCTGTAGACCTCACAATTCCTGGTCTCTCATTTAGTCTCTAAACTGTATCTCACTCACCCCCTCCCCTCCTACTTCCCCATCAGGAGCCTCTCTTCCCAGAGGTCTTATGGGCTGCACTCTGGGGCCTGCACACCTTTCTGGGAGAGCTGTCCTGTGTCGGCCATGCCAGGACCAGGCTATGCAAGCTATGGCCCAGCCATGCAGCTGCAAGTGCTGTGCCGGGTTAGTGGCTGCGGGGGAGAGAGAGGAGTTGGGGGACTCTAGGGACCTGGATACTGCTTCTAGGCCCCAGCCAGTGTCCCACGCTGCAAGGTGGCCCACCTAAAGATGGTGATGGCAGTAGTGAGGATAATCCAAGATAGCAACAAAAGGGCCCCAAGATTCAGGTGGCTGCTTTCAGAAATGGGGTGTTGGGCAGGCCAGGTGGTGGCGTTGGGCAACATGTTTGGAGCTGCAGCTCTGTGGT
The DNA here is from genome assembly GCA_028644305.1 of Xerus rutilus. Lineage (NCBI taxonomy): Eukaryota > Metazoa > Chordata > Mammalia > Rodentia > Sciuridae > Xerus > Xerus rutilus. Next base: position 1,617,924 of record CM053405.1, read on the forward strand.
GTGCAGTGTGTGGCCAGTGGCTGTCTCCAGACCCTGTCTGGTGTTCCCAGGTGCAGGCTACCATGTGAAGGGGACTATCGCAGCAGTTGCAGTGTCCCAAGATGGAGGCCACCAGGGGAGCCCTACCCTGGTAGATAGAGTTCCATATGGGAGTGGCAGCCAGGGGTCCTGCTCAGGAGCGGCGGCTGGGGGTCCTCGTGGGTGAGTGGCCAGGGGTTCTGTGCAGTGTGTGGGTGCTGATGCCAGGGGTTCTGTGTGGGAGAGCGGCCAGGGTCCTGCTCAAACACTGAGTCAGGAGACCTGTGAGGGCATGTGGCTAGGATTCCTGCATGGGAGCAGATGTCGGGGGTCCTCTAATAACTTGTAGAGAAACAGTATTCCTTCCCACTGCTTGAATCTCAGGTTACAGACAGACAAGGAGTGCAGCCTCTCTCTAGGCCCCATCTTGGATCCCTAGAAGCTTTTTAATTTGATGCCATCCCTCTTGGTGATTCTTCATTTTATTTCTTAAGCTTTAGAATTTGTGTTAAGGAAGTTGGTGCCTGTGCCAATATGTTGGTGTGTTGACACTACATTTTCTCTTAGCATTTGCAAAGTTTCTGGTCTAATTCTTAAGCCTTTGAGTTGACTTTTGAGCAGGGGGAAAATAAAGAATTAGCTTCGTATGGACATCCAGTTTTCCTAGCATCATTTGTTAAAGAGATTATCATTCTTCCAACATAGTTTTGGCACCTGTTATGGTTTGGATGCGAGGTATCTCCCAAAAGCTCACATGTGAGACAATGCAAGAAGGTTCAGAGGAGAAATGATTGGGTTGTGAGAGTCGTAACCCAATCAGTAAATTAATCCCCTAACAGGGATTAACTGAGTAGTAACTGAAGTTATAGGGTGTGGCTGGAGGAGGTGGGAATTGGGGCGTGGATTTGGAGTATATATTTGTATCTGGTGAGTGGAGTCTCTCTCTGCTTATTGATCATGATGTGAGCTTCTTCCCTCCACCACTCTCTTCAACCATGACGTTCTGCCTCACCTCCAGACCCAAGGAATGGATTCTGCTGTCTATGGATTGAGACCTCGAAAACCATGAGCCTCTAAATTAACTTTTCCTTCCCTAAAGTTGCTTGGGTCAGGTCCTTTAGTCACAGCAGTAAGATAGCTGACTAATACAGCACCTGTATTGAGTATCAGATGAGTATCTTTGTGGATTTGCCTCTGCGTCTTCTAATCTATTCCACTAGTCTTGTCTGTTTTTTTTTTTATTCCAGTACCATACATTTTTGTTACCATAACTATACAGTATAATTTGAGATCAGTTATGTGATCCAGCATTGCTCTTCTTGCTCAGGATTACTTTGGCTATTCTAGGTCTCTTTTCTTCCAAATGAATTTTGGGACTCTTTTTTTTCCTACTTCTGTAAAAATGTCATTGAAATTTTGATGGGGATGACATTGAATCTGTATATCACTTTTGGTAATATAGCTGTTTTGACAATATTAATTTTGCTTATCCAAGAACATGGTAAATCTTTTCACTTCCTAATGTGTTGTTCAGTTTCTTTTTTCAGAGTTAAAGAATTTTCACTATAGAAGTCTTTCACATCCTTGGTAATATTTATTTTCAAGTATTTTACTTTTTTTGAGGCTACTGTGAATAGAATTATTTTCCTGATTTCTTTCTCAGCAGATTCATCATTGTAGTCTAGGAAAGTAATTGATTTTTGTCGTTGATCTTATATCCTGCTACGTTGCTGAATTTTCTTATTGGCTCTAGACGTCTTCTGGTGGAATATTTTTGATCTTCTAGATATAAGATCATGTCATCAGCAGACAGAAAATTTGACTTCTTCTTTTCCTACTTATATCCCTTTGATTTTCTTCTCTTGCCTGATTTTTCTGGCTAGAGTTTCAAGAACTATATTGAATTGAAATGGACATCCTTTTTTGTTCTGATTTTAGAGGAAATAATTTCAATTTTTCTTCCTTCAGTATGGTATTAGCTTTAGGTTTGTCGTATATAACCTTTATAATGTTGAGGTAAGTTCCTACAACCCAGTTTTTCTCCAGTGTTTTTAGGATGAGTGGGTGCTGAATTTCATCAAAGGTGTTTTCTGCTTCTATTGAGATGATCATGTGATCTTGTTCTTAATTCTACTTATGTGATTAATTGCATTTATTGATTTGCTTATGATGAACCAGCATTGCTTCCCTGGGATGAAGCCCTCTTGATCATGATACACTGTCTTCTTAATGTGTTCTTCCAGGAAAATTGGTATTTTATGAAGGCTTTTTGCATGTATGCTCATCAGGGATATTGATCTGTCATTTCCTTTCCTTGAGGTGTTTTTGTCTGGTTTTGGTATCAGTGTAATACTGACTTCAAAGCATGAATTTGAGTGTGTTCTCTCCCTTTCTGTTTCATGGAATGGTTTAGGTCTTTAAAGGTCTGGTAGAACTCAACTGAGAATCTGTCTGGTCTTTGGCTTTTAATTCCTGCTTCTATCTCATTGCTTGATAATCTGTTTAAATCCTCTGTACCCTCTTGGTTCACCTGGGTGGATCATGTGTCCAGAAGTTGTCAAGATCTTCTAGATTTTCCATTTATTGGAATTTAAGTTTTCAAAATGGTTCCTAATGATCCTCTGAATTTCAGAAATGTTAATCACTTTTTAATCTCTACTTTTGTTGATTTGGGTCTGCTCTCTCATTATTTTGGTTATTTTGGCTACGAGCTTATCAATCTCGTCTACCTTTCTAAGAACAAATTCATTGTTGCATTGATCCTTTATGTTGTTTTTTAAAATTGTCTACTTAGTTAGTTTCAGCTCTAATCTTAATTATTTATTTTCTGTTATTGGTTTTGAATTTTTTCCTTTTAGGGTCTTGAGGTGTAACACTGAATTATTTACTTGAGAGTTTTAGATTTTTTACGTAGGCACTCAGTGCTATGAAGTTTCTTCTTATCACTGCCTCTGTACTCTCCCAAAGATTTTGGCATGTTATATTTTTCTTCTCATTTGTTTCTAAGGTTTTTTTTTTAAATTTCTTGCTTTATTATTTCTATGACCAACCTTTGTGTGGAAGGATTATTAAATCCCCATGTATTAAAATGGATTGCTTTTATCTTGCTATTGGTTTTGAATTTCATTCCATTATAATCTGATAAGGTGGAAGGAATTATCTTGATTTTTTAAGTATTTGCCAAAGCATGGATTGGCAGAGTGAATTAGAAAAAGATGCCTAATCTTTGGTTGTTTTCAAAAGACTCACTTTACAGGTAGACATTCAGGCTGAAGGTGAAAGGATGAAAAAGATATGCCCTGCCAATGTAGACTGAAGTCAGCAGGAGCAGCCAGTGTCTGGTCTGGGTAGGCAGACTTTAAGCCAAAATTGATCAGAAGAGATAAGGAAGGTCACTTCACTCTGGTAGAGGGAACGATCCAACAAGAAGCTACAGTGGTTATAAATGTTTATATTCCAAATGTTAGTATGCCTACATCCATAAAACAAGCCCTGCTTGTCATCCAACATGACCTACATAAAGACTCTTTAAAACTAAAAAATACTATTAGTCAAATGGATGGAACAACATCTATCGAATATTCCTTCAGTCAACAACATGAATTCCTCTCTCATCTTATGGGCTGTTACAAAAACTTTTCCAGAATGAACCATATTTTAGGGCACAAAGACAGTCTTGGCAAATAGAAAAAATTAAAGTATTTCATATGCTTCTCTTGTATCTTTTTGTTTCTGAGATTTTTTTATAATCCGCTTTATCTCCGTTATTGTTTTATTTTCTCTACCCTTAACCATGTTAGGTGTCTCTATCGTTTATGGTTAACACAATGGGTCTGCCTGTAGCTATTATGCCTCTGTCTACATAGTGGACAACCCTTGTAGGAGTGTCTTTATTTCCTCTTTTTAAAAATTTTTAGTATATTTACTTTATTTATTTATTTTTATATGTGGTACTGAGGATCACACCCAGTGCTTCACGCATGCAAGGCAAGCGCTCTACCATTGACCTACAATCCCAGCCCTTTATTTCTTCCTGTTGCCACTTGTATTCGCACACGTGATGTAAACCTCATAGTGTATTGCTACATTTCTGCTTTCAGTGTGTATGTTTTAAAAATTTTAAAGTAGGAAAAATAACCTTAATATCTATCCATGTATTTACCATTTCCCAGGTGATATGATTATTGAACTTATGCATGGAAATTTTTTCTTATTAGTGCTCTTGTGGGGCATGTCTGCCCGCAATCAGGTCTCGCAGGTGAGTCTGGTATGATATTTACTTCCCTTTATGTTTAACATAGAATTTCCCCGGATGTGGAATCACGGGATGACTTTCCCTCTGTGGCACTTCATAGTGTTTTTGGTGGATTCTCACAAGTCTGTAGACAGTGCTGCGTTTGTTCCCATGAATGGTGTTTCCCCATCCCCAGCGATGGGTGATCGCAGGACTTTTTTTATTGGTTTTGATTGAATTTTGGTGAGTTGATTTCTTTTGTGTGTTCATATTTTCATCAATTTTGAAAAATACTGAGCGTTTTTCACTCAACATATTCCTGACCTTCCTCTCCTTCAGGGTTTCCAGAGACACTCGTGTTACATCCTTGGGCGTTTTCCTGAGGGCCCGGAGGCTTGAATTTCCACCTCCTCCCTTGCTTTGGATTAAATACTGTCAGACGTTCAAGTTCCCTGAGCTCTTCTTCCCCAGTGAATCATCCTGCTTGACTTTTTGACAGCTGAGTTATACTCCATGGCATGAAAGTGGAATATTATGATTTATCATGATTTCCCTGATCCAACAGCTGTTTGCTGTTTGCAGTCCTGCAACAAATGTCCTGGTGCATATATCCTTAATTTTCTTTCTGTGAGACGGAGTCCAGTTCTGGAATCTTTTAATTCAAAAATTGTGACCAAATAAAGCTTCCCAATGTTCTGTTTCAAACATCCCTATTTGATCATGTCCACTTCATTTACACAGATGACGCGTTTGTCTTTGCACAGTCTCTCTCTCGACTGGGCCGAGAGCTCCTCTTGCCCCCTGCCTGCTCCATCGCACCCTTCTCTGGTATTTGGTCTGCAAACACCATGAAGGGATTTTTCATTTCAGATATTGACACCCTCCTTTTTTTTAAAACCTCTAGAAATTCCATTTGGTCTGGGGCAGATTTTTTAAAAAGACATTGAGTAAGAAAAGTGCAACACGGAAGACCGGGTATAACAGCAATAACCTAAACCAGAGAACAGCAAGCCTGCCTGTGGTCGTGCACAAGTGCAGTCGCGTGCTGTAAACGTGCTGTACAACGCACGGTGACGGTGGGCTCACGCCCTCATAATGGAGCTGGAAATTCCTCCTGCTGGTGAAGCTGCAGCTGCCGTGACGAGGTGGTGCGGTGCGTCATCTCAGTTCCCGTTTGTGGAGCTGCTGGTGCACACAGAGCTGCTGCTCGGGTCCTGTAGGAGCAAAGCTCGCTTAGCCTGCACGGCACCCAGTGCTGGTCAGGCTGCTGGCTGACGTCCTCACTGCACTGTCCACTTTCTCATGTCCTAGAGTGTATTTCTTCTACTTACGTAGCTCAGAGGTGGAGCTCATGGTTGGCATACACGAGGCCCTGGGTTTGACTCCTAGTACCAGGGGGTGGGGGAGAGCGAGAGAAAGTTTCATCCTTCTATTTATAAAAAGAGCTTGCTACAGGGCAGTGTGCTGTGCTGTCCAGCAACGGCCTGTGCACCTCTGCTGGATGATGTTCCTGGATCGTGGCATTTTCTCTTGGGCTTGATTTAATCTTGTGCTGTTTTTCTTCATCATGGCCCCAGGAGAGTCTGGCTGCCCGCTCTCATGTCCATGACCTGTGTGTGCAGCAGGCTGTACCAGCAGGTGGGTGTAGGTGCCCTCAGTGACATCCACGCAGGGGTACCACACTTCTCAGAACAGGCCCCTTCCAGCATTAAGCAGTGCATGCTGTACGCACCAGATTGCCGAGAGCGAAGGGTGATGCTCTCAGAGTTGCGAAACCTGTGCTCTGTCTGACCAGGGTACGCTGCCGCAGATTTCTCTGCGTTTTGGAATTCAGTGCAAGTGCTGGTTGTAGGTGGATTTCTGAAGCTGCTCTTGCTGCTGCTGAAGGTTAGGGAGACAACGATGATGATGATGGTGCCCAAGAGGGGCATTTGGTCCTTGGCTGCATTGTTTTAAGCACAGAGATGAGTACATGGAGGATCTCTTCTGGCCTCAGTTTAGAGATGACTAGTATCCTTGCAATTTGTCCATTTCATCTAAGCTTTCAGAGTTGATTTAGGAAGTGACTCAGCCTGGTAGGAGAGTAACTTTGATGAGTCTACAGGGCTCTTATGGAATTGCTGGGTGGAGATGGATCCAGACCCCTGGAAGGGCCTGGACCTGGGAGCTGGAGAGGCAGGTTTCCATCTGCTGACACCCCACTGTTTCCTTTCTCTTTCTCTGCAGGCTGGCTGGCTTCTGTGGCCACGGTTCCTCCCAGCCATGCACTAAACCCACAGGCTGAGGTGGACTGGTGTTCCTGTCCACTCACCATTCCCAGAAAGCAGCATCTGCTCACACTGGAGGCGGGTCCACCCTGTGTGTTGACCGCAGGCAGAACCAAGGAGCTGCTGGCCGTCTACAGAGGAGTTTCCCAGAGACAAGGGGTGGGACAATCTGCACACCTGCTTCCTCACTGTGAGTGGTCTGAACTACACAGGGTGGTGTGTTTGGTAAGTCTGCGTGCCCTTGAGTTATTAGTCTGAAAAGAAAGATACAGCTTTAGTTCAATAAAAATAAATAATCCAGATGAAGATCTGGATGTTTATTACATTACATTCAATATTACATTTAGTATAAATGGAAAAATGTTGTCTAGTACATAGATCTTTCCTTCATTAAATATTCAATTACTAAATGCAAGTAAATAATTACCATTAGCCAGAGTGGCTGTGTTTTATACACTGTGTTGGAGGGTCACTAATGGATTAGGTTTGCAGGGCATCTCATTTCCAGAAAAGAAGAACACACACACACACACACACACACATGACACTGCATGATTTCTCCTTATAAAAGTCATATTTTGCACCTTTGGCGGATCTCAGGGTCTTGTCTGCCATGGAAAAAATAATACATCTGATAAAGATGAAAATTTTCAAATGTGAAACATCAGTCTCTTAGCAACCATAGAGATTTAAGGAGTTTGCTCTCTGAATGCCCATTGAGAGGTGTCGATGATTAAATGCTTCCTCAAAGGAAGGCTTCAGCACCGTCCACTTGGGAGGGTGCCGCGACGGCCCCTGAGATGGATGGCTCGGCCTCACACGACACCTTGCGATGGCATCATGATGCATGTCCCTCCTTCCTGGCCGTCTCGGTGAGAGGAGCTTGCGGAGGGATTTGGGAAGGGCTTTTAGGTAACTTCCTCTGAGCAATCCCATTTGTAATCCCTCTGATGATTTGATAGAGTATTATGTGCAGGCAAAAATGTTATTTCTGAAGATTGATATTCCATTTCTTCACAATCCAAATGTTTATGCTTTGCATTCTGAACTCAGCAGATAACAGAAGCTCAGCCATTTCCATGAAGGAAGTTACATTCAAAGAGTGGATGGCTATGCCAGAGTTGTTCTCTTACCCATGCTTGGTGCAAACAGGAGTCTCGCTGGAAGGAAGGTCTCTCAGGGCTGAGGGCTGATGCCTCCTGGAGGCCACCAAGAGGCTGGAACCCAGCCTGTGATCAGACTTTCCTAACACAAGCATGCCAGGTCAGGCTCTTGGTGTGATTTGTCACCAGCTCCAGGGAATCTGACATGTTCTGGCATTGTGTCAGGCCAGTCCCAGGGTGTAGAGCTGCTGAGTCCTGCCAGGCAGGTGCAGGAGATACCTGCCCTGCTATGGCTACCTTCCCAGAGAACCTAGGTTCTTAGCCAAGCCATGGGCATCCGTGTTCTGTCCTTCACAGTCTCCAATGTGACACTGACCTGGGGGTGGTAGTAAATATGCCATCCACGAGTCCAGAGCCACGGGAGGTTCCACTAAGGGAGAGTGAGGAGCAGGGACAGAATGAAGATCACGTCTGCTGGGGGAAGAGAGGAGTATGAACCTCTGTTAAAATAGAACCAAGGAAGAAAACTTTGGTTTTCATTGTAGAGGTCGGTCACCTCTTTTGTTATGTTGATTCCCAGGTACTTTATTTAATTTTTGAGGCTATTGTGAATGGATCAGATTTCCTAATTTCTCGTTCAGAGCATTTGTCACTGACGTACAAAAATGTGTGTGATGTGTGGGTGTTGATTTTATATCCTGCTACTTTGCTGAGTTCACTTATTAGTTCTAGAAGTTTTCTGGTGGGAATTTTTGGATTCTGTAAGTATAGAATCATGTCATTAGTAAATAGTGATAGTTTGAGTTCTTCTTTTCCTATTCATATCCCCTTCATTTCTTTCATCTTGCAATTAGAGAAATGCAAATCAAAACTACTCTAAGATTTCATCTCACGTCAGTCAGAGTGGCAGTTATCAAGAAAACAAGCAACAATAAGTGCTGGTGAGGATGTGGGGAAAGGCACACTCATACATTGCTGGTGGGACTGCATATTGGTGCAACCAATGTGGATAGCAGTACAGAGATTCCTTAGAAAACTTGGAAACGGAACCACCATTTGACCCAGCCATCCCACTCCTCAGTTTATACTCAAAGGACTTAAAAACACCATACTTTAGTGACGCAGCCACATCAATGTTTATAGCAGCACAAAACACAATAGCTAAGTTGTGGAAGCAACCTAGATGCCCTTCAATAGATGACTGGATAAAGAAACTGTGTTAGATATACACAGTGGGATCTTACTCAGCATTAAAAGAGAATAAAATCATGGCATTTGCAGGTAAATGGATGGAGTTGGAGAACATCATGCTAAGTGAAGTAAGCCAATCTCCAGAAGCCAAAGGTGGAATGTTTTCTCTGATTAGTGGATGCTGATCCATAATGGTGAGGAGCAGAGGAGGAATGGAATAACTTTGGATAGGGCAAAGGGGAGGGAGGGAAGAGAGGGAGCACGGGGGTAGGAAAGACGGTGGAATGAGACGGACATCACTACCCTAGGCACATGTATGAAGACACAAATAGGGCGACTCTACCTTGTGTACAGCCAGAGAAATGAAAAATCGTGCTCCATTTGTGTACGATTCTGCTGTCCTGTATAAAAAAATAGAAATTTTTTTTTTTTAAAAAAGCAACTAAAAAAAAAAAAACCAAACAAACAAACTTTGGAACCTCAGCTGGGTGACAAATCATGAACATCTACATAGAAAAGTGTGTGGATGTGATTTGGGATTTGTGGTGGAGAATGAACTCCCAGGAAGTCGGCAGTGATGAGGACTCCACTGCACCACGCTATCCAGGTGCCCGTTGGTGGACGCCTGGTGGCTGGACTGGAGCTGGGGAGGTGGGCTTGTGGGGTGCTTGTTTGGGGCTGCCCATGTAAAGACAGGACGTCAAGGTGGTAGGGTGCTTCACCCCCAGGATGGAGGGAGAGAACAACACTCATTAAAACAGGGGTCCCCATCACCTGTCGTGGGTAGGATGTTCTCCGGGAGAGGTCTGCCGGGCCCCCGGGCTGCTGCTCACGTGCAGGAGGCCTCTGTGAGAGGAGCCTGTACAGCGCAGGGCCATGGCCGCAAGGAGCACTGGGGGAGAGGGTTTTGAGCAAGCAGAGCAGGGGGCTGCCAGGAGGAGCTGGGCAGAAGTGCTCTATCACGGTGAAGCCCAGTACAACTGAATCCCACAGGCCTGCATCACTCTGGCCTGAAGGGTATTTGTGGCTGAGGGGTTTGTGGGGTTATTTATTTATTTTTTTTTTGCTTTTTTTTGTTGTTTGTTTGTTGTGTTTTGTGTTTGTTTTGGTACTGAGGATTGAACCCAGAAGCGCTTAATTACTCAGCCACATCCCCATCCCTTTTTATTTAGAGACAGGGTCTCACTAAGTTGCTTAGGGCCTTGCTTAATTGCTGAGGCTGTTCTTGAACTCGCAATCTTCCTGCCTCAGCCTCCCCAGCAGCTGGGATTGCAGGCATGTATCACCGTGCTTGGCAGGATTTTGTGTTTTGAGGGCCTAATCACAGCATGTGTGTGTACATGTGTGAACACCCCTCGAGAACAACAGAAGGTCGGCTAGGACCTTTGCTGACTCAACGGTGTCCCATTTTCTAGAAGTCAGAATATTTGGCCAGATCCTCAACACGAGTGATTACCTGGGGCAGAGATTGCCCAGCATCTTGTGCCTCTGGCCTTAGCTGCTACATCTCAGCAGCCAGCCTTCTGCACGGATGGAGGCAGTGGTGGTCCCTGCTCATGTGTCCCTGTGCCCAGCTCCAAATCTGTTGCTGAGAAAGTTCAGTGCACCCAGGATGCTTCTCTCCCATCACAGGTCCTCAGAGACAGCATCACAGCTACATGGTCAACTGGGATCAGAGGAGGGTTCTTCCACATTTCCCAAAGGCATTGTGGGCAAGAAGGTGAATCGTGACAGTGTGGCAGACTCTCCTGTTGGAGGGGCAGTGCCGGAGCCTTGTGGCTTGAGGTCACTATGGTAAGAATTAAGTGAATGAAGGGAAAAATGATCAAACACAGAATCACATACCTGCTTCCCTTGCAGGGACCCCTGGAAGTGGCTGTTTGCTTTTTTTGCAATGCTGGTAATTGCTTCCCCTTGGCATCCTACAGCTACAATAGATTTTTTTCTCCATAATTATAATTTCAGCAAATTTCTGCAATTGTGAAATCCTGCATTTCGGAAGTACTCCAGCCTCGGTTTCCTATCCAGAGACGCTGCTGTTTTGGGTTGTTAATTCAGTCGCACTTCTCACTCTGATGCCAACTCCAAGAACTCTTTACCGGGCGGATTTATGATGGATGCCATCTGGTCTGATAGAAGGAAACAGATATTGATTTTTAATATTTTCTCCCAACTTGTTTACTGTAGGATAATACAGCAGCCGTGCGGCAGCTTGTCTCAGAGTGGAAAGGATTATTACCACTGCCTTTTGATGAGATAAATTACCCAGGATGACTTGAATGGCTAGAGGGTATACTTTGATGTTATGTCGCTTCATTTACCCTTATGACTAAATGATTATTGATTTTATATTTTTAAGCTCTTGAAACGTGAAAATAAGTTGGTGGAGAAGCCCGGCTGTGTTAGTTTTATTAATTTATTTCTGCAGGGCATAATTCACTTTGGGCCAGGTTGTGACGGGTTTGGGTTCATGACCGGCTGCAGATACAGTTGCAAAGAAATGGCTTATTTATATAGTCATTGCAAGCAGTCCCAAAATCAATACAGTCTGGGATTGGATGATTAAACTGAGTCCCTTTGTGGGATTCATTCCTGTAGCTGCTGCCGAAATCATCTTGACCGCACCAGATTCATGTGATCAAGTCTACAAATAGCAAGTTTGTTCAAGTTGAAATATTATTTTTTTGCTCATCATTTTTTTTATCTGTTCTGTTCACTCAATGACATTTTAACAGGCTCGAGAAAAAAAAAAGAGGTTGATTGACTCCTTCAATGACATCAGAAATCTGCATTCACAGAGCAGCCGCCAACGGCTTGGAGAGCGCCCACCGGGGACTCGCGCAGGCTTTGGCTGGAGGCCCCAGGCTGAGCTGGGTTCGTCCTGGGGATTCTTGGGCAGACAGCAGGAGTCTAAGGTGCAGGCCACCCTCTGTCTCTGGGGACGCAGAGTGCTTGGGACCTCGGGGAGCAGTGTGCTGGCTATAACCCTGCCATCCCTGGGCCATGCAGCCTTGCCCGACATGCTGGTGTCCTGCGGCATTTGGCTGAGGCAGGCCTGGGGCTCTCCCTCTCAGCTATCCCCAGATGCCACAGAAAACTGAATAATTTTTTTCTCACAATTTCCCCCAATTTCTTTCCATAGATTTTTAAAATGTAATTTCTCATGTCAAATCTATTCCTTGGTAGTAAAATTAATTCAGTTATTGAGACTCTCAAGTTCAACGTTTGGACTTGGATGCTTGGCTTCTTTCTAGGATCCCCACTTGTCCCCTACACAGTGACAAGAGTGTGGGAATACTGTGGGGAGAGCAGGCAGGACTCTTTCCTAAGAAGATGGATTTGCTCAGACCATGAAAGACCAGAATCAGCCACACCCACGACTCAGGGAGGGGATGGATTTGATTGTATTTCAGCAGTTTTCAGTCACAAAATCTGCCCCCTGGTCCTTCATCCTCGCCCCAGCCAGAGGCCTTCAGCCAAATGCACTGATATGTCTTTTCCTGAGATGATATTTTAAAGCACACAAATTCATATAGGGCCCAAACGTGAAACTTGTTTCAGATAAAGCTGTGTGTTAGAACTTAAGACCCGTTTACGTGAGCAAGCTGTTCAGCACACACAAGAAGCAGTTATAGGGCATTCCATTCTCAAGACGGGACTTCTCAGTGTTATAAGTAATGATAGCATGTTTTTATGGAGTTAAAAAAGGTGTAAAACACTTTTTCTTACTTTAGTCAGTATGTATGTATAATTAATATGCAGTAAATTATATGGCTCCAGTTTAAAGCTTGTTTAAATGCATAGAATTGGAAGTAGAATGAAGAAATAAAATAACTTTTGGAGCAGTGCAATGTAATATGTTGATCAATTTTATAGGGGAGTGGTGAATATTTAATTAATCACCTTTTGACAATTATTCACACTGGTCAGAATCAAGGTCTCCATTAAAGGCAAAGAATAGCTTCATTACAAATGACCCATAAAAGTGTCAAGTGCTGGCTGCGAGGACAAGTAATTTCCTTTCCCTTTAAAGCCATTAGATGGAATGGTGGGGTGGGGAAGGAATCTGACAGCTGTGTGGGGAGCGGGGAGCGGGTGGGGAGGGGCTGCGGGGCAGCCCCTGGGCCCTGCCGTGTGCTTTCAGTGTGGGGAGAGGAGAGTGGCGGATTCCGTTCTTATTGGACCTTTGTCTTGGTCCTGGGGTATTTACTTAGGATTTAGTTGTGCCAAGCTTTAAGTCCTAGTGGTGCAGGGGAGGCATGGCTCTGACTCTTTTCAGAACACCCTCTTGATGGCTCTCGGCAGAGGGAAAACACATTTGCTGCCGTCTTGATTGATGTCCCCGGGCGTTGGCCTACTGACGCGGCGGGGAGCGGCAGAGAGGGACCCATATGTCAGCAGGACTTGTGTGTGCATTTCTGGCTTGGCTTGGAGGACTCAGAACAGATTGATCATTGTGGTTCCTCTTCTGAAAACAATCTTGAAAGTTGACAATTGCTTACATTTCACTGACTCCATGCCTTAGCTTCTCAATCTGGACCAAGAGACCCTGATGTCCATCGACTTTCACATGTCAAGGTAGGTCTCTGGGTTTCAGGAACACTTGCAAAATTTTTACCAAGTCAAAAATATTTCCATTCCCAAATGACCCAGTGGTGAAGACTCATTTGTGATGGTACCAGGACCCCAGAGCCTTGGCAGATGCCCTGAAGTGGACTTGCTCTTAGGACACTCCATCTGGCTGAGAGCGAGCAGTCACCTCTGGGACGGCAAGTCAGCCTGGAAGGGCCCCATTAGAGCCCCACGTCGCAGGCTGAGCTCTGTGTCAGGATGGTGTTTGCACACTCGCATTTAGCTGTGAATAGCCGCCTTAGCTGTTGGACTTTTAAAAAATCTAACAAAATGCAAAAGGGGTTTTAACACAGAATCTGAAGACACTTAAGATTTCAAAAGCCCCACCTGTCTTGACCACCTTTAAGATGTGTTTTTTAAGCTTTCTCTTTTCTTCTTTGAACTTCAAATCCGTAGCTCATGGGCAGCCTGACTCTAGGGCACACACCCACACATGCAAGTTCAAGTGGCCACTTTTAAAAACTAATGGCTATTGACTCTGGTGGGGATTTCTAAGATGTTATCTGTCCTGTAAAGACTTTGCGGTATGCCGTTTACATTGTATCTGGCGATTGTATAATCAGTATTGATTTTCCTTGTGTGTAGTGCCTATGTCAAACAACCTAATATATTTAAATGGTGATTATTTCAGTTATGTATCTACTATTAGATAAGATCAAAGGCAGTTAAGTGTGCGGTAGATGGGGGGAGATGGCGTGATGCACTCGGCCTCTGGCTCTGCTATTGTGTGGCTCAGCAGCAACCTGGAGCATTTAATAATTAACTTTCTGAAACATGTGGGGATCGGGGCCTGCAGAGGAATGAGGCTGGCAGATGGAGGGACGGCGTCACCGCCTGCAGCTCGAGCCCGGTGGCCCCGTGAATGCTGGCCGTGGATGAATGGCTTCCCAAAGACCCTGGGAAATCGCTCCGTGTGCCCATGCACTCCTCGTTTTTATACAACTACTTCTAAAGAAATGAGAACAGACTTGGACGGATGTGTGATTTCCCCCAGGATGTGATCACCGCTCACCCTCGGGGCGAGGGCCTCCCAGGTCCACTGCAGGCCTGTGGCGAGTGTGCTGTGCTGGTGATCATGTGGACTCCACTTGTGGTGGGCCTGGCACGAGCATGTGACGGCGAGGGTGGCGGATTTTCTGGTTGCTCTTTGTAACATTTCTTAACATTTTCCTTTTAAGAAATGCATTTGGGGTCTAGGCTTTGGAGTTCATTGTAGCATAAGCACATACATATTTATTACTTTGAAAGTGATTCATACTACATTTAAGGCATCTAATGAAAAATTGTAGAAATTAAAAAACAGATCTCTACAAAAACCAATCCTGATATGAGGCTGAACATGCACAGGTGCCAACAGGTAGTTTTGGAACGAAGTCATCCAGGTTTCCTCCCTGGGCTCTGACTTGGGCCAGACCCCCGCTCCACCCTCCCTGCTTCTCCTTCAGAGCCTGGGAGGCGGGGCTGGCTGCAGGGACAACCCTACGGGCCCCTTGAGCGCTCACGTACTGGGCTCTGACAGGTGCTTCTTGGCTTCATTAGAACAATTTATTCATAGAGTCTCCTTGGAGCACGGGCCTTTTCTTTTACATAATATTTATCAGAAGTGATCTTGTTTAGTTTAAGTAGCAAACAGAGCACTAAGAACAATGACCACAGCCAGAATTGGGGTGGTACAGAGTTATCCCAGAAAGCCATAGATTCAAGCTCTGTCAGGGGGAAGACTTGACTCAGGGCAGAGGTTCGCCATCGCAGACAGATTTCGTAGTGCTGTGTGTGCTGAAATATCTTGTTTTGTTTTCTAATGGTTTTGGGTCTAGCTTCACATGAAAATCAAACACTTGATAAAGAAGAGGAATTAATACCTGCTGATATTCTTATACTTCAGATGGAAAAAATAAAGGCTGAGAATGTGACCTACTCTGGCCAAGGTGGCCTAGTGACCGGGTGGTCTGCATCTCGCCTGCAGGTCTCCTGCTGTCCAGGGAGCGCCCCTTCCTGCTGGGTCTGGATGTTCCTGTCTCCACAAACAGCATATACGGGCATTAGGATCTGAAGCTGGGAGCTTATGCACATGGCAAGAATGCTGTTCTTCATACTGTGAGGTTGACAAGCCACCAGCATCCAGATTCTTCCCTGGAGACCACGGCTCCTACTAGTGGCATGTCAGCCCTTGCTGGGAACCTCCCCAGTGGAGTCCCTTACAGCCTTGAAAGCACCCCAGAGCATCAGAGTGCTATCAGTCTGCACCCTTGGAGGCAGGCCAGGAGAAGGGACCCACATGGGGAGGAGTTTCCAGGACATCTAGCACTGGGAGAGGGCCTGGGATAGGATGGCTCAGTAGGGTGTGCTGTACAGCAAACCCTGAGGAGGCAGCTGGGTCAAGGATGCTGGACAGTGGAACATGGGCTGACAATTTCAGGACCCTCTCCTCAGACAGAGGAGTAAGTTCTGGAAGCCCACAGCAGCCTCTGCTGGTAAGGGCAGAGCTGAGGCTCTTGCTGAGGGCAGTCACAGGACTTCAGAGTGAGGACCAGTGCGGCCAGCCTCTACAGTATGCCCTAATAAAGGGGGCACGTTTCTCCACAGCTCTACTAAGGTTATTCTGATCTGAGCCTCAAGCTTAAACCGTCTACTAAATTTAAAAAGCTCCTGTGGAATTTGTTCATTTAAAATTTTGCTACGTTTTAATGACCAATTGAAACTTTTCAATGATCCCATTCTCAAGGTGAGGTTTTTTCCTAGAGCAATTTAGTCTGAGAGCAGCACTGGTGGTGTGTGACTCCCCAGTTCCAGACAGTGTGTCCAGACAACCAACTGGGACAGCAGGTAGCACCAAGGAGAGATGTGAGCATGCACACCAGTCCTCACCTGAAACAACTGGCCTCCCCTGGGAAGAGAAGAGGTGGGGAGACCATTGGAGAAGATGACTTGGCACATCAACCTTCTAAGGTACGTCATGGGATCACCTCTGTGTTACAATAAGGAAACTGAGGCTGAAGAATGATTGATCTTGGCCAATGTGCCACAGCCAGCCTGCGGTAGAAAGCCTGGCTACAGACCCCACCCCTGTTTTCACTAAGCTGCTTCTGAAGTATTGCTGTGTGTATTTAATTTTAAAAACTATTTCCTTGAAAAATTGTCAGTTGAAGGATTACTAGACTATAGAAAATTTATTTATACCTGTTGTATTGTCAAATTCATATTTTTAAAAGAAACTGAGAATATTCTATTTTTTTCACAGTAATCAAAGTATTTTTACTGTGCCATGTCTTATTGCATTGGCCTAAATTATAAAAAAGAAATTTTAGTAATAATGCAACAGATATCCTCATTCTCATTCTAATTTTAAGTGAAACTGTAGTGTTTCTATATAATAATATTTTTTTCTGCTGATTTAAAAGTGATGCTCTTCTCACATGAAGAAAAAAAGGTCACATGTGCAGAAATTTGGGTTTTATCAAATGCTGCCTCTCTGCCTTTTGATTATGTAGTTTGAAGTTTAAAACGCGTGTGGCACATAGAAAGCATTTTCTTAATTTGATCATGAAGTCATCACACGAAACTAATCTCTGATCAATGACCAAGCACGCCTGAGGATGCATGGTAACAGACGAGCAGGGCGTGGGGTGTGCCTGTGCGTGTGACTTTGGTGGTCTCCAGATGACTGCTCCACACCGCCACACTCAGTGGTGGTGTCCTAGCACATGCCCCCGATGCACACCGCCACATCTCCCTGCAGAGTGCCTCCCCAGTGTGCACAGTCACCAAGCCTGTGGCAAGTCTTGGTCCTCTGCCTCTGACAGAGGACGCAGCCATGAGGGAACTTTCTTTGATACTCTAGGAAAATGGAATAATCTGTATACGCGTTAGCCATAGCTCAAGGAGACGCTGGAACACTTGCTCCTCTTGAGACCAGCTTCACCAGGAGACAGGTCTTTGAGGTCCCGTCAGCTGCTTTTCTGAGTCTGTGGTCATCGAGTGCCTCAGTACTATCAGAGAAGTGATCTGAAATCTCTCTTCAGATATTTAAATAATATATTCTTTGCTTATTATTTGTATGTATTTTTACCTAAATTGCTAGCTAGTTTCACAACAGTTGTTTAAAAACACCAATTGAGTTGTGGCTAAACAAAATAGACTGCCAATTATATCCTCTGCAGCTCTGATGCTCTGCCGTGAGAAACTCTTCTTCCAGAGCGGATTGACGGTGGAGGGCTGGGACATCAGCTGAGAGGATCCACGGCTCAAACGGGCTTGAATAGTCATTTCTGAGTCATGTGTTCTTCTATTTCAGAGTCATGTGATGCTTGTGACATACAGTCTTTCCTGTTTCACTGTTAGTATTTACTAGCATGGAACAAAACAAAATGATGAATGAATGAACCCAGAGTTTGCTGCTTGGAAATGCAGGGCACACCAAACTGCAGCCTCTGCAGCCTGGTTGGGCACCTGCCAGCAACCTCCTCATGCCTGGGCTTCTCTCTCCTGTGGTGCCGCCACGCTACCCTCTGCACTCCTTCTCCCTCCTGATACCTTTCTTGGGAAAGTGGTTTGAGGGATGATGTATTTGCTGTATGACTTAGTGACTGAAAGCACGCTGTTTTCTATGAGAAGATGTCCCCACCAGCTGCCGAGAGCCAGACAGACCCAGGAGAGCCGGAAACAACACTGGAGACCTCCGTTTTATCACTTCTTTCTCACGGTAATTTTCAAGCTTTTGAAAAACTGGTCCCATGGAAAATTATGTTTTACCTGTCTGAACCATTATTCCATCTTGTTTGAGCCCATTTATAGCAACCTGTGGAGCAGTGTGGGACAAACAAGTGGTCGTTGTTATTTATTCCCCATGATCCAGCCCAGTGACCCCAGGCTGACTTTCCTCCTGGACATACTGAGAAAGTGTCCCTTTCCAGGCGAGTTGTCATCTTGGAGCACGTTGGTGCTGCAGATGTCTCTGTTGTTGTAAAATGTGGGCATTAGCATTTGGACTTTAAACTTTAATCCCAACGTTGTGTATCAGAGAAAGGCTAATATTCCCCTGTGCCGCACTTACAGAGCCAGAGGCCTAGGGCGTCCTTGGCAATTCTCCTGGTCTTTCAGGAGCTGCCTGGGGAGGAGGAGCACACCCCGTGCTCAGGCCTTCTGGGGCTGGCGGCAGTTCTGGCTCCACATCTTCTGTTCCCGGCAGTGCTCGCAGGAAGCATCAGCCTCCACTGGTGGAGCCGATGGTTTTCACTTTCGCACGCTGTCAAAGTTTCTTGGTGGCCGTGAAATTTGTCTTCAGAATTTCCTGTGTCTGTACCTTATACTAGATAAAGGAGCCAAACACGCACACTGGAGAAAAGGTAGCCTGTTCAACAAATGGTGCTGGGAAAACTGGAAATCCATATGCAGCAAAATGAAACTAAACCCCTATCTCTCACCATGCACAAAATTCAACTCAAAGTGGATCAAGGTCCTGGGAATCAGACCAGAGATTCAACGCCTAATAGAAGAAAAAATAGGCCCAAATCTTCATCATGTCAGATTAGGACCATACTTCCTTAACAAGACTCCTATAGCACAAGAAGTAAAATCAAGAATCAACAAATGGGATGGATTCAAACTAAAGAGCTTCTTCTCAGCAA
>CM053405.1:1637495-1669192 GCA_028644305.1 Xerus rutilus
GGTGGCACAGCCTGGGGTGGCGGCTTCTCCTAGCAGAGAGCTTCTGCCAGGGCAGTGCTGCCTCCTGCTATTAAACAGAGATTAACTCCTCTAGCTCAACCTGCAAGCTCGCTGATCCTGGTGACTGTGTACATGCAACTATGTGTTAAATGGCAAAGTTTATTGATTTGGCAAATTCAGTCCCACATTGTAGATTTTCTCTCAGTTTGTGTTCCTACATGTGGTTCAGCATTTTTAAATGTCAGCTGCAAAGTATTATTGATCAGTAATTAAAAGTGTAGAGAAAAATTAGCATAGTAGAAGTTTACGGTCATTAGTACAAGTACCGTGGGGCAATTATTTAGCATGTTTTAACATTTATTTCCCTCCTGTTATTGACATAGAGTATGATGCTCAGGGCACAGTTTTTGTTTTGCTAAAAAGGAAAGTTTTAGCATCACTAAGAATTAATGGCATACAATTCTTTGGGAACATTTGCTTGTTGGTGCCCCTGATCTAGATGCAGAAACGAGCCACCGACAGCCTTGTGTGCCCTGGCAGGAGTGAGCAGAAGATTTGAGCCACGTGGGCGTGCAGCGGGACTGTGCTGTCTTCTCAGGGCACCAGGACTGTGCCCCGGGTTGAAGCTGGTGAGGAGAGGACACGTGATTCCCACAGGGAAGGAAGCACCTGCTCTCACCGGGCAGGGCTTGCTCTTGGGCGGCTCCGGCTCCGGTGTGCTGGTGCCGTCCCATGGGCCACACCATAACTTGTGCTCGTGCCAATCTCGTCATGCAACGAGCTACTCTGAAGGCAGAGCTGCCCTCTGGGCATGACCAGTGCCCCCTAAATCCGAATTCTGATCATGTTCAAAACAGCACAGAACACCATCACCATGTGCTCAGCCAGGGAGCATGGTTTGAGGTGGGCTGGGAGGGAGAGGAGAGGTTCTCAGGACAGGACCAGCCCGACTCTGACATCTTCTCAGGGTGCCCCTCTGAGGGCCACCCCATTGGGAAAGGACGGGGGCTCTTGAAGGGCCTTCTAAATCCTGAGTGCACTGGAGGGAAGAGTCGATCCAGGGTTATTTTAATTGAAGCCCACAAGCTCATTTTAGGAGAACAGTGTGGTTTCATAAGGTTTTTTAGGGGAATGGTCTTGGAGAAGAAGGTCCAGGGTGAGTGGGGCCCGCAGTGGGTGATGGTGTTGAACTGGAGAAATAGGTGGCTGGGGCTATCACTGAAAAGCGGAAAACAGTTAAAATTGTGTCATAGGTTTTACTCTGTGCAGAAAGAATTAACATGGAATAATTTATGCTCCCATCTATCTACTCTTCTTTCTTTCCTTTTTTCCTTCTTTCCTTCCTTTCTTTCATCCATCCATCCATACCTCCCTTCCTCCATCCATCCATATTTACTCCCATCCATCCATCCATCCATCCATCCATCCATCCATCCATCCTTCCTTCCATCCACCCAGTCCTATGCACACCCTTTACCTGCCCTTCTGTCCATGCATCTATCCTTACATCCATTCAACCATCTCATCCACCCAAGAAACCAACATTCATTAAGAACACAAAGTCTACGTTCAGAGTTTGTTTTGTAGTGGGACCAAGACCACGAGCAGCAGCTGTAGTTCAACAGGGACTGAAGCCGCACTGAGCTGAAGTATTACTCTGGGAACCTGAGGAACCACATGGAGAAGATGGTGGTGGGGAGCTCGCTGTGTGCCCTGCACACCTACAAGGTGGGAGGCATTGACAGCCTTGGGAGCAAAGGGCAGGGGTCAGGGATATGGTTTCTCAATGCAAATCCAGCAGGTCTAGTGGAGTTGGCAGGGAAGTGTTTAAGACCTTGGTACTAGAGGCCCTGGGATGGCATCCTGCCCCTGTCCCTTGTCCATTGGTGGCTTTCGACAAGTCATGTTTCTCTTATCTCCTCTCCACCTCAGTGGGCTCTGTTGGAATGGAGCGGTCACTAACACCCAGCTCATGAGATGGAGTGTCAGATGCATATGGAGCATGGGAGGACTCCTGGCGTGTGTTCTAGCCTGGAATGAATGCCTGTGGTTCCAGTCTATGCTCTCCGGAGAAAGCTAGCCCAGAGCTACCACAGACCTGCAGCACAATGAAGAAGAAAGAGGCTGCATGTGGTGGCGCAGGCCTATAATCCCAGCACTTTGAGAGGCTGAGACTGGAGAATCGTGAGTTCAAAGCCAGCCTTAGCAAAGGTGAGGCGCTAAGCAACTCAATGAGACCCTGTCTTTAATTAAACACAAATAGGGCTGGAGATGTGGCTCAGTGGTGGAGTGCCCCTGAGTTCAATCCCCAGTACCAAAAAAGGAAAACAAAAAAGGAAAGAGAAAGAAAGAAAGAAAGGAAGGAAGGAAGGAAGGAAGGAAGGAAGGAAGGAAGGAAGGAAGGGAGGGAGGAAGTCCTTAGAAGCCAGCAGGCATTCACTAAAGAAAGCCACATCCCAGAAAGCTCTCTAGCCTCACAGAAAGAATGCTCTTGGGATCACAACATGGTGTGCTCTCTCAGGGTTTGAGTAGGCACTAGACAGAGTAAGTCCTGAGCAAGAGGGAGAAAAGCAGACTGGGTAATGGCCACTGTGAGTTAAATGAGCAAACAAGGTGTGGTCCGCCATACTGCTCACCAGCGGGCTGTCTTCAGGGTCATGAAAGGCCAGACTGCCACTGGCAGTGGTCAGCACATCCAGGGGACATGCAGGATTTAACAGCTACCAGGAGAGCAGCGTGATGGACCCACATCTCCAGGATGAAGCAGGAAAGGGTGAGGGGACCGTGCTGCATTCGCAGTAGGGACATTTAAAAACACCATCTTGTTTTCAGCCTATTTTCTAGAAACAAGACCTGAGACAGCTGCTCTTTGATGCCCGGCTGGGGACGTCTAGAAACATGGCAGGCACCCTGCAGGTGGAGCATTCTGGTGGTGGTTCCACATCTCCCAGTATAGGAGGCTCCTCACCCCGGCTGGAGGAAACCAACAGAGATGTCAGGAATGGGAGGCTGCGGGTGGAAGAGGCAGAGCTCTGTGCTCCTGGAACCAGCGGGCCCTGGTGGCCTGGGGTGGGCAAGAGATGCATCGACGGTGGCTGTGGGACTTCTCTGAGCTGCGCATTATGGAGCTGAGTGATAAGTTGGAAAAGCCAAAAAGGAGAGTCAGAGCTGCAGAACGAGTTGGTCAAGACGGCAGGTCAAAGCCAGCCCAGGGGCTGGTGGAGGGCCAGGGTCTGTATCCTGAGAGAGGGGCAAGGCCTCGCCCGTCCTTCCAGCTCACCTGCACTTTTCCATTCTGTGTGTACTTGGTTCAGCTCACCACGTGGGAGCTGAGCACCTGCATTCCAGGTGCACCTGCAGACTCTGTGAGCCAGGCAGGCAGGAGCCCTCTCGTAAACCTGTAGCCCACCCAGGGGCTCTTATTCCGGGGTAAGCATGATGCCCCCTGGGGACCACACCTTGGACGGAACACCCATGCCTGGTCCCCCAGCACTGGCAGTGCCTCTTGGGAGCCCCTGGCAGCAGGAACCCTGGCTATGGCCACTCTGACACTGTGGTGTCCCTGTGTGTCTCTGAGAGGCAGAGAAGCTGAGGCTCAGTGAGCACTCTGGTGATGGGGGCTGGAGACACAGAATCACGCAGAGGAGGGGCCTGGGGAGATTTGATATGGGAGGTGGTGCATGTACCATGGGGTCAGGGAGGCAGCTCCTTCACTGTCTATTTTTTCAAGTTGGGAAATGGCCACTGGATGTTCAGAAATAGGAGAACTGGGGTTGGGGTCCAGGGACTGGAGGATGTCAGGGCTGGCCAGGGAGGGGAGGCACCAGTGCTGCTCTCCACAGGCTTGGGGAAAGGATGCAGGTGTCCACCAGGTACAGAGGCGAGAGTTAAACTAAAACCCAGTCCTAGTAATAAAGAGATCAGTCCTAGTAATAAAGA
This sequence comes from Xerus rutilus, assembly GCA_028644305.1. Taxonomy (NCBI): domain Eukaryota; kingdom Metazoa; phylum Chordata; class Mammalia; order Rodentia; family Sciuridae; genus Xerus; species Xerus rutilus. The sequence continues at coordinate 1,641,435 of CM053405.1, forward strand.
GATCATCCTGCTCTGGTGCAGGATGATGGCTGTGGTCTCCAGACCAGAGAACACAGCAGAAAACCACAGAGGAAGTGGCCAGGCAGCACCTGCTGCAGAGAGCATCACCAAGGAGTGCTGACTGCTCCAGGAGAATGTTACTGTTTAATAATTCAGTGAGCTATTTTTTTAAAGAAATAAACTATATTAAAGGCCATATTTTCATTTGATTAATAAATGCTGTATAGGAACAACAAATAACCAAATAATTAAAGTAAATCCAATCTCTTAATGCAAACATCCTTTAAACAGTCCTTAATTTGCTTTCAAATATAAATCTGGGTAATGCGGAACCCTCAGAAGACTTGTTGCTGTTTTGGCCTCCCTAGTTGGAATGTGAGTGTAAACTCTCAAGCCCTAGTCGCCTAGGGCCTCCCTCTCTGCTTGAGGGGGGCTTTGCCATGGCTTTCCTTTGCAAGTGATTGATCTGATGCAATAAACTAAGACATCTGTCATTTCAGGTCAATGATGTTTGGGTGGAATTAAGGCTTTGCATGTATGATTGAATATACAGCATCATGCTTCATTTTTATTTGACTTCTCCTACTTATTTTATACAAATAATTGTCCCTTTTTAAAATTGCACAGTCTGTTATTCGAACATATTTAAGAAATTTTTTAGTGTTAAATATTTATGTTGTGTAACAGCATTTTATTTTACCAATGTTATCTGAAAAGAAAGCGAGAAAGAGACTGACCAGTGTCTTCCACTCTTCCAATGCATTTGTGCTACAACTTCCGGTGTGTGTCTCAGGTAATTTACTGAGAAACGACACAGAGCTATGCTTACCTCACACAAGCGAAGAGGAGGCTCAGACAGTGGGAGCCTGGCTCAAGGTGAATGGACACTCTCCGTAGCCACCTGCTGGGGATAGCCATTGGTCAGTTACCTCCGGAGCACCCTCGGTACAGGCACTGTCTTCATGAACAAGCACTTCCAGTTCCAGGAAGGAAACGAAATCTTCTGCTTACGCAGCACCGTACAAAGCCACAAAGGTACTTCCCAGACAATGGGCTAGAATGAATGAACTACAAATCCCCACTTACTGCCTGGAAAGCTTCTTTCTGCATTTCCTTTCTTAGAAAATAATTCCTACTGGGCTTCATAATTTTGTACTTTTGAGATTTTTCTTACAGTATCAGAAAGGAGAGACATAGCCTTCCCAAGGATTGGGAGTTAAGTCTGGTGCTGCTCCTAGAAACTTGGGAGGAAGAAGCCATCGGTTGAATGGTCCTTTAAAACAGAAGGTCTTTCTAGAAATGCCAAAGTCCTATGGCTTTCTTATCCTTGTTATGCTGACAGTGGGAAAGCTTGCTTAGATTCAGCAGCTGAGGGCACCTGAAAGTCCCACACTGCTCCACGGCCAGGCCATGGCTCTATTATGGAATACTGCCCCAAATATTCTCTTTCCAAAGTACAACATCATATACATTTTCTGAAGGAAAAAATGACTTAGAGTAGACACGTTTGTAGGATATCGGAGAGACTGAATGTGAACTGAGCCTCTCGCCACGGTCCCTGGGTGGACGTGAAATCAACCCTTTGAGTAGAATGGCCATTGCACCCTGCAAAGACGGGTCAGCACAGTGCCCTGGGGAGGGCCTGCGGTGTGCCCTCTCTGGGGTGCTCCCTATTGGGCATGTGCCTACTGAGATGCTGCCTTGTCCTTCTGTCTGTGTGCCCAGGTGGGCAAAGGTGAAGGACGCTCTCACAGGAGAGGTGGCATCCGTAGGGCAGGCAGAGCTGTGCTCGCTGCATGAGGTGGTGGAGGCGCCTTCACAGTTGGCCCTCAGCCCAGTTCTCGGTGTCCCTCAGTCATGCTGCCCCAGGCCACCTCTCTGTCCTCAAGCTTCTGAGTCTCCCCCCTTATCAAGAGACTATCCTCCATGCCCTGCTGGCAACCGCTCACTATTCTGCTGTGGGTTTAGGAAACGGGGTAGCTTTATAAAGATGGGTGCCGGCTGGTGGGTTCTCCAGGGAATCTGATGCCATCACTGGAGGGAAGCAGACCAGCAGCAGGGCAGGAAGCCTGGCTCCATCACCAGGGATTCCTGAGGTGTATAGCGGGAAGCCTGGACGAGGGGGCTCTGAGGAGGCAGGATCTGGGGGGCTGCTCCTGAGGGGGAGCCCGGTCAGGATGGGAGCACTGAGCAGTGTGCTCGTGGGGGTTGAGAAAGCTGGAGGGAGTGCCGGCATTGGAGCCCACAGACTGTGCTCAGGAGTCAGGGTCCCCAGGTGCTGTGCCTGGAGGTGTCCAGCTCAGGCATGAAGACTGTCCCTGGGACAGAACACTCCCAGGGAACTGCTCTTCTGGGGTAATCAGGGATGGCTTAGGAAGAGATGGTGTCCTGTGGCCCTTGTTGGGGGTGGGCAGGCAGATAGAGGAGTCACAGCTTCCTGCGGCCTGCCAGGGATCCTGGTGGGGACAGAGCAGAGATGCCACCCAGTCCACAGTGCAGGGTGGCCGGGCTGGAGACTCCAAAGACATGCCTGTGGAACACAGGTTCAGGAAGGTGAGAGCTCATTCGCAGGGAGAGGGATGCCCCAGATGCCCACTCCTGCCTAGATGTCAAGCCAAGGAAAGGGCAGAGCCTGGAGCAGCCAGCAGGAGCAGCCAGACGGCTGGGGTTCACGCAGGATGAGAAATCGCATTCCTCTAATTGGCTTTTAGTTTTGACTGTCAAATGATAGTTCAATTTTTATTTCCAGTGAGATATCCATAAAGTCTTTTCCGACCCCTGAAATTTAGGGTGCTGGGCTTCTCTTTGCAGGGTTGTAAAATTTCTTTTCTCGCTCCTCTTGCATGTGGCTGATGTCCCCCTTCTGAATGGAGATGAACTTCACGCTCCTTTCTAGGCCTGGCAGGGTCCTCTCTGGGCTCCTTTCATCTACGTGTATCTGGACAACAACTATTTATTTATTCAGAATATTTATTGTACTGAGTCGTGGGGGGAACAAGATGCTATTGGATCTGTTGAATTTATTGCTTCTTGAGTTTTTATTTTTATGCCTCTTGGAGTTTCACCTTGAGGTTCTACCAGCTGTCAGTTGTTTTTGTAAGTGAGAGGATGTGATAATAAGAAAAGGATAAAATGTCAGAAAGGTGGAAACTCGAGAGAGTGGAATAACGTGAGGGGGTACCAAGAGGCAGGGGTGCATTTATGCACGGATGAGGAGAGGGACCCGCTAGTGTGCTGCAAAGGCATCCTCAAACCTGCCAGACACCCCCAGGGAAGGAGGTCTCCCTGCTCTTCCCCGACACCCTGGATCTCACTCTCCGGGACTCAGGTGGAAGCTCTCACCTGAGTGTGCAGCGGAGGCTCTGGGAGTGCCCTCAGGAGCCGTCGCGCACGCCCCTCTGCACATGCAGATGCTACCCAGTGCTGACAGGCGTGAGCACGACTGGGGGGGTGCAAGCCCCTGCAAACCCTGTGGCGGAGTCCGAGGTGCGGTCTCACTGCTGCAGTAGGAGGGGCTCCAAGAACTTTCTCTTGGGCAACGGAAGAGCCTCAGGCATCCGCTTCCTTCTCCAGACCTTGCTCTCCCCACTTAAACAGGGAAGAAAGCTAGCTGCACTACTGTGGTGAGCAGCAGGCCGCACATGCTGTAAAGCCAAGGGGTCTGTGCTGCCAACCCTCCAGAGGGCCAGGGACTCCAACGCATCCTCATTGCTACAGAATAAATTCCATCAGACTTGGTCACGCCTCACGAGCCCTCCTAGCCCTCCAGGGAGAGGGTGTGGAAGCTGTCATCTAACCAGTAAGGTTTGGTTTCCTTTGTGTACAGAGCCTTCCCACTCCAGGGGGTCCCTCTGGGCCATCTGGCCTTGGTACCTGCACTTTTAGGGCATGTGGTCTGAGTCCCTGTCCAGACCAATGCCTGGGAGCTTCTCCCTTGGTTTCTCACCATTGTCTCGAAGCCTAAATTCTTCATGCAATTCCTCAGTCCACTTCGAGCTGATGTTTGCACAAGGGTGAGATAAGGGTCCATTTTTGCTTTTCTTTGTGGGGAAATCCAGTTTCCCAGCACCATTTGTTGAGGAGACTGTCCTTTCTCTGCTGGGCGTCCTTCACACCTTTGTCAGGAACAAATGGCCACAACTGTGTGGTTTCAAATGTGTGCCTTGTTCCCGTGATCTGTGTGCGGTTTCTGTGTCAGTAACACACTGTTTGGGTTACTGTCACCTTGGAACGTATTTTGAAATCTTGTCCTGTGAAGTCTCCAGCTTTGTCTTTGTGTGAAAGGCAGCTTGGTGTCTTGGGGTCTTTCCTGGCTCCCCACCCAATTACGATGAAGAAGGACATAGGGATCTTGATAGGCTTCCAGTGACTCTGTAGACAGCTTTGGGTGGAGTGAGCATTTTAACAATATTTGTCTTTCATTAATTTGTGTCTTCCTCAATTTCTTCCATCAGTTTTTTACAGTTTGTAGCACAGAGGTCTTGCACCTCCTTGGTGAATTTACTCTTATTTTATTTATTTGATGCTATGGTAAATTGGAATATTTCACACTAAGTTCATAGAAATACTGATTTTTCTAAGTTGATTTTGTATCCTGCAACTTGACTGAATTCCTTTTCCAATTCTAGTGGTTTTTTTGTGAAGTCTTTACGATTTTCCACACATAAGATCACATCATCAGCAGACAATTCAGAGATTGGGACAGATAGTTGCAAACCATAGATGATATAAGGGGCTACTCTCCAAACTATCTAAGAACTCAAATTAGCAATAATAAGAAAAACACATGACCATGTCCAAAGCAGGCAAAAGACTCATTTCTCAAGAGAAGACACACACGGCAACAGACCCATGGAAACATATTGAACATTTAAAACCACAGTGAGATGTGCCCTCCAATGATTAGATCAGCTACTATCAAAAAGACCGGAGATGGCAAGTGTTGACATGGTTGTGGAGAACAGGGAAGCCCGGCGCGCTGTGGGTAGGCGTGAGCATCAGCCGTCACTGCGGGAAACAGCATGGAGGCCCCCAAAGAGACTAGGTGCTGCACAGTCCAGCAATTTACCTCTGAGTACATTCCCAAAGGACAGGAAATCGGTGCAGAAGAGAAGGGGCACCCTGTGTTCCCTGCAGCACTGTCACAGCAGCCAAGATGCCGGGACAACTGTGTCCACCAATCCACGAGCGGATGCAGAGACGTGGTCCTGCACACGACAGGGCCGTTTTCAGTCTGGACCAGACAGACGTGCTGCTGCCCGCACAACACGGGTGCACCTAGAAGACACTGCCATGTGAACGTCAGGGTTGGGTCTGGATGTGCCCTGAAGTCCCCTGTGCCTTGAGGTGGGACCGTTTGGAATGATTGATCACCAGGGCTGTGACCTCATCGGTGGGGTGATCTGCTGATGGATGGGTGGACCCCTGGGAGGGGGCCCTTGCTGGGGGGAGGAAGTGACCGACCGGCCATCTCTCTTTCCACTTCCTGGCTGCCCTGAGCAGCGTGTCGTTCCTCTGTCACCTTCTGCCATGATGTTTCTGCCTTGGAGCTGGCCAGGGTCCGACGCTCTGAAACCACGAGCCAAAGTGAATCCTTCCTCCTCCAAGCTGTTCTTACCAGACATTTTAGTCACAGGGGTGGAAAGCTGACACACACCCCAAGATGTCACCTTCGGTGAGATTCCAAACAGGCTCACTCATAGAAGGAGAGCAGAATGGGAGGGGGGCTGAGTGGTGGGGGTACGGTGGCCAAAGGCTTCAGTCTCGGGAGCAGAAGGTTCCAGTGGCTACTGGCAATGCGACCACTGCAGTCCACAGTGATGCACTGTGTGCTCCCAGAGCTGAAAGAGGGATTCCGAGGTTCCCACCACAAGGAACTGTGCGAGGCGACGCCATGGTCACCAGACTGACTTGATCAGCACACAGTGTGCACAGTATGGAAACCTCGTGTTGTGTCCCCTAAGTATGTAAAATTATGTGTCAACTAAAAATAAAATTAGACTTTCAAAATGTTGGTGTTTTTGTACAACAAATATTGATGTTTTCCTACAGCTATGGGAGGGATCTAGCTCTTAGATAAGACACGAAAAATGCACGAAAGGGAGATGCTCAGTCCTTTCTTTCAGGATCTGCACATCCAGGCATCAGAATGTCTCACTGCTGTGAACATTATAACTTTTGGGGTCACTTCAAAAATGACAAATAGCCATTTTCACCTTGTAGCTGAGTTTTAAGCATCGTTGCTCTTTTTAAACTCTGGGCCACAGGAAGCCGGGTTGGCTTTGCACGTGACCTTGACTCCAGCACAGAGCCATTACCATCACCAGAATGAGCCACGCCCCGTGGGCCCGGGCTTCACCACCTTCCCCCCAAAGGTATTTCATAATTTATTTGGGAAGCCAATGGGGAAAGATGTATGATTTCCAAACACTTTGAATGAAGGATCCAATTGAGAACTGTTTCTTACCTTTTCAAAGCCGAGTGTGAATGGCTGCCTCCGTCCTGCACCAATCCACGGACGTCGAGTCCAGAGCGGCCAGCGAGCGGCACCGCGCTGTGGGAGTGCCAGGGAGCCGACTGCCTTCTGGGGCACCCTCTTCTCTGGCGTCAGCTGCCAGGGCAGCTCTGAGGTGGCAGGAGGCTGAGGTAGCCAGGGCTTGAGGCCCACACCAACCCAGCTGCCTCCCGCCACGCAGCAACAGCACCTCTCCCGCACCGCACAGACGGCACCACGTCTGCGTGGCAACGCCTTCACTTCTGGGCAAGTACAATATACTAATTAAAGAAAAAAAAAGCAAACCTGTGCATCCCTGTGTTGTATATACCGAAACAGAATAAATAAAAAATAATATAGTGAGCTCTAAAAAATGTTGTATATACCTAAACAGAATAAATAAAAAATAATATAGTGAGCTCTATGGCAAAACAACTCTGATTCCCAGCATATAATAGAAATGTAAACTCACATGAGCTACGACGTAGAACACTCGGACATCCACACACAGGTAGGATTCTAAGAGTATTCAACATGTAACCATGCTCACGTGAATACCGCGAGAAAATACGCAGTCCCACTGAATTTTAATTCAGTTTATCTAGGATTAAATAATAAAACAGGGCTGTGAAGTTGTGAGGTTTTGTTTTCCTTTATTTATACATTTTTAACTGAGCTGCTGATTAGTAGGACTGAGTGAGCAAGCACTCTCAAGTCACGTGGTCTCAGCTGTACATGCACACACTTTTATTCATTTGGTCAATGGATATAAAATGTCTCCAAACTAATGAATTCAAAATGCGACGACCGTGGATCCTGACATCCAAATGCTTTGCCTCTGAATACCTCCCGCTATTTCAATTCACAGTGATTTTCTACTGCTATGTACATGTGCCGAGCACTCTGTAGGTTCCTTTGAGCCCTACCCAGCTGCTGCCCTGGAAAATGGAAGCATGTCTCTCTGTGCACACAGGCAAATGCCGTCAGGGCTTTGGCGGGGATGGTAACCTTCCCCTACACTTCCCAACCTGTCTGGGCTTTCTTGAAGGTCGATTGGGTTTTCAACTGTGTTATCTGCTAGGTGTTTGATGGAGTGGTCCAGATAACAGGGGAGAGAGCAAAGCAAAGAGAATTTTTTGAAGATCAAAAGTGGCTGTTCATTTTGTTATCTGACCCTATCTGTTGTCATAGTAACAGGCTTCTTTTAACCTATGTCGTGGGATGGTTTGTCTCTGTCTGCTCTGAATTCTCCTTTGACTGAGGGGCAGCCCCTGCAGCCGCCAGCCGACTTCCAGTCTTCCTGTGAAGCTCTGAGGGGCCAAAGGGACGGATTCCTACGTCAAAAAGGATTTAAATTACATTTTCAATTTAAACTGCTATCTTAATTTAGGTGAGATAAAGCCAACACAGAGGCTCTCTCCCCTGGTTCTACAATGTCTAAGTAAATGCCATTTAGAAATGAATTAGCATGTGGACTCCCACATTCGGGACAGGTTTGATCTTGCATCGTCCCGTGGAAGGTAAAGGGACTTAGCAGAGGTAGCGTTTGAAGTAAACTTTTAAGGAAGGGGACAAAATAAAAGCTGATCTAATTTCCTTTCTGCTTTTGGAAGAGGCCATGTAGCGGTGACCAGGCTCCCTCGTGCAGAGGGCGATCACGCAGTCGGCTCACATCAGGGCTGTGAGGGATGACTGGAAACAGGTCCATTTATTTTTAAACACAGCTTTTGGAAAACTGAGTTTCAGAAGGTGAAATTTCCCCTGTGGGTCATTTAAAGGGACTTAACACAACTGCGACAGCCCTTTAAGGTTTTGCAGATAAAAACATCTTAGAAGTGAGTGGGTGCTGGCCTGAGTCGTAGCCCCTGTGGTGGCACAGTGGCTGTGACCCTGTGTCTCACTGTCCCATCACCTGTGTGGTGAGCAGCTCTGGTGCCAGCGCTCGCCAGTGCAGCCCCATTGGCTTTGGGGAACCCAGGTCCCTGTAGTGGATGCTGCTCAGTGTGCCTTGAGCCCATCCCCGCTCCAAAGCAGAAGGTAGAATCCCCTCCTGCCTCCCGCACTCTGGGCTCCAGTCACTCCTCAGGCTCTGTAGGCTGCAAATGCTCTGTTAAGCCAAAGTGTCCCTCCTTCCAGTTTTCCTCTGGCTTAAAAACTCTCCAGTGTGAGGCATCTTCTGTGAATTTCTGAGAGGTAGCACTTCACCGTCCCTGGGTCTGCACACAAGGGCGGGAGCCTCTCCCCTCTTCCCTGGGGAGTCTGCAGCAACGCAGCATCTCTGTGGTCTGGCTCAGGGGTTCCATTTTTAGCCCTGGCATCCTCAGAGCAAGAGGCTCCTCCAGGGCACTCGAGTCTGGGCTGAAGTCGTACCTCATTTACTCTGGGCACAGCTGATAAAACCTCGGCCTGTTGATTTACAACAGGGACCATAATGGCACCCAGTCCACAGGAGGGTGCAGAATAAAGAGGATGCTTTTCCAGGGTGCTTGGAAGATCCAAGGCCTAGTAACCCAGTGTCTGGTACTCTCCAGGTTGTCTGTGAGAATCAGGAGGTGAGCACATACACACCCCTTTCATCAGATAGGAAGGCCGGTCTTCCAGGCCCCCAGCTCCTGCACTTTGCTCCAAGAGGCTCCTGGGTCCTGGCTTGCCACTTGGCAAAGACACAACCTGCCTAAATTGCTATGGCTTCCACTTGCATAGCAGGCAGGATGCAGCAAAGGAGGGGAGGAGAGGAGCAACTCAAGGCCAAGGTGAGACCTGCTGAGATCTGAGGTCCTGGAGGTAGGAGAACCCCCTCTGCAGGACGCTGCCCAGAGCACAAGCAGCAGGGAGGTGCCACAAAATAATCACCCTGATCAGAACATCATACGACGTCCCCCTGGGCCAAGCCATCGCGGGGCAGCTGGTAGAAATGCACAACTTCTACGTGTCCATTAAAATCTTTAAAAAATTTCTGGCAGTTGCTGTAATACAAAGCCAAGAGAATAAAAGGTTGAATTGTGTGTTTTCTGAGCAAAGAAATGTTAAATATATTTTGATAATTAAATTATGGAGGTAAACAATTAGCAATTTTAAGGAGCCTTAAAGATGTCTAAAAGTCTAAAAGGAGCAGGTGTGTCTCCTCCTTTAGGGATTCTGGAGCTCCGGGAGGGTACGCTTGAGTCCCTGAAATGCTCACAGAAATAATGAAGTCATCCCGTGAGATCTGACATGACCACAAGCTCTTTAGTTTCTAACTCCAGATCCCTATGTCAGTAGGAGAGCTTCCAGCATGGCGCTGTACTGAGTTAGAAAGTACAGCAGATTGAATTTATCCCCACAGAACCTTAAATAGCAGTGTCAAGTTTCGTTAATTTGATAGATGTTTTAAATTCTAATTTTCAAAAGGAACTTTTAGAACAGAATCAATTGTTTTGCTGAAGACTATTCAAATTGGGATTTGGATCTGTCCGTGAAATGAAAGACCACGTAAAGCAACTTTCTGTCCCTCCCCGTGCTTCCTTAACACCGCCACATGCGGCTCCTTTTTAGAAAATGAAGGCAATTTTAGTGGATTTGTTTTAGCGTGTTTATTGCTCAACACACACTTCAGCCACTCTATTGCAGGGAGCTCAGGCAGCTAAATTGAAAACATGCACCCGTTTTTGAATTTCGAGGCCATCCTTCCCCCGGGCTCGTAACCGGAGTGCAGGAGTGTGGCCGTGGCTGCTCCAACCCACTGCAGGCGGGCGATCAGATGGACGCTCCTGTGGACAGCGCTGGAAAGCCGACAGGGTGCGAGGACGTGCTGCTCAGGAGGGGCTCCTTGGGGTTCTGGACGCACACTCCTCCCTGGGGAAGGTCACTCTCAGGGGGCAGCTCGGCAGCCTGGGGCCCCGCACCCATGTGCTCTGCGGGGACCTGCCACCCGGAAGGGCAGCTCCCCACACACGTGTGCCTGCCAGTCCCCACCGCCTGCTGCATCCTGTCTGACGGGGCAGCTCTGCCAGGGGCTCCCAGATACGCCACCTTCTCACGAGCACTGTGCCCCAGTACCTCTCCGCCATCCTCCGCAGCATCATCAAACCCGCATGCAGGGCTGCGCCGCGCCTGGAACCCGCCCGCAAACCCCAGGCCCACAGAGCACGTCTGTGTTAAGCCAGCAACGCGTGTCACCTGAGGTCGCCACGACGCCCCCGGCCTCCTAAGGAAGTCCCCACTGAGAAGGGTCATGATCGAGAACTCTGGGAAAGCATCTCCTTTAGTGATATTTAAAGAGAAAACCATGAAAAACTTGGATGAATGATGCAAATGTTTTGCGGAAAATCCATTTTCTGTTTTGTCTTGCATAAAAATAGTTCCTAAAAGCGTTATAAGGTCTTCAAAGACTACCTTTAGCAATCAGGAGAAAAAAAGGATTTATTGATCACCTATAACAAGGAGACAGTCATGAGGATTGAACAAAATATTTCATATTATATAATTTTATTCAATGCCTGACTTTAAGCACATATTTAAAGATAAAAAAGGTCAAGAAAATATAACTAATTAATAATATAATATAATGAATAATATAATATAATTAATTAATGGGAAACATAGAAAATGAGACTGTTATTTCTTCCAATCATTTAGTGCATATTTAGCAAAAGATTCTGCTTGGTCTCCCAAGACAGTGGGAAAGGGGCTTTGTTGCTTCTAATTAGAAAGAACTGCTGCTATTGTAAATTCAATAAATAAACAGAAGCATAGCAAAATAAAGACTATCTGTTAAATGTATCAAAGAATAGACACTAGCAGAAAGGAACTTCACTTCTCAAGATTCATTATCAGTTTTTGAAATTCTAGAATATCATTTAAGTCATAGTTTGGTTTGCACATTGTGATGTGTCTGTTTCCTCTTTCATTAGGACTCTCCCCCACAGAAGCAGTTTAAAGTCCTTTTCAAAAGCTCTCTGGAAGACTCCTCTCTGAGGATCAGGCAGAAGGGGCCGGGCCTCAGATCTGCGGGCTGGGCTCCCCGGCAGGTCAGACCTCAGGAGAGGACTTTGTCATATGGAGATGTTTAACGGTCCAGCGCACAGCCTGTGGAGGCTGCCTTTTATCTTTGCAGGGTTTGAACATGATCCTTCCAAAGCCAGATAACCCAGGAAAGGCCTCGCAGGGCTCCTGGCTGCTTCCTCCCTGGCCCCGCCCCCCGGCCCGGAGGGACCCCTTATTAGGATTCCTCCTGGAAGCCGTCTTGAAGTTCTCTTTGGGCTTCAGTCTGTATGTTCCTATAAAACAGCGGGCTCTCAGCACATTTTTTTTTTTTTACTTTTAACCAGCAAGGAGCAATTTTAAGATTGAAAAAAGAGTCCATGTGCAGTTAAAGAGTCCTTTGAATTTGTGCATCATGTAAACATTGAAAAGGTGGCAACAGAAATGTCTGTAAAGACTCGCGCTCGTCAGCTGTGTTGGCGACGCCCTTCCTCTGACACTCAGGGTCTGAACGCTGCCTCTCCAGTCACTCCTGATAGACACCCTCATGATTTCCCACTAAAACAGCCCTGCATGCTGGACTGTCATTCACTATGACAGATTGTTCCTAGACAGGCCGGATCAGGTGAGGCTTTCCCACTACCGTGGTGGGTGGTGACCGGCCTGCTGAGGACCAGCCAGGTCTCCGCTTAGAGGAGTTCTTCTGGGACCTTCACTCCACCTTTTCAGAGGTGCTGAAGACCACAGAGTTGCTCCCAAAGAACCAAAGTTTCTGTTTTTCCTGTATTGCAAAATACAGTAACAATTAATTAATAAATAACTAATTAAACCATACCAACATTTGAGTCATTACACTGGGCAGACATACAAGTGCCCCATCAAAGTGTAGTGACAATTCCTGGGTCCTAGCTTGCGATTTCTGCTCTCAGCAGGGCAGGGTCTGGGAAGAGCCCCTTGGAGTCCATCACTGCTCAACTGTGGTGTTGCTGCCCAGGGAGGCAACCTAGAGCACGTGTCCTGCTGAAGCAGAAGGGGTCCTGCCACCTAACGTGACTGTAATTCTTTTTGCACAGGCCTCTTCATTTCTAGGAAATTCACACCCAAGCAATGCCAGGTACCCCTTGAAGTCCAGAAATGGCTTCACTGATAGTGCTGAGAGCATATTGGTGACCATTTGTTGAACTGTTGAATTCTGTCAACAGATACCCCACAGATGCACCGCTCCACAGAGGCCAAGGGAAAGGAGCGCAGAGGCTTGTGTCCCCTGTGGGTCTCCGTCCACCGCCCTGCTCCTCCAGCCTGGAGTTGTGGGGTTCCAGGCAAGTCCTCCAGTTCCAAATGCACTTGTGTCTTCCTCTGTGACACCAGCTAAGACATGATGCTTTCTCATGGATGACGCGCTAACCAGTGCTAAGTATGTGAAACGATTGGGTCTCCAGCTCCTGCAGATGTAGGGGCATCAATTTTCTAGTCACACAAAGTCAAGCAGCTCACTTCTACCTCCTGTTCTCTCTCTGTCTGCCTCTCTCTGTCTCTGTCTCTGTCTCTCTCACACACACTACTTTATTCCTTAATTCTGCAGTTTTGTTGGACACCTACGGGGTACAGGGGTGAGGAAGGAGAAACGCCTCTGTGGGGCCGGCCCTGTCTGCAGTAGTCATCCAGCTGGAGTGGGAGCCCAGGCTGCACAGCCCTGAGGAGAAGCTGAAGTCAGCCAGGACTGCGCCCACCCTGGGAGATCTAGGGACACCTCACAAGGCACATTCGGCTAAGACTTAGAGAACTGGTGGGTTTGTCAGTAAGGAGAAGGCAGAGACCATGCAAGAGGAACGAGCCAGGGGGCTTAACAAGAGAGAAGGTCTCTCGGGGCCTGCAGAGGAGCAGGAGGGCTGCCAACGTGGGGCAAGGCTGTGTGTCCCCAGCTCTTGTGGCGTCAGAGCCGTCTCTGGCCAAGCTTTTGCTTTGGGGAGGGCTACGTCCATGACCCTTCCCTGGGGTGTCTAAGCTGCCTGGCACCTTCAGACTCAGATGGCAGAGGACACGATTCAAAGCTCTGCAGAAGTCACACATACTGTGTATTCAGTGACCCAAGACCCAGCCTCTCCCCTGAGTGGAGGGCAGGGCCTCACCCTCCCCACGTGTCTCAGCCTTGCAGCAGAGGGTCTGGGGGGACCTTCAGCAAGACGAAGGCACAAGCCACTCCTCTTGGGAAGGAAGAGAAAGTGCCTGTACAGGCAAGGACCTGATGTCACACAGACACTTTCAGGAACAAGGAAAGCAGAGGTTGCAACACTGTATCAATGTGCAGGAAGCATTCCTACTCCCGGCACTAAAGGGGTTCAAAGGGACATTAGAGAAGCATCGTCATTGAAAATAGTAGCGAAGAGCAAAATGGTTAGGAGTGAAGTCAACAAACAGAATGCAAAGATTTCACTCCACTCCGGAAGTCATGGATATTTTTGAAAGAAATTAAAGATCTAAATAAACGGAAACACATTTCAAATGTACAGATTCAAAGACAATATTAGATGTCAATACCCCTCAAAATTATCTACAAATTCAAAGCAATTTCTATCAAATCCCAGATGACTTCTTTGTAGAAATTGACAAGCTGATTCAAAAATTCTGAAAGAATCCAGAAAGGACCCAAAATAGCACAAACAACTTTGGGAAAGAAGAAGTAGGAAGACTCACACTTTCTGATTCCCCAACTTCCTACCACGTGGCAGTGACCAAGACAGTGCCACGCTGTCCTGGATTGACAGACGAATCCAGGAGCTAGGACGGGGCTCAGAAGGGCATCTCTGCATCTGTGGCCAGCTGACTGTGGACAAGGGTGCCAAGACCATTCCAGGGAAAGGGGGATGGGTCAGTTGCACAGCCGTGTGCAAACAAAACAAATCAAATCCCTACCTCACACCAATGACACAACCAACCCAGACGGGATTGCAGGCTGCATATGAGAACTAAAAAAACAAAACACTTGAGGAAAACAGAGAATGAGATCACTAAGACTTTGAATCTGGCAGTGGATTGTTACATATGAAACCAAAAGTATAAGCTGTAAAAGAAAATGCTAGGATTTCATCAAAATGAAACATGTCTTTGCTTTAAAGAACACTGTCAAGATAAAAAGTCAACCCATAAAAAAAAATTGGCATCCTATATCTGATGAGGGTGTTGTCTAGAATACAGAAAGGATTCTTACACTTATTAATACAAAGACAAATAGCAGCATTTGAAGATAGTAAAGAGTCTAAATATGTATTTCCTCAAGGATAATAAGTACATGAAAAGATGCTGGGTGTCATTGGTCACAAGGTATATGCAAGTTAAAAGCTCAAGGGAATGCCACCTCACACCTGCTACGGTGGCTAGCATCAAACAGATAGGGACGTATTGGCAGGCAAGGATGTGGAGAACACAGGAGGCCGGCAGTGCTGGTGGGGACGTAAAGTGGTGCTGTCTCTTGGCAAGCACCACTTGTCTCAGCAATGCCAGTCCTGAGTGTCCTACTACGGGAAAGGAAAATATCACAGCATCATTAGCAACAGCCCAAAGGGGAAACAACTGACAGCAGATAAAGAAACTGGTATATGTGCAGCATGGAATATTACTCAGCCAGGAAAAGGAAGGAAGCCCTGACACACAGTGCAAGGCCGTTGACCCTGAGCACAGCTGAAGGAGGAAGGCGGAGGGAAGGCGGAGGGAGTGACTCCACAGGATTCCATTTACAGGAACTGCCCAGAGGAGGCCAGTCCTCGAGGTGGGAGGCAGACCACGGCTGTTCAGGGGGTAGGGGATGAGGAGGGTTAGCTGAAGGAAGGGGCTTCTTTTGGAGGGTGATGACTGAACATGTCACTGAACTATTGGATTGTGTGCCACAAACCGATGAACCCTAGGACGGTGGAGATATTTCAGTAAAGCTACAAATAAAAAGGTAACATGTAAGCTCCTTTCCTCGTGTGCACAAAGCACGATCTCTCCAGGCCCTGGGGAGCCCGCAGCCTCACCTCTCAGGCGCCCGGCTCAGATCTGAGACTGTGTGCTGCCCTCATCTCGAGGAGACTCCTCAGCCCTGGACAGCCTCATTGCAGCCCACCCTGAGACGGCACAGGTCACAGAGGCTGGCCTCTCGATCCTGAGGTGTCCCCTTCCGGCACCGGTGTCTGCTTCAGGCATGCAGACTGAGGGGGTGAGAGGCCGCTGCGGTCCGTCTGCAGGACCCCAGGAGGTAAGTATGATCCACAGGAGTCTGGAAGACAGTCTGCAGGAGTGGCTGGTGCAGAGCATCCCAGGCGCGCGTCAGAGGGCCGCTTGTCTCTTCCCCCGCCGTGCGCTTGGCTTTCTCTGCTCACTCACATGAGCAGCAGGTCTTTCTTGGCCCTACGAAGAAAACAGAGCCGCTGGACTCTGCGGCCAAGGGCTGCTCTGAACAGTCACCCATGGCATGGTGGTGCTCTCTCAGGCAGAGCAGGTCTCACTTTCTTGCCCCCCAGCCATGCAGCATGATTTGGGGGAGTTTGTTTAAAGAGGCCAGGGCAGGAATAGATGTCACCTCCTACCAGAGCGGTGTTGGCACCTGCTGGACGTGTCCACGTGTGCTGGCTTTTTCTGCAGGTCCTGCTCACGTGCAGGCTTCCTCATGGCAGGAGTCATTCAGGACTGGAGCAGTTTTGCTGGAAACTGGGTTTTGACTTGTTCTACTCATCTTTAGAATTAGGAAGCATGTAGGATACGCCGTGAAAATGAGAATGGCCTATCTAAAGAGACCACTTGTGGGTTATGGAAGTTAAATCTCTGAGCTTCACACAGAGACAAAAAAAAAATTAAAAAGTTTTTACTAGAGACCTGTGAATATATTTGCAAATAAAAATAAAAACAATAGAAATTGCTGTTTAGATATTGCCAAGCAGCTCACCATGGGCTCTGGCCCCTTTAGACACCAGGCTGCCCTGGGTGTGGTCTGGGTTTCGACCCCCACAGCTCCCCGTGGTGGGAATGCAGCTGCACTGCGGTGGTGGAGAGTATTCCAGCACGAGGGAGGCCTTTTCTCCCCAAATTCACCTCAATGCTCCTCTGTGAATGGGGGCCTCGCCACTCTGCCCCCTCCTGCCTGTCATCAGAAGGTTTCTTTGTGGATACCAGCTGGAGGGCCTGGTCTGAGGCCAGCCAAGGGGCTTCCTTCCTGGCTGGTGGCATTTAACACTGGGTGCTGGAACCCTGGACTTCCTAGTCTGCACACTGAGGCTCCGCTCACCTTGGAAAGGAGGAAAGAAATGGACGATGGGAAAGGAAACAAATGTCCCTCTGCCACTCGCTTGCCCCAGGCACTCTGTATATCCTACCAGTTTTAGTTTCTCATAATGATCTTTTGGGATCGATCATGTTATTATTGTGATTTTAAAAATGGGCAACCTGAAGCTAGAGATGATTAAGGAACTCGTCAAAGATCCCGACAGACGCTGGCAGAGTAAGACTAAGAGATACCCTGCGATCACTGCTGGGGGTTGCGCCGTGGTTCCCTGCGGTGGCTGGGGAAGCTCCCACGTGGCACCTGCCTGTTCCCTCTGGTTACTCTGCGAGGCAGTGCCCAATGTTAGCCTGTGAACCCTGGCCGTCCCCCCACTTGCACCTGGTGGCCTCCATGACTCCCATTTCTTAATTGAGTTGTGCGATGCTGGTGCTCTGTTGGGAAGTGTGATCTGGAATCTGGAATAACTGATGTGAATCCTCAGGGAGATGCTTCTGCTGCCATCTTGGTCGGCCAGTGGCTTCTGACAGCGTGCCAGCTCTTGGGAAGTCAACTCTGGCTCAGCCTAGAGACACCTGAGCACCTGTCAGACTGATTTCGCAGCGTGGAATACGCATTCATAGAGCACATCCTGGCGATGCAGCTGAGGTCCTCAGATGGAGTCCAGCTCCCCCAGCGGGTTTCTTGAGGGCCCTGTTGTCAGTTAGACATGGACAACCTCTGCCATCGGTGACAGCTTGAGACAAGCACCAAGGCACCCTTAGCTTGGCCTGTGTGAGACTGATTAACGCATTGGCTTTTACCAAAGTCCAGGTTAGTGGGAGAGATTTCCAACCACCCAAGAGATGCACAGTACAAAGCCTCCTGAATCTCCTTATCTGATGTTGGTGTTTATTCCCCACGAAGGTGTGTGTGTGCAGTCAGAGGTGGGAGGTGCTGGTACATTACAGGTTCAATTAGCTGATGGGGACCCTCCCTGGCATCTGACATCATGAAGCCCATCTGCTGTCACTAACGGGAGATACACATGGAGCATCAGTAATAAAGCATTAGCACAGCTCCTGTCGGAGGTTGCCTTCGGAGCGTGTGGTTTCATTATTGGTTAAACACTTGAGCTGTATAAGAGTTCAATGCTTTCCATGTTTCCCACTAAAAAAGGTAGCCTGTTGTTTAAGAAATTTATATTCCTTGAGCCCCTACAAGCATTAGAACCTATGACAGGAGATTTTTTGCTATTCCATTGGTGCCTCAGGACAATGTGTGAGTGTCCTGACCCTGAGCGTCAGACCAACCGTGGGCCTAGTGGTGAGCACCAGCTGGGCCTGCGCTGCGGTCCGTGGGGCGTGGGCCTCAGTGTGCTCTGTTCCCTCCAGCCCTCGCCCTCCCGCTGCCCTTGGAGACCCTGTGACATCTAAGTGGAAGGACCAGGGTGGCTGAGCGCTATCATCTGTCAAGGACAGACCCTGGTCACGTCCCATCCACAGACGAGGAGACTGGCCAGGTGCTGTGGCTGTCCCTGTTCTAGAGACAAGGAAGGGGGCTCAGAGGAGCACCAGGGTTGCCCCCAGAGCTCTGCCTCTGCTCCCGACTGATGGCTTCTGGCGTCCTGGCCACCTCAAGTGACATCTGGGCAAGGCCTCATGCATCGCTCCTCAGGAGGCTGCCCTTCATAGTGGCTGGAGCAAGAGTTAGCATCGTCTCTTCTAACAGCCACGTCACTGACATGTGAGTCCCTCCTTGAAGTCACCCACGTTAAGCACATGACAAGGATCTTTAGTAAAGGGCAGAGGTGCCTGGCCACCCTCCAACTGACTGCAGAACAGCATCGCCCTAGAAAGACTGTTGGTCCACTTCAGTCTCCCAACCCCGACAGCCGCCCGGCAAGCGCTGACCTGCCCTCTTTCCCTATGGCTGCCCCTTCTCACCTATTTTGAAACAAAGCCCAGTGCTGAGCGTGTGCTCAGCATGGACCGTCCTTCCAAAGAGTGACTGGAGATCCGACTTAATGCTTACGCATAGTTCAAGGTTCCTAATGTCAGCCATGTGTTTTCTTCTCCTTTTAGGACATTGGGGGAGTTCTGACCTACGTAGAGGACTCTGGTGACAAATCTGCCTTGCAGGGAAGAGCCAGAGGAAGGTCTGTTTCTAAATCAACAAATCAGCTCCTCTGCCAGCTGTGAATGGGAGGAGAACTTCCTCCTCCCGAGCGCCATGGTTTCTCCAACGAGGTCCGTGATGGGTGCAGGTGTGGGGCGGGGCCACAAAGCACACCTGACACCAGACCCACAGGGAGGAAGTGCCAGAACCTGTCTGCCCTCTCTGGGTGTCACCACAGGTGGGAACTGCTCCCCTGTGTCCAGCCCCTAGAACACAAAGGAAAAGGGAGTCTGAAGCCCTAGACTTCCACGTCAAATTTGAGATTGCAGCTGAGAAGGGAGGTCGGGGCTGGTCAGGCTGTTCACCTGGGAGCAGGGGCTGGGCCAGGAGCATGCCTTCATGTATGTGTTTAAAACTGTGTAGTTGGAACTGAATCGTTCAAAAAGTGGCGCGCTCATGCCACTGGTACCAGTTAGCACATTTGGAGTACATGTGTCCTTGTCTCTCAACATAAACGCCACAGTTAGTGCCAATACAAAACGTTATTCGGTAAGTTCTGGAAAGCAGCTGGGAAGCCCTAGGCGCTGGCCACGGGGCTCCTCTCCCAGATGTGCGGGGCCATTTTGGCTACCCAGGATGCTTCCAAAATGGGAGTTTCCTCTCCCTGCGCACTGCAGCCTCCAGGTTGCTAGGAGGAAGTACAAGAGGATCTCTATGGTCTGGGAAAGACCCCTGGCTGAGCACCCACAATCTGCTCACAGACTGTTGTTACAGAGCCCTACCCTGGAAGGTTTGGACATTAGGACAAGACAAGTTAGCATATTTGAACACAAGACAGAAAACCAACCTCCTTTTCAGAAAAATGACTGCTGCCCTAGGTGGTGGGAACTTCACTGATGAAGACGTTTAGCAACAAGTTTAGCTGCTGGACATGGGAGCCACCAGCTGCATCAGGTTCAAGCCCAGGGTGACCCCAAATCAGGATGGAGAGTACAGTGGAGAAGGCTCTGGTTCCCTAAGTGACAGAGACTAGGAGGGAAGTGCCAGAACCCGTCTGCCCACTCTGGGCAGACCTAAGAAACAAGCTTGCCAGCCACACATGGGACACTGGGGAGGAAGGTCAAGACTCAGAAGGAGCCCTCGGCAAGGAAACACCTGAAGCCCATGTTTTTTGTGTGTGTGTTGCTGAGGAAAGACCTACAAGGACAAGTTAAGAGGAGGAGGATTTATTTGGCACTTACGGTTTCAGAGGTCTCAGTCCATAGGCGGCTGACTCCATTCAAGGTGAGGCAGGACATCATGGCAGAAGAGTATGGCGGAGGAAAGTTGTTCAGGACATGACACCAGGAAGGCAGGAGGAGGAGAGGGAAAGAGAGGGAGATAGAGGGAGAGAGAGGGGGAGAAGGAGAGAGAAAAAGAGGGAGAGGGAGAGAGGGGGAGAGGGAGAGAGGGAGAGAGGGAGACAGAAAGAGGACGGGAGAGAGAGGGAGGGAGAGAGAGGGAGGGAGAGAGAGGGAGGGAGAGAGAGGGAGGAGGAGAGAGAGAGAAAGAAAGAGAGAGACAGAGGGAGGGAGAAAGAGGGAGAGGGATAGAGGGGGAGAGGGAGAGAGGAAGGAAGTGGGAGAAGGAGAGAGAAAGGGAAGAGAGAAAGAGTGACAGAGAGAGAGAAGGAGAAGAGGGAGGGGGAGGGAAAGAGAGGGAAAGAGAGAGAGCGAGAGAGAAAGGGAGAGAGAGACAGAGAGGGAGACAGAGAGAGGGAGGAGGAAGGGATGGAGAGAGAGAGAGAACACATTCCTCTTAGCAGGGATAAAATATATATCCCAAAGGCGCAACCCCAGTGACCCATCTCCTTCGGCCACACCCTAGCTACTTAACAGTTACCATCCAGTCAATCCATTCAAGTGGATTAATGCACTGATGAGGATTAATGCACAACCCAATCATTCCACCTTTAACCTTTTTGTGTTGTCTCACACGTGAGGTTTTGGGGGACCCCTCATGTCTAAACCAGAGCACTGGACAAAATTGAATATTTTAAGATACTAAAGCCTGAGTTGATTTGCAAATGTCATGTGATCCCCATCGAAATGCTGAAGCTCATCTAGAGGATGCACTAGATATCATGACCCACACATTTTAAACTCTTGGAGAGTCTCCACTTCAGACCCCACGCACTGCTCTGAGGCTGCGACTCATGGAAGCAGCGGGAGAGACAGGAACGGAAAGTGCAGAAACACCAGAAGACGATAACAGGACCAGGTGATAAGCAGCTGGTGATCTCACTTTAAAGCAAATTCCAAATAGGCAGGCGCTAAATGTGGAAAGGGAGAAGCTTGGCTGAATGATAGGGAGGAGATGTGCCCTTAAGGGTGACACCAGAGACAGAGACCACGGAGCTAACAGACCTGTCACTCGAGGTCCAACAGGTGGACACATTAAAATGAACCATCCAAGTATTTGAAACAAAAGCGCCATCAAGTCAGTTAAAGACAGAAAGTGGGGCAGCGTGCACCCTGGCAAGGGGGGTTTACTTTGCATGTGAAATAATGATAAATCAAGTGATAGGAATGATCCTAATAGGACATGGAGAATGACATGGATCGCGTTTTGTGGAGGACAAAGAAAGGGCAAGTTGGAACTATTCAGAATCACTGAAAATAAAATATTTAGAGTGCACATTTTCTGTTAAATTGACCAAGATCCAAAAGCACACAGATGCTGGGCTCTGGCCATGCTGTCGTGAGGACCAGGCTTCCCACTTTCCTAAAGATCTGTACACACATGAGATGCAGTGCTGTGGGTGTGTGTCTGTGTGTGTGTGTGTGTGAGAAATATATGCACCTATGTGTGCACATATTTTGTTATATGTAATGCATGCACATATACATGAAAAATATTTTGCTAAATATATGAGTATGCAAAGCATGTAAGCATGTATTATATTTATGGGAAATATGCCTTCATACTTATACATGAAACAATAGAATGTTTGTTAGAAAAATTGCAAACTAGTTTAAAATACATTATCTGAATTACTATGGTTTCATCACGAGCTTAAGTGGATAATATTAAGAAATGTTCTTTTAGAAAATAGAATTGTTTTGTTGATGAAAGAGTAATTAAATAGGTAGGGTGGTAAATATGTTAGAGCAGTATACAAATTGTTTATTTTAAAATTAATCATTATATTTCTAAAAAGAGAACACATTGATCAAATGATGATCAATAGGTAAGAATGGATCTAGGCACTGCTAGGCTCAGGAAGGGAGAACCACGCAGGTCAAGCTGAACGGGCAGTGTTGCCTCCGACTGTCCACTGCAGGGCCCCGGGGGCCAACAGCTCGGGGGCGCTTGCTGCTGCAGGATCTCAGAGATCTTGTCCACCCCCATCAGTCATCCTGGAGGCCTGGCCTGTGTGCAGAGCCACCCAGCCCTGTGCTCTACCTGGAGAGGCTGCTGAGAGGGTGGGGTGTATGGACACAGTGCCTGTGCTCTGTGAAGACGTGTGTGCCGAGCACAGCTCCCAAGGAGCCGGTCCAAGGAAAGGCAGAGGCCGAACTGAGCACACAAGGAAGACCCCCCCTCGGTTCAGGGTCAGACCTCTCGTGGCCAAACTTCTGCTGAGTTATCCAGTGAAACAAGTCCACCATTATTTTGAGTGAGTATAGTTTAAACAACCTTACTAAAATATTTTCTGATTTTATAGCGTTTGATAAAGCCAGGGAGTTTTTTGATGTGTTTTCTTTCAAAGTGAATGGATGCTGTTTTGGCAACTTTGATATTTCATTTGAAGGGAGTGTAATAAACTGTTTTCTTTGTATTGATTGAAGAAATATAGTGCTTATTTTTTTGCTTGGTTTTCTAGTAGTTATTCAATAGGTTAAAGGGCAACGCCATCTGTTTCCTAACAGGACATTTTGTGTAAGATTTGCAAGTCCTACAGGCACCTTTAAGCATGGATAAATATGCACTCTCGGTTTCAGATGGGTAGTTTTTTAGTACCAAAGGATGATTATGTTGTGTGCCTCGAGACATGGGCTATAATATATTTCCTGTCCCTTTATTGCAGTTTGGAATCATAAACAATGACTGTTTGGCTCAAAGCCATTTATTCAGCCCAAAAAGACGTTATTTGCACAACAAAAATCAATAAAAATGTTACCGGGTCTGGCTGGATACTTTGCTTAACTGTGATATTTGTCTGTCACTGGTGGCATGCCATCTCTCGCAGGAGACTGGGGCCAAAACACGGCTATTGATCCAGTCACTGGTGATGGATACTGGCATTTGGAGAGGCCTGCTCTGGAGAATCTCGATTAAAAAAGTATTTCTAGGTTTCGCCTGCAGCGGAGTCAAGATTACCCGAACGAGGAGGCTTCCTCTGTTCTGCGGGGTTTCTCCCTCTTGTGGTGGAGAGGCGCTCCGGACCAAAGTCATTATTGAAAGAATTAAGTCGATCTGTGTTTAGCCAAAGGCTTTGGCGTCACATCAAGCTCGGCTGATTGAGACACAGCCTCCCGCCCTCTCCTCACCTCCACGGGAAGGGCTTGCTCTCCTCGCGGTGCGGGCTGCCGGGAGGGAGCGTGATTGCACACACCTTTCTCTTATCTCCTTGTCTGCTAATGTCTGAAAACCAAGGCCGACAGCTTCCCCCAAATGGCCATCTAGTCAGCGTTACTTCTGCAGTGAACTAAGGCGCTAACTGAACTGCAGCCCGTGCAGTGATACAGAACGGCGACCAGGAGGCCGCAGACCATGCACCGCGCTGAGCTGAAGAAAGAGTGATCTATTATCCTCCAGGCCCATAAATTTAAAATATAAGATTGTTTTCATTTTTCACTGTATATCTTCCCACCCGCAGCATAAATCTGATCCGCAGAGCCACAGTGGAAGGTGATAGAAGGTTGAAAATGTTTTATTTGACTTTATTTCTTCTCATTTTGTCTCTTACATTCACGTATTGGAGCCACACCTTTTCCAAAAGGCTTCGTGGAAAATGGAGCAATTTGGGTAGAGGCGCAATCACTCCCAGGACACCAAGTGCGCCCTGGGAGCTGCCCACCAGGGGCACTGGACTTCCAAAGTGGGCGAGAGATTCAGCAGCCGGCCCCTGTGCAGTGCTGTTCCCTGGACCCCAAGCTTCCCCACACAGGGCTCTGACCCTCCAACTGGCCCAAAGATGCTGTTTCTTTAAACTGTTGCCACACTGCTGTGCAGGGCTGGGGTCCAGGGTCTCTGTGCCCCGTCTTTCATCACTGTGTTGGGCTGCTGACCTTTAGTTTTTCAGCAGAGACTGAGCATAAAGTCACATGTGTTCCTATATTTTTTGATCAATTATTTCATTTTCAATGGTGTTTAAGGGAACTGTTTTTAACACAGAATGTGAATAAACTTCGTACGATTGAAGCAGTCCCCTGTTCACGTCGCCAGCCGGGCCTCTTCCTGGGGGAAATCTGTCTGGGGTCTGAGAACCGGCGGACCGCACAGCCTGCCCTCGGCTGCACTCGGGCCCCACACAGACTGGCGGCTTGTCCCTTGCCCTGCGGCCGTTCCCGTCTGTGGAAGGGCTTGTCTAACAGGTGCAAGTTGCACGCTGATGATGAACGAATATTTTGAGGGTGTCGCATCTGGTGTCGTGTTCACAACTTGGATTCTGTGAGGGGAGAGCGAGTACCGAGATTAATGCCTGCCAAGCCTCAGGGAGCGACGGTTTCATTTCTGCAGTGCCATCCCGTGAGGTACGTGCGCCTCTCAGACGTGCACAAGTACACAAAGTGGGCACGGAGGCCGTGTGCCTACACGCACGAGTGTGCCCTGTTTCCGTGCCAGGCGGGGTCGGTGCACTCGCACGGCATGCTCTGTAAGGCCGGCTCCCACAGCTCCAGACGCGTTGGTTCTGAAGCGCTCGCGAACACACCTTCGGAAGCTGTGCTTTCAAGCACATTGGAAAATCCTGGAGCTGTCCCCAGAAGGCCGTGTGCTCGCCTTGATGCCAGTCTCGTGGACTTTCCTCACCTGCTCGTTCAGTCATTACAACTTCTTCCCTTTTGTCTCAGAGTGGAGGAAAATCAAGCAAGCCTCCAAGTCCGAGGCCACTGCCTCCCAGCCCTCGAGGCCCGCACAGACTGGCGGCTGGCTCCTTGTGTGCCGTTGTCCCGTGTAGCAGAAGGAATGCAGGCACTCCTTGCAAACGTCAGTGCCCGAGAAGCTCGCCCCACAGACCTTGTCTCGTCCTGCTGGTTAGGTGGCCTTAGCCACGTCTGTGTTGCCACCGGAACAAGGACCAGCTGCTGCTTTTGTGCCCAACACTTCACAGACGTGTCCCTGTCTTGATTTGGCCTGTTCCTCTCCATTCCTCTCAGGCCGTGGCTTCCGTGCAGGGGCTCAATGTCCCTTCCTGACGCAGTGGGTGAGGTCTTCTCATGGTCTGGGATCCCCTGCACAGTGGAGGGGGAGGGTTCCTGTGTGGGGGTTTCCGGGAACAATAACTGCTGATGTTGTTTCTAATCAACCGAAAAAACGGCCTCATTAGAGGACTTCCACCAATATTTGTTGACGACCATTGTAGTGAAAGTGCATTCAGCTTACGTTTAATGCTAAATCTAGTTAAGTTAATTAGAGTTAAATTGTCCGTTCAATGACTAATCCAGCAGTGTGTGGAGCGTAAGTTATTTTGATTTGAACAACAAAAGACCACCAGCCTGGAATTATGTTTGGAGGCATATGGGCCAAGAATAACGTCTGTTTTTCGAGTAAATCTAAGCCTACAGTTGAGACACTTGCGTATTTTCTAGCAATGCCATGCTTCCCTGCTCTCTACAGTCCCAGTCTGTTATTTTTAGGAAAAAGTGTTATTTTATGGTGCCAGAGCCACATGGGGGGATAAAAAAAAATCACTCAGCACATAACTTAGTAGTAAATGTAGAATCTTGCCAGAATGTTGGATTCACATGATGCTCAGGAAATCTGCATAGCAATCGTCACAGACGGTAGAGATGGAGTAAATACTTCTCTCAGATCGATTCTATTGATCGTCATTAAAGCAGCAAGCTCAAAACAATGAAGTGGTTTCTAATTTCCAGGCTCCAGGTGGAGCCTCTCTGCTCTTCCTCTTTTCAGTTAAGAGCATCATTAAATGTATGAGCAAACAGCACATTGAGAGGCCAAGTGTTTTATTAATTCATCATCAGAATTATCTCAGTGCATTAATATTAATAGCCTCAAATTGGATTTCATTTAAGAGGTGAAATAAATATGCAGATAGTAAAAGCCTGCATAGCCCAGAGCCTCGCATGGGGCGCTCCCCTGGGCTCTGCCTCTGCTGCATCCCTGGACCACAGTGGCCTGGAGGGAGAGCAGATGCCCAGAAACTTCCACTTATGGGCCAGGGGCTGGCTGACCAGGCCACAGGAGCAGGAGCTCCACCCGGCCAGCCTCCTCTCTGGGAGGATGGGGTCTGGGAGTTCCTTCTTGTGTGTCATGCACGGACAAGCCAGGAGCAGCTCAAGGAGAAACAGTTCTGTAAAAAGGGAACTTCTGAAGCCCAGTTTCATTTCCAGGTGGAGGTGGGAAGAAGAGAAACTGAGATATGCTGAGTTGTGCTGAGGCAAGCCATGCCAGGGTGGACATAAACATTAGTTATTTGATTTTTCTTCAGAGAAATCTTTGACATTATTAAAGTTGGGTAGAAATTTCTCTGAATAGCGTGAAGCTACACATGTCATTTTCTGCCCAGGCACATTAGACTCTAGCATGTACTGGACAGTGTAGAACAGCAGGCTTATTCTCAGAACTCTGGAGGCTGGAAGTCTGAAATCAGGGAGAGAGCTAGGCCTGCCTCCTCGGAGGCTGGGCAGGACTTCCGCTTGCCTCAGCCGCCAGCCCCTGGTGTTCCTGGGCCTGCAGATGCCTCAGATCTCTGCCTCGTGTCCACACGGTCCCTCTCTGTTTGTCTTCTAACGAGGACGCTAGTCTTATTGGATGAGGGCCCTTCCCAGTGACCGCAGCTCACCTCCATCACACCTACAAGGACTCTCCAAATAAGCCACCGGGGTTAGCACCCCATCATATCATTTTGGGGGCACAGTTCAAGTTGACCAACCGAGATAATTATGAAAGTAAAAAAAGTGTTTTTTCAGTCAGTGTACCCGACCCTCAGGGGGTGGCAGTGACTCGGGGTGAGGAGGCAGAGGGGCAGGCCTTGCTGTGCTGGGCGGCAGAAGCCCTGGACTGTGGTGCATGCATGGTGGTCTGCACCTCTGCGCTCTGATGGAGGAGCAGGCATCCACGTCCTGCTCCCGCTCTCAGAACCTAGGCCTGAGCGGCGCCAGCACTTCAGAGGAAGCCAAGGCCTGGCCCAGGTGATTGCAGAGGGGACCCTGGCTGTGTGCTTGGGTGCCTGGGGGTTCTGGGCCTCGGGGACAGGGTGGGGGAGGCAGCCCAGGAAGACCGGCCCTGCGTCCTCAGAAGACTTGTTCCATGGCCCAGTGTATTTAGTGCTGTTTAAAACCCCACTTTCTCTGGGCCCATGTGGTCTGTTCAAGTACGGCGGGGCCTCGACAAACCACCCCCAGAGTCTACAGCTTTCCTGCGACCCTCAGGAGGGACAGGTTGAGAGCTGAGGCCCCGAGGCTTCGGGGCCACACACCAGGCCTGCACATCTGACTCTGTGTCCCTTGCACAGGCATTCAACCCGGCCAGGCCAAAGCTGCATCGCCCGCATCCCGGCCCTGTGACTTCAGGTTGCGGGGTAACTGCCAGTCATTTAAATTCTTATTTACCCACCTCAGAACACTGAGAAACAAGCACTTAGACATTAAGCTACTACATTATAATGTGTTCCCTTATTAGAACATTTTGGAACAGACCTGCATAATCCAACATAATGGATAATTTCTATTTTTTAAATTGTATTTCAAATGAGCAGTTGATTTCTGAGACTGAAAACTTAAA
>CM053405.1:1669692-1685930 GCA_028644305.1 Xerus rutilus
TATTTCGGATCACAATGCCTTTTGGCAAGTCGGACTTTCTTTGCAGAACTGGATTTAGCAAATGCTTAAGTCACGGGAGACCAGAACTGGAAGCTGGGCCATCTCCACCAGTCACAGACTCCCCTCTGGACTCACATCCCCTTGTAGGGAACTGTGCCTCGCCCACTTTGCTGAGTAAGATCATCTTACAATACTAGGTCTCTGACTGACAGGGCAAAGCTTGTCCTCAGATGCTGCAGCCGATAGACCTAAATTGGAAACTGAGGGCAAAAAAGAGGCCTGTGGAAGCAGCCACCTGAGTCAGGGAGAGGAGACACTAATTCAAATACGCAGCCTTCGGAAGTGTGCTATTTTTAGAAGTTGACTTCCTTATCTCTAAGCCTCTACTGAAGAGATAAAAAAAATTTGAAAAAGTCAGATGCTTCTCCTGGCCTGCAGCTGAGCTGAGGTCCTGGTCCTGCTGGGCCACAGGTTCCTACAAAACAAGGCACCAGCCACCCTTCTTTGGGACTGGCAGGCAATTGCAATTTGAGATTATTTACTTTCCTAGGCAGGTTAATTAAAACTCTCAAGACTGTGCCTATTCAAGCTAAATAATGTAATTAAAAAGACATTTGGTTTTTCACCTGTTCATTATAGCATTTATGGTAACAAATGTTTTCCCTGAAATTACGAAATGGTTTCCATTTTTAATCTCCTTATTCATGATTTTTTGCTCCCAGCTCTCTGATCTCTCTCAGATTTGCTCCCAACCTGATTCCTTTCAGGTTAAAAGTGAGGAGTAGAGGCTGTCCCTTTCGGTGTGGTCTGTGGTGCCGTCCCATCTACCTGCTGGCTCTGGTCTGCATTTCTAGAAGGAAAGGGCAAAGTCAAAACAAGACAGAAAATCTAGAATGACAACACAGGTCCTCATTTGTTTTTTGATTTTTAAGTATATTATTGAGAGCAGAGAGGTAGTGCAAGGCTGTGCCTTGCTGGGTGAGTGGGTCTGTAGGTGGGTACATATGAATCCCGAGAACGGCAGGGGAGGATTTCCTGGGTGCAAACTGTCCACACAGAGCATGCCGAGCATGGATGGGCAGGTTCCCCACACGGCCCAGGGTTTGTCCACAGCGAGTCTGCAGCCGTTCAAGAAGAGTGCTAGGGCATTTCTCTATATATTATATTTTAAAACAAGTTCATAGGAAGTTCATAGAAAAGGTAAATTTGTCATTTCAAACTGCAACCTTAAGTAAAAGGACAATGGGAAGCCAAATGGCTATGAGGTTACTGTAATGTTTTAAAGGGACAGCAATAAATTGCCAGGACGTTTTTATGGAGTTTTTTAACCTCTGGCCTTTGGAGGGGGGAAATCAATAAGATATTAAGAAAATCATGAATTAATGTTTCATAGAGTGTAGGCATCAGTAAGAGCTCCGGGGTTTGCACAGGCATCCAGACCGGCCACCCGCGCAGGGAGGAAGCACCAGTAACAGTCTACACAGAGCCGCTGTGCTCACGGCGGTGGGAGGTGGTGTTCCGTGTCACAAGGAGAGAGGAAGGCAATGTCACTGGGGATGCTGATAAGATCCCTGAAGGAGAGGAGGACCAAGAGTTTCTTCCTCTTCAGGTGAATCCCCTTTCCAAGGAGCTTCATAAGGATCCTCCATCTGGCTTACATCAGCCTCAGCCCCTGGCTGGGGAGGTGGCCTTCATGGATGGTGTCTCCTGACCACAAATAGACTCTGCAAACTTGAGATTCTGTGGCTGCCTTAAATGCTGCCCCCCACCATGGCAGCTCCCTCCACCCAGACTGGCCCTCAACCCCCATCCAGGGACTTCCTCCTTTCTTTATGGCTCCTCAGGGAAACTATGCTGGAGATCCTGTCCCTAAAATAGCATCTCTGCTCCACCCTTTGCCCTCCAGCCGCTGCCTCTTCCCCACCTCTGCAGGAGGTCACTGGGGTAAAGCTGACCTCCCGGGAATGGGACCCTGAGGCTCCAGATCCTGTGTGCTCTGTGGGCCGTGTGTCCCCACAGCCAGAGTGGGGCCTCAGTCCTCACACTCAACAGATGGGCAGGAAGAACCAGGCCCAGGACCAAATCTTCCCACGGTGGACGCAGGGGTTGCAGGTGCCCCTCAGGCTGTGGTCGGGGAAATGGATGACCCTGTCTCCTGGCTGGAAGGGCTGAGCTAGGATTCATTTCTGTGTGTTCGGGCTGCAGATCCCATGCCTGCCTTGAATGGAGTGGACACAGTATCACTCTGCCTCGGGCGTGGGCCTAAAATTCTCCTCAAGTGGTCACCCCAGGCCTGCCGTCAGGCTCCATAGTCCCTGTCCTAAAGCTGAGCACTGCCAGCCCAGGCAGGCTCTGGGGGCTGCAGAGATCACTGAGTGTCCAAAAGGGCTGTCACCCTGCTGACCCCCAATGTCCTCTTGGAGAGGGCAGCCCACTGGGGCACTGTTCTGTTAAGCAAGGCCTGGGGATCTCTCAAAGGCTGAGCTGGACCTGAGGTCTCACAGCCTCTGCCCAGTGGTCCTGGTCCACAGCTTGGTCTCACCCTGTGGGACGGCATGGGGGATGTGCCCAGCCTGTTTTCTCCCCTGAGCTGGGCAGGTGTGGTCCACGGTAGAGCAGGAGACCCTCACTTCAGCCTCCTTTTGGGTCCCATGGAGTCCTATCCCCTGGAACTCAGCTTTTGTTTAATTTAAAACATAGTTACCACAAGAGCCACCAGACATCTAGATGAGTGACCCAGTTGACGTCCACACTCAGCTGGCCATGAGGGGACAGGGCTGCCCACCCTCTGTGTGGGAGACAGGTTCGGGAAGGACCAGCTGAAGCAGAGCACATGGCACTTCACAGACAGAGTCACTGGGGCCAGCAGTTGTCAGGAAGGGGCAGGATCCTCTGTGCCAGGGCAGTGGTGTCTGCTCCAGGAACCCGGGCTGAGGGCGGTCAGCGTGCCCAGGCAGGGACCCTCTTCCTGCGTCTCGGTGGAGAGAGTGGTAGACCTGGTGCAGGTCCATGCTTCCCAGCTTCTGGAAGGCAGAGGGTGAGGACGACTGTGATCCACACAGGGAGAGCTGTTGTAGGGGCCAAGTGGCAAGCGGGGCCAGCCGGGGACGCTTGTTGGTGCTCCTTCATTGCAAAGGCACTAGCGCTCTGTGAGGAGAGCCTTTCCTTCCAGACAGGGGCAACAGGTGTGGCCACCACCGGAGGCACAGCGGCTGGCAAGGATGCACCAACAGTTTGCCACCAATAGTGTCGCTGGGTCTAGCAACCAGGCCACCCTACCATGCTGGAATTCTGTGGGTCCGGTGGTGTAGGAATGAGGCCTGAGGTCCCGCTGGCCACTGGAGAGAAGTCTAAGGTACCGGAACAAGCGACACGAGTGTGCTCCCCTGGCCAGAGCTGGTGACTCCCTCTGTCCAGGTCTGGCCTGGCCTTTCCTGCAGCACGGATGCCCAGTGGACCTTCCATCTTCTAGGGCTCCCTTGAAACAGGCATTTGCAGTGTCACTTGGGGCTTGTGCACGCTGGGAGGTGCGCTGCAGAGTGTAGGGCCCGGCCTTTCCTGGAGTCCAGGTCTGATGCAGACGTGGAGCTGACACTGTATCACGGCTGACAGTGACGAGTGCTCACAGTGAGCCTGACACTGTCCTTAGGGACGTACATGGACTATCTCATCCAATACCGGCAGCCACTTGTAGAGGAGGGCACTACAATGACTTCCAAAAGAAAAATGAGAAAGGCTCAGAGTGGACAGAGGTGTAAACAAGAGGAGGAGGCGGGGCAGAGGGGACCACAGGAGCCTCAGAACCAAGGCCCACACAGACGTGCTCGGCCTGACCATCTCCATCCAGCCGTCCCCCTGCTTACGTCTGCTCTGCACAAACAGAGAAGCAGCATTCTGGGCAGGCAAATCACGTGGGGAGGAGGGACAGCAGCAGCCTTGGCTGTGACTGAGCTGTGGCGACCCTCTCAGCCAGGCAGCCATCACCAGGGCTGGAGGCCAGGGACAAGCCTCATCTCCTTGCAGCGATCAGCACCCACCTGACAACAGACATGTAATGTCACCTCCTGTGACGAGAGGGGCCGTGAGTCACAGTGAGAGATACAGCCTGCAATAGGTAGACGCTTCCTGGCTTGCCCTTAAACAGCAGCCTCCTCAGCCTTCCTTAGTTACAGGGAAGAGGCCCGGCGATTGCATCAGCCAGTTCTGGTGAGCTTTCCTCCTCACCTCCAAGAGAGCTTTGCGTCTGTGCACTGCTGGGGGTCAGCCAGGGTGGGTCAGGGCACATGGCACTCAACCTGCTGTGAAAGATGCTCCTTGGCAGTCAGTTTGATGATACAAAAAATGGAAAATTGTCCAAAATGTCAGATTTTGAGCAAAACGACTGTGAATTGTATATGCCCAGACAGCACTGCTGGGCCATTCCCTGGCGGCTGCATTTGGAATTGTGCAACACCAGGTGCGTGGGGAAGTCTCACCATGTCCCTGCACGGCCCATTGTGTTTACCCACAGAAGCAGGGCCGCTTTGAGCTTCGGATGTAAGTGGCCGCATCTGACGTGACTCGCCTGCCAGCTCTGGGAGGAAGGAGCGTGCCGTGTTAAAAATCCATCCCTAACGCTGCTTTCCATTTCAAGAGCAACAGGAGCAAAAGGCTTTTCTGCAGGGCCTAGGGAAACAGAGTTCAAATATCGTGAAGTTGCAGAGGCAGATCAGAGTCTGCTCTTCTCAGCCGGAGCCTACAAGGCAAAGCTTTATAGTGTCTTGGCCCAGACAGCTCCAGGGTGACTGAGCCTAAGAAGCCAATTTGCTGAGCTTTGTTCAGCCTGTAAAATAAGTCGTTTTGCCATGGAGTTGGAAGCAGGGAGGATGTGGCAGAGCCTAGAAAACCACAGGGACTCCCTGGCTCTCCTAAACTTCCCAATCTTTCTACCACCAGCTTCCCAATGGCCAATTCTCCAAAGACCCCTTTACCAGAAATGAAACAGCAACATTGGACTGGACATTGCAGAGGAGGGGACGTGGGGACAGCGAGCCCCCTCATTCCTCGGGGAAGGAATCATCCTCCTAGAAAATCCAAGTCCTTTAGCAGATTGAAGAGTGGGCACCTGCACTCTCAGCACATAGGAGGCTGAGCAGGAGGGTGCAAGTCCAAGGCTAGCCCGGGCAGCTTGGCAAGCCCCTGTCTCCACATGAGATAAAAGATGGGTGGGGGAGCTGAGAGGGGAGCACTAGCCTAGCAAGCAAAGGGCCTTTTGAGAGAGAGAGGAGAGGGAGAGAGAGGGAGAGAGAGGGAAAGGGAGAGAAAGAGTGAGAGAGAGAGAAAGGGAAAGAGAGGGAGAGGGGGAAGGGAAAGAGAGAGGGAGAGAGAGAGAAGGAGAGGGAGAGAGAGGGGGGAAAGAGAGGGAGAGAGAGGAGTGGGAAGGGAGAGAGAAAGAAAGGGAGAAAGAAAGAGAAAGGGAGAGAAGGAGAGAGGGGGGAAGAGAAGGAGAGGGGGAGGGAAAGAGAGAGGGAGAGAGAGGGGAAGAGAGGGAGAGAGTGCACTGTACTGTTATTGGCAGAGCCTGAGAGTCTGGGATGTCGTCCGCTGGCGGGTTCAGGAGCACCACACTGCAGGCTGGATGTGCCCAGAAGGCTGTGCCATGTCACGTGTGGTCCTTAGTGTGTGACAAGTCACCAGGAGCGTCATGTGGGAGCAGGAGTGCTCTCTAGTTCTCTCTGCTGCCTTCTCCCTGCTCTGCAGAAGGTGGGTTTTCAGCCCAGCAGCTTGGTCTTTGGGAGCTGGGGTGACATGAGTGTGACGTGGGTATTATTTAGGGAAGAAGGAAAGGAAACCTCTCCAAGGCAGGCTGTGCCTGCAAAGCCTGGGCAGAAATGTCCACGTGCAGAGACTGGCCAGGAGCCACTCTGCCAGCGCATCTCCTTTCCTCTTCTCAGCCAGCGTGTTTCATCATATGTGGAGTTTAGAGCCCACAGGGTGCCATCCAGAGCCTGAGTGCTGCACAGGGGCCACCGTT
Source organism: Xerus rutilus (assembly GCA_028644305.1). Lineage (NCBI taxonomy): Eukaryota > Metazoa > Chordata > Mammalia > Rodentia > Sciuridae > Xerus > Xerus rutilus. Next base: position 1,675,706 of record CM053405.1, read on the forward strand.
CGCCCAACAAGGGAGTGAAGTGCAGAGCTCTGCAGCTCAGAGCTCGGCGGCAGACAGAGCATCCAGAGCCACCCTGCACGGAAATCAACTCCTCCGCCCGGTCCAGCAAGCTTCTCGTGTGCCCAAGGACTCCTAGCTTGAACTCACAGAGGAAACAGAAAGAACGTGCTTCCACACACGAAGCCCCTCCTCCCACCCATCTGAAAGAAGCAGTGCGTCATTCTGGTGGAGGGCAAGGGAGGTTGAACAAGTCTGTGAGGGGTCTCAGCAGCGCAGTCAGCAGAGACCAGGCTGCACACACTCCAGCCCTGCCTGGCAGGAAATCCATGCACACACTTAAGTCCTCTCCCCTCTCCCTGCTCATCAGGATGCCGGGCCCTTGATGTCTGTGTGTTCGTATGTGTGCATGTGCGTACATGTGTGTGTGCATATATGCACGTGTGTGCATGTGTTTGTGCGTGCATGTGTGCATGTGTATTTGCATGTGTTCGTGTATGCACATGTGCTTGTGTGTGCATATGCACACACATGTTCGTTTGTGCATGTGCGTGTGCATGTGTGTGTGCAAGCAAGAAGTCTCTGGCCATATTGTTCAGGCAGGTATTGCTGATTCCTGAGCATCAGATGGAGGACAAGAGAGAATGTGAGCGGCCACGTGAACCAGCTGGAGTGCTGAGCAGTCTGGCCCACTCTGAGTTGCCGTATGTCCTGGGTCTGTAGTGCTGGGGAGAATCTCACCTCCAGGCGGTGGCTGAACATGCAGGTTCCTCAGGGCTATGTGGCCCTCAAGGGAAATAGATAGTGCCCCACTGGGTATCCTTTCAGGATGTTGAGCTCCCTGATTCCTGGTTTCCAGCTGGATGGACATCTAGGTACCATCTGAAGAGGGTTGCTGCACTAGCCGATGTGCCAGGGAGGCTCTGGTTCAGCTGATCAGAACTGCACATGCCCCACAGCCTGACATGGAGACTCTCAGGGGCCTCAGACCTGGGAAGCCTGGTGCATCTAAGCCTGACAGGGAGGCTCAGGGGCCTGCAGCCCCAAGGGAGGGTGGGGGCACCTGGACGGGGTGGTGCTGGAGGAGCAGTGGGAAGACACTGGAGCCTCGTCCTGGTCGAGGACTTTGGACACACCATGGTGTGCCAGGCACATGGTGTGCAGGCCTCTGTCAGGCAATGGTACAGCCCCCAGGAGGTCTGTGAAGATGGAGCCAGACTGAGGGGTGGAGAGGTACCCCATGGCCAGGGATGCCCTAGGCTGTGCAGTTGTTCCATAGAGCCTTAGTTTTGGCATTGGTGAGACAGAGCAAAGTTGGGGTCTTTTACAGATAATCTAATCACCTACCCAGAAAAAATCAGCAGGATAACCAGACAAACTATTAGAACAAGTTCGAGGCTGGAAAGTTGGCAGATACAGAAATCAATAGCATCTCTCTGAACCAGCAATGGTCACCCAGAAAATTCACATTACTCACAATGGCCACCCTGCCTGCAGAGTATCTGGAATTAACTTCACCAGGAACATACACCACTTTACAGACAAGCTTTTAAGGTTTCATGCAGAACAGAAGTGAACTGAACCAATGGGCAGACATTCTGTGCTTGGAGCAGCGTCATTTCCACATTGAAGATGCCCCATGTCCCCAAAATCAACCTACAAAGCTGACAGGATTCCAATCCCATTCCAGTTATAGCCTCTTTTTTTGGTACTGTGATTTTACCCAGGGACATGCAACCACTGAGCTCCATCTCCAGCCCTTTTATTTTTTTTGAGACAGGTTCTTGCTAAGTTGCCTAGGGCATCACTAACTTGTGATCCCCCTGCTTCAGTCTCCTGAGCCACTGGGATTAAGGTGTACACCACTGCACCCAAATAAACCTAAAATTTAATAGAAGAATAAATTTTTATGAAGATCCAAGTTCATTTTACAGAGCAAAAGACAGCGAGATGGCTCCGTCAGTGTGAGGAAGCACACAGCTCTTGTAATAAGAACAGTGCAGTATTGACACAAAGACAGGCAAACAGTCACAGCCCAAGCAGAGCAGAGGTCTACCCAGGTGCGTCAAGCACAGGGGGGCCCGGCGTCCTTGGCTTTCACACCCGTGGAGTCAGCCAGATCTGACAGCATGAAGCTGTGCCTCTTCTGAGCACGTGCAGGCTTTTGCTGTCCACGTTTCCATCCAGGACAGCGCGAAGACTTTTCACACAGCATTGCCCATCACCTGTAATGCACAGGTAATGCGGACATTTGAAGTAAATGGGAGGATGTGAGCGTGAGACTGTGTCCTGCACCATTATATATAAGGTCCCCGAAGACACCAAGGGGGGTGGTAAGGAGCATGGAATTGGGCGGTGCTACCCCCACAGAAGATGGGTTCACTGTGCAGACGGTGCTGGGGAAAGGACCCCCCCCCCCAGGACGGGGAACTAGTCCTGCCTGCACCACGTCCAGTGGGGTTTCCCAGGACTGCACACCTGGACACGCAGTGGCGAGGGGAGGCAGCTAATAGAAACCCCAGGAGCTGGGCCACTTGTGGGAGTGGCTCAGGAGCGGGCTCTCAAAGTGCAGACCCTGGGAGCAGTGGCCTGGTGCTGGGCCCGTGGTGGCAGAGAGCAGCAATGGTACTGGTGGGCCAGAGACAGGGAGGTGCCACTGCCTCTCTGTTCCTGTGTCCAGGAGTCCTTCTATCAAGAGCCCTCGTGGGTCAACACACGGGCAGATTGAGTGGGAAAGCACCCTGAAAGGCACCCTTCTCAGGTCCTAGATCTGTGCAAGTTGGTGATTGTGCTGTGTCTGACCAGGAGAGCTTTGCATTCCCATTTAGGTGGCAGAGAATGGGCCACTTGTCCCAAAATGGGCCACCTGTCCCCAAAGCTGACTGGGACTGTAACTGAGGGAGATATAATTACTGCCCAACACATGGAGTATAATATGCTGAAATGATCAGCTCCTTTCTATTCATGGGAGTACATATTTTTAATTGTCTTTGAGAAAAATCACTAGAAAGGGACAATTGAGTAACATTTAGTTTTTCTTTTAAAGATGTAATTAAACACACGCTCTCACGTTTGACTTCAGTTTTCCTCTGTGTCGCACATTGGCTGCATTAATAAAAACCAGTGCATGGGCAGTCAGCCACCTGTCTGCTGCCCCCAGGGATTTCCCAAGGAGCATCAGCACCCTCTGGGCTGTGGGCAAGCTTCACAGCCTCTCTGACCCCTCCCCTAGGCAGACGGGAGTGACTCAGAAGCATGCATCAAATGCACGCGTTCCCCTCCAAGCTGGAAGGCAGTGGCCTAGACAGCTGGAGAGTGAATTGGAAGCTCCATGGAAAGCCCCATGTCTGATCGGCAGCCAGCAGGGAAACCTACTGCTCACCCACCAAACACCAAGATGTGGGATGAACGCTGTGTGACTTTGGCTCTGGGTAGCAGTTCAGGGTCCCCACCCTGGGGCAGGGCTTATACCTCTGGACCCAGGGCACAGGCTTCACCACATCTCCATCTCTTTCCTGCAGTTGCAGTAGATGAGGGCAGTGGGTGGTGTTGGCTGTGCTGATTGCTATGATTTTTACTGAACATGAAGGCACCAGCAAGCTATTTATGGTCCATTATAGAGGCAAGATAAAGAAATATGTAACCAAGCTGAACTTTAGCTGGGAGGGACTAATTAAGGAAGAGTGGCAGGTTTTGAGAATTCCTCTAAGCCGACACCCCCCATGGAGCACCGGAGCCTGGGAGCTGGCCCATACGGACAGGGAGACGCCCCTGTTTCTGCAGAAGTGGAGAGAGCCTGTTGTTTCATCACCTGGCATGTGAGGGGTCCCTGTGGTGCTGTGCAGCCAGGCTCAAGGGTCAGCCTCTACTGGGCGTCCAGCAGCATTTGGGCTGAATGGACACCAGTGTGGACCCAGGGGTTCAGCAGGTGAGCACTGGACAGCTTCCATCCATCCAGTCAGCAGATAAGGGAGTGGCAGTCATAATGGGGGCAACCTCAGTCCCAGAGCTTGGTGTTTTAAATGTATGGATGCCAGCTGTGCATCTCTGATCTCTGGGGAACTCATCACTGAGGCGGGACCAGCGCAGCACAGAGGGTCAGGCTGTGGACTGAGTAAGAAAAAAGTGCATCTTCCCAAAGAGGGACTGCTGTGCGCAGTTCTTGTCCCTGCAGCTGGGTCTCCCTCCACTGCCCGAGAGTGACACCGCCCCTGACGCCCCCACTTCTAACTGTTGGCAATGGTCCTGCTCCTGTGCCTCCAGCTCACTCTCCTCAGGGTCGGAGTGGGTTTCCCTAAACTGCACTTTTGGTCACCAGCTGCTGGACAGTGCTGAGATTGTCCAGCTAAGGTTGATATTAGACACTGACAGGTTTCAGCTGTAAACTCTCCACCCCTGTCATGCACACCCAGAAGTCCTGATGAAATGTGCCCCGAGTTTAAAAAGTGCTCCTACCTGCGCTGCACCCCGCATTCCCAACCCTTCATCTTCTGTTTCAACTAGGTGTTTAGGCACCTGTGTGGGCAGATGCAGCCCCCCATGACCTGAGGGTCGCTCCCAGAGACCCCCTTCCAGGCCGTTGACTCCCCCGTGTACTGCACAGCTCGCTGGCTCCAGGTTCTCTCACGGGGACACCTGCTGTGCTGGCCTGGCTCTCACAATGGCTTCAGCCCTGCAATGGGGCAGGGGGGAGGGTCTTCGTGGTTCCCTGGACTCCATGCACTGTAGGCATGGCTGTGTGATGTGCTGTGGCCGATGACATGTTGGTGGAAATGACACATGACACTTCCAAGCAGAGACTCCCACAGGAAAGGCGTAGCGTCCAGCCCACTCCAGGACAGAGACAGCTCCTTTGGTCCAGACTCTGAGGAAGGACAGCAGTGAGGCAGGGCTGAGCCAGCCCATGGCTGGCATGCAATGGGCGAGAGGAACCGCCCGTGAGTTGCCCGCCACTGTGCGGCTCACGGCTGCAGCACGCCCTCCCCAGGGCTGACGGGTGCACTAGTTTACAGGCGGGCAGTGACAGAGTGTCCATCCTTGGCAATTTGCTGCCTTCTTAGAAGTCATCGCTGTTCGTCTCAAATGCCAAGGCTGGCCTCAGTGCCCTGGCGACTGGGGAAAGGCTTTATGTTGACGAAGTCCTCACCGGGGCTTGTGTGAAGGCTTACCATGTGATGCATGCGTCAGTCATTTCAGCCAACCCTGTGCCTGCGCTGCTCTGATTATGACCAACATGCGTGTCAGCGTGGGCCAGCCAGGTTGAAGTCCACACCCAACACCTGGCTCTGGAATTCAGACTCGCAACCCTGCACTCTTCCCCGGTGGTGCTGGAATCACCCCGTGAGAGCTGCATGCAGAGGAGCTGCTGGTCTCCACACTCCTCCTGGGCCAAGATGAAAACGTGGCTGTTCTGAACATGGAAGATAAGTGAGCGAGTGGATGAATCATTTTAAATCCTTCGGGTTTTGTGCTGTGCTGGGAAGGATGTGTGTCTTCAGTTTTGTTTATATAGGAAGAGTCTCCCTCATTTATTGTAAAAACAAGCTTTGAGGCTGGAAACGAGCTTCCCCTGGACAGGCACAGGCTCCCTTAGCCACCAGTAGGGTCTGAGGACACAGGCTCCCAGCCTGGGTGTGGAGGGTCCCAGCCTGCTCCTGTGCAGGCTGCATGCTCTTGTTTTGAATCTAATTGACGTTTGGAGGATAACATTAAATTCCCATGTGTTACTTAAATGCCTTGACAGGGGTCAAGTCGGAAAAGACAAAGGCTGATTAATTTTGTCTTAGACACTCTTGAGGCCCCCACTCTGTCTTGTGGTCACTATGCCAAGCTGAGTCTTGGGACAGCACTGTGTCCACTCTGGTGGGACCTGAGCCCTGACCCGCAGAGCTGTTCCCGAGGCTGTGGATGTGTCAGCTCTCCTCCAGCAGCTCTGCTCCCTGCCTTGCTGTCCTGGTCCCTGCCTGCTCCCAGAGCTGCCTGTGCAGGTTTTAGCGTCTGCCAGAGCATTCTGAGCCAGCGGTTGAGACCTGTTTGGGTATAGACGTGCCCTCTCTGGAAACCTGCAGTGCACTCCAAAGCAGGCCAAGGGCTGGGTGGATTTCCAGGCCACCTCTGGTGCTATCTTTTCATTCACACTGTCCACACAAGCCCTTTACTGGTGTCTCTCATGTGGCAGGTCATTTGTGGGTATTGTCCACACATGAGGCTGCTGAAGGGACCTGTGTATAGCAAGCCCTCTCAGAGTACAGTCTGGACAGACTGGCAGTGTCCATGAACTTCCCAGAGCCATATCCAAGGACAGCCAAGAACTGGTGCTGAAGGACCTGGGAGCCAAGGGCTGGGTTTTCTGCCAACACTTCTCCCCTCATCAAAACACAGAAGAGGCAAAACAAAGGGAAGACATTTTATAAAACAAGTGCCAACTGCAATCAAACAAGGAGCCCCGCATTGACCTACAAGCCGGGAGGAGAGTGCATCAGACACTGAAAAACTGTGTCAAGGCCTGGGCCACAACCCAGGTCTGACCACCACAGCCGAAGATGCCTTTGAAGTGCAAGAGATCTGGGGTTGCAGCTGGCCTACGGAGGAGCAGCCCCAGCTCACCACCCAGTGCTGTCGTGGAACAGCAAGTCCGAAAGAAAGGAACTCAAAAGAAAGCGCCTGCAAGGCACTTGAACCCTCTGCAGCCTGGTTTCCTTGCAGAGGGGCGGACCTCAGGGCAGAGCAGGGTGAGGTCAGAGGAGAACAAAGAGTAAAAGTGAAGAGCAAAACAAACTAAAAATAAATATCCATATGGTCAACCTTGTTCTAAATATATGTAATTACACTAAACGTAAATAGATTACACTATCCACTTAAATCACAAGGATTGTTATGCTGTATGAAAATATAAACTCTAACTGTATGCTGTTTATAAGAGGTACACAGTCAATACCAAGATAATCTGGATATTGATAAATTCCTATAAAAAACATAATATCAAAATCAACAGGATACATGAAAATCTTATAAATCCTGTAACAGTTACAGTATTGAATCCATAATTAAGAACCTGCCCAACACCAAAATTTCCGAGGCAGAGCTCCCCCATGAATAGTTCCAAATATTTACACAAATAGTAGAACTGATTTAACTCAAACTCTTTCACAAAATAGAAGTCACTCCTAAATCATTTTATGAGGTTAGCTTAATCCTGAAATCAAAATTTGACAAGGACATTATGAACAAAGAAAATTACATTTCTTTTTTTTTTTTTAAGAACAAGGAACAAAAACCCTGAATGCAATACTAGTATACTTGATCATTTGTGTATGAAATGAATAATACATTCTAGCCAACATTATTGTAAAAACATATTTACCTCAACCCTTGAAAATGAGTCTCTGTTTCACCATATTTGTGGAATGAAGGAGAAAAATGGCATAATTGGTTCTTTGCTGCATATTAAGTGGGTGTCTGATAAAATTCAGTACCTGAAAAAAATTTCAGCAAAGCAGGAACAGAAGGAAACCAACTTTATATGATAAAGATTGAAAAGCAAAGACACTGTCTGTGAACTTGAACTTGGCAATGACTCCTGGGATATTTTGTCCCTATACCTAAGAGTCCTCTAAGTGTCCCCTCTCACCATGGCATTTCACCTGCAGCTTAGATACAAGGAAACCCAAGAAAGCAAGAAAAAGAAGTCATGAACACTGGAGAGCAAGTAACTCTTATTTACCAAGATTGTGTTTGTAGAAAACTTAATATAATATAAAAACTATTAAAACCCAGAATTGAATTTAATAAAGTCACCAAATAGGAAGTCAATATTAAGAAAGAGAGTTGAAGGGGAAGAAAACACATTTATTTGGTTTTGTTGTCTTTGTGTTAAACAGGAAATGCAAGCTGAGGTGCAGAAGTGGCACAGGCACAGGCACAGCCACGGAGAACCAGGGGAGGAGTCGCAGGCCCGGAGGACTGCAGTTACAAGTTCTGTAATGTTCAACGCCAAGATAAATTGCAAGATTGGTAAATTCCTATGAAAATACATAATCTCCGAAGCCTGGAGAGACTACCTAGTGTCGGGGGTGAGAAACAGGTTCAGGGGGGCAGCAAAGGAAGGAAGCACGTGAAGCGCAGACGGCACAAGTGCCCACGTGGGTCAGCAGGGGCAGTGGCGGGTCTGCTGCTGTGGCTGCGTTTTCTCAAGGGCAGGGGTGGGACAGGACACTGAGGCCGAGAGACCAATGTGGGCTGACAGAAGCGGGAGGAGGCAGAGGTGGATGAGAGGGTGTCCTGGTGGGTGGTTGCAGTGAGTGACAGCCAGCTCTTCTCTCTCCATTGCTTGGGGAGTGTCCCCCTTAAGAGCCCTGGGGCACTTGCTCTGACCACGCAGGAACTCTTCTGGCAGACGCTCGGGGGGTCCTGTGCATCAGGGCCGTGCTCTGTGGCGGGTCTCCGGAGCCCTGTGGCCTCCACGTGAGGAAGCCCAGTGCACCCACGGGAGGATGAGGAGCTGTGTGGAGCACAGCAGGCAGTGCATCCCCAGCTCTGCGGCAGAGCTGGCCGCAGGGACCTGCCGAGCCAGCCAGGAACAATAGTCATTCAACGTCTGTCTGTTGCTAGCCACGGAAAGGTTTTGAGCTATTTGTTACACAACAGTGACTAACTTATAAAAGTGACAGAATTATGCCACATCAGGACCTCGAGCGCTCCTCTGCATGGCACTGTGGGTTGGTGTTCTACAGTGGTGCACTCTGGCAGAGGCCCTCTTGGTCTTGGGACTGAGGCGGTCAGGCTCTGCAATCCCCAAGCCAGCCACTTGGGAAGGAGGACTATTGTGAGTCCAGGCCAATTTAGAATCGGCCACCCAGGGGCTTCTCTGCCCTTTGCCTTCTGTAAAAGCCAGGAGGAAATTTCCCTTTGTGAAGATGTGCGCTCTCCCCAGCCAGGCAGCAGAGAGAGGCTGCTGTCACTGGACGAGAGTCAGTGCCAAGACTAAACCCTCCAAAATAACTTGCCTCTCATCCTCTCCTGATTTGTTTCCTGCTCACTTTCTCATAATTTGCTATTTCTGAGCCAAACCCACTTGCTTGCTAGAGCGGCACACTAGCCCCAGAATCTAATGCTTCTTTGAGATTCGCTTTCTTCTGTGAACTCTCCATGTGAAATATTAAAATGTGTATTCTTTTTTTCTCCTATTAACCTGTCTTTCTTCAGTTAAATTCACAGACCTCTGGTCACAAAGGATAAGAGGGTAGAGGATGAGTATTCCCTACCCAACAGTATAATGAATATTTTCTGCTTTCTTTTTATGCGTTTTAGGATTATATGAGTTTTTGTCATCAATTACTTTGACTATTAGAAGAAAACATCTTAAAAGCTTAAGTAACAGTTTGTCCATCAAATCTACAATGTCTCATTTTGCTACTGATGGTTAATAGTGCCTTTATTTTCCTTTTGACAGCCAGTTGTCAATTATTATTTACATATATTCTGATTATAAAGAATGGCAAGAGGAGAATGGATTGATAAATGAGATAGATTTTCTCCGATGACAAAATAGACGTCAATAGCCCAATTTGGCGAAAGGGATGTGCTTTCTGACCAAGCGGCCTGATTCTCATTAAAACATGCAGTGATTGCAGATTGTCTTTGAAGATTTTTCTCTTTTAAAATTTGCTTCACTACCATACAGAAAATAAGATAAAATGCCGTCTTTGCTTCTCAGCATTGATGTCTCTGCTGTTTCAAATTTGAAGTTTTTTTTTTTTACTTTACAATGAAAATCAAAAAATCATTAAATGATGTTAAAGACAGCAGGAAGCATGTAAGAATCATAGAACGTCTTGCTGCAGTTTATATTATTTCATTATCTAAATCAGTGGGTAACGATTTCTTATATATCAAAGCTTATAATTATTTTTCAGGGATATGAACCATGGAGGGGAAGTGGGAGTTTGAGAATGATGTCAATAAAAGAGCCAGAGTTTCTGCAGAAAAGTGCAGGAATTTGCCCAAAGAGCAATTATGTAAATAAAATGTGCCTGGGGCTAGAATAATTTCACTGTCACCCACTGACAGGAATGGCCCCAGGCACAGGCTCACACTGTTCACTTAGGGAGGTGGATCCAGTGGGGGTGGGGAGAGCAAGGAGAAAACTGTTTCTAATTTATTTTGCTCCTGATTATACAATGTTGAAGGGGAGTCTTTTCTGCCCTGTGCGGATTTGTGAGGAGACACT
>CM053405.1:1686430-1703818 GCA_028644305.1 Xerus rutilus
GGGCCTTGAAGAGGTGAGCGGGTCACGAGAGCCCAGCTTGTGTATGGGTCAGGGCTGTCATCACGGTGACCATGGGAGCAGGTTAGTTATCACAGGAGCAGGTTAGTATGCAGGAGGGTCTAGTGGCCATGGGAGTGGGTTCCTGATCAAAAGGCTGAGTTCTGCCATATTCCTTCTTTCTCACGAGCTTTCTTGCCTCTGGACTTTGCTGTAACACAGAACCAGTCTTCACAGATGCCAGCACCTTTCTCGTGGACTTCACAGCCTCCAAAATGTGAGCTAGATAAATTTCTGTTGTCTCCAAATCGCCCAGTCTGTGGTATTCTGTGCCACCAATGGATAAGGAAGATTCCACTAGGAGCAGAGAATGCTGCAGGAAGGAAACCTGATGCCACCAACCAACTAGCCAAGCTTGGCAGAGGCTCAGGTGAGGAACACAGGGCGGAGATCGAGGACAGCTGAGAGACCAGGACAGGGGACAGAGCAGAGCAGAGAGGAAGCCAAGACCCCAGAGGAGGACAGGACCAGGTAGATGGGGACCTTGCCTATGGCCACATTACTTAAGAAGAGCCCTGATGTGACCAACTGTCCAGTTAGCCTGGGATTGTTACAGATTTCATGCTGGGTGTGTCCCCAGGAAGGCCCTCAGCCCTGGGAAAGCCCATCTCACCCTGACTGATGAGGACTCTGCACAGGATGTCCTCATTCACATTCCCTGTTGCTCAGTTTGCCACTGTGAACAAGAGGCTGTAGGTGACCCGCCAAGGTGAGCCCAGTAATGTCCCTCCAGAGTTGCATCCACTTGGAACCTCAGAATATGACCTTGTTTGGGACAGAGTCTTTCCTGTGGGTCTTGTTAGAATGAGGTCTTCCTGAGCAAGGAGGACCATGAACCAGTGGCTGGGGAGTACAGGCAGATCCAGGACAGCATTTGTGATGGCCGAGGCCGTGGACCTGAAGCCTCTCCAAGACCAGGATCTCCAAGGAATGGCAGCCGCCATTAGAAGCTGGGAGAGGCAGGGGCAGATCTTCCTCATAAGTTCTAGAGGGAGAACAGCCCAGCCAGAACCTTGGCTTGGGACTTTTAGGCTCCAGAACTATGAGCAAAAATTCCGCAGTTTCACGTCACCCGGTTTTTGGCAGTCTGTGTGGTTGCCCCAGGACACAGGCACAGTCACCTGCGTATCTGTTTCCTCTTCTGCTCAGCCCATCTCTTGGGGCTTCTCCCCATTCTCTGAAATAAAACCAAACCAGGCTTGAGGAGGCGGAGTGGCTTGGCCTGCACGTGCCACCTGGCTCTGAGGACGGTGCCCCAGTGTTCCAACAGCACCCGGGTCTCCTGGAGAACAGCTGTCACCTGTGCCAGGGGAGCACGCATGATCAGGGTCACCCAGAGAGGCCCAGCGGCCCAGCCAATTGCTGGGCAGTCCACACACAGGCACCGCTCACACATGCCTATCTGAAAGGTGAGTCCCAACAGCCCTGGAGTGCTGGGGGCATCCTTGAAGGCTGCAGGGAAGGTTCCAGAATGTGCAGTGCAGTGCTCGGCTGCCCTTTGTCTTCTGTCCCACAGACTCCTGCTTGATAAAATCGTGTCATGGCCAACATCCATGTGTCCTTGGTGGCATAAAGGATGGGTGCCCTCCGCCCTCCACCTGTGGCACTGCTGAGGGACCGGGCTGTACAGGGTGCTTCTTCTTTTTTTTTTTTTTTAAATATTTTTTAAGTTGTTGATGGATCTTCATTTTATTCATTTATTATTTATATGTGGTGCTGAGGATTGAACCCAGTGCCTCATGCAAGCTAGGCAAGCGCTCTACCACTGAGCTATAGCCCCAGCCCCTACAGGGTGCTTCTGAGCATCACAGGTCAGGTGCCCCGAAGGCAGAGAGGTCTTTGCTCTTCACCGTGGGCTTTGCCCTCCTGCCTGGGAGCTGTGGCTGAGGATGACAGGCAGTCAGGGTTCTTGAGGGACACAGGTGTGTACGTCAGTAGATACACAGAGGCATTTATCAAATGGAAGTTTCCTTGAGGACTCCACTCACAGGGCCTGGGACTGACAGTCTGAAATCCACAGCGAGGAGGGCGGCTGATGCCTGGGGCAGCTGATGCTGCAGGCCTGAGGCCGACTCTTCTCTTTCGGAAGACGCGGGCATCTGTGGCGATACTGAACTTCATGGGACGAAGCCCTGTACTGTCAGACTCCCAGCCTGGCCCACATCTTAACCAGATCTGGGAACAGCGCTCACATGCTCCATTAGAAGCTGGCCCCCTCCAGCCCTACGCAGAGGCCTGGCACCCAGCTGCCCCTGCACCTGTGCACCAGCAGGAAGTCCTTCCCTTGAAGAGGCTCTGTTGGCTTAAGGGGGCTCTCTGAGCATGTGGGCAATTGCTACGCATCCCACGGTGACAGCTAGATCCCCAGCAGGCATGGTACTGCTGCAGCGTTGGCTAGCAACTGCGAGGAGCTCTGTAGGGAACGCTCGGGCACGTGCGTGAGGCCAGCCGATCCCTGCTGTTGGAGACTGGTGCCTTATCTGCCCGGCTTCATGCTCCAGGTACCCAGCCGACAGCCCACGTCTGCCTATCTGTGGTGTCCCAGCAGTGCAAACAGGGCTGTCCATTAGCACCCTGCCCGGCTCTGCTGACACCTGGGAAAAGGCACACACAGGTCATCCTCAGCCCCAGGATGCCAGGAGCAGAGATGGGCGCTTAGGCTACCTGAAGAACTCTGAGTAGAGGCAATTTGGGCCGACTCCTCGAGGGGAGGGTGGTGCAGGTGTGGGCAAAAGGCCAGATTTCGAGATAGGCGCAGGCACAGGTGCAGTTACACAGACACGAAATTAGGAAAGTTTATTTTATGAAGTAAAGTTAATAGGATCATTTTCAATATCAACTTTCTCAAATGTTATTTTATGGAAATAAAATGTAAACTACACATTTATGAAAATGTGAAAGATTAGCAGCAGTTACTTGATACCTACTTATTGTTTTTATTATACAACATGATGAATTAGTTGTTTGTGCAAGTGGGTTTCATTCATTTTTGTCAACGTCTAGCTTACAAAAACAATTCAGGTGGAATTAAGTTTCTCGGAGAGGCTGCCACAGGGCATTCCCTCGAAAAGGCAAAGAGCATTCAAAGCTGCTTGACACAAACAGGGGACTTGCTCAGAACGTCTCTGATGCAAGAGAGCTCCGTTCTCTTGCCCCAAACCACATGTGTAAAAGACAGCTGTGGAGCCAGTGTGCGCACCTGCAGAGCTGGCTGGGTGCCCCAGCTGAAGAGACCCCTCCTGGCCTTCTCACAGCCCAGGGCCTCTGCTGCAAGGGCAGGAGCCCCACTGTCTTGTGCCATGTCCTGCCTCCTGGACATCTTGGCTGCCACCCTCAACCTCATGTCCCCATCTCTGTTGGGGCTCAAGGAGACATGGGAGCAAGGATGTTCATCAGCAAGCTATCTTGCTTTTCTGATTTTGTTATTTAGAAACATAGTAAAGCTTTCTTTCTTAGAATTTAGTGTGTTATCAATTGTCCACATTTGATTCAATAATAAGGAAATTAAAAGATTGAAGGCCAAAATTGACTTTTGGTTAAATTGTAGAGAAAATGTAAGCAGGCAAGTTCCACCTTGGGAGTTAGGTGCCCCTGGGCTACTTCTGCAGGCCCTGTAGGATGTGGCTGTTCTCCTGTAGGGCTGGGACGGTGGCCTCCGCCTGGGCTAGGGAGGCTGAGCATCCGGAAAGCCATTCACACACAGGCAAATGGGCAAGGAGGGCCTAGGCCAGCTCTCTCCCTACAGCTCAAGTCACCCCCAGAGTCCTTCTAGAGGACTGTCATTTCTCACCTTATGGCATGGTGTTCCGTCATCTGCTGATGACACTATTGTCAGTCTTAAGTAATCATCAATTTTTCACATGCTAAAATTCAAATGGAAAACATCCTTACTTGTTTCAATGAGAGCAACTTGCCAGGAGGCGAGGCCTCTGACCCCAGGTGCTGTCGGAGGCCAGTGGACACCTTTCAGCTTTGAGGTTCTCTTGAGCAGTTCTAACTCTTTGTACAGATTTACATGTTATAACTTTTATTATTTAGTACAGGTTTACAAAACATTTAGTTTTAAAAATATTAAAATTTAAAAATATTATTTGTTCTTATATAATAATGTTATTTGATATTATTTTTAATATAGTAAGTTCTTTTTGCTGGAGAGAGTGAACTCTTCCTTACCCTTTTGTTCTGCTTGGAACTTCAACTGAGAGTAGAGTCCCAGCCCACCAGGGAGACCAGTCTGCCTTGCTCAGTCTCTGAGCAAACATTAACCTCATCTAGAAACACTCCATGGAATAGTGCTTAGTTGTATATCTGGGCACTCCAAAACCCAGTCAAGGTGATGCATGTATAGACTACCCGTCACAGCGTGGGTTTATGGCATCTGAGCAAAAGCCCCCAGGCTTTCAATGCCTTTTAGGAAAATGCTGCTCCTGCAGCCCTATGTGCTGGGACAGAAGTCATGCGGGACTTTTCTGAAAAGAGACTCTATGCTAGTGAGCTCATCTCCTCCAGCAGAAGAGCCATCCACATTGGTAGGCTCACCTCCATCCAGCCAAAGAACCGTCCATCCTAGGAGGCTCACCTCCTCCAGTAGAAAAGCCATCCATGTAGGTAGGCTCACTTCCATCCAGCAAAAGAATCATCCATCCTAGGAGGCTCACCTCCTCCAGCAGAAGAGCCATCCACCCTAGGAGGCTCACCTCCCCCAGCAGAAGAGTTGTCCATCTTAGGAGGCTCACCTCCTCCAGCAGAAAATTCCCCCACGTTAGTGAGCTCACCTCCATCTGGAAGAGCTGTCTACCCTAGGAGGCTCACCTCCTTTATCATAAGAGCTGTCCACATTAGTGAGAGCTGTGAGAGTAAATTTCTATGGTTCTCAGCCTAATAGCGTGTGGTCACTTTTTACAGAAGCTGCAGGAAGTTAATGGAGCCTGACTCACTGGCAAGGTGCCAGGCAGTATCAGAGCTCCCTTACAGAGAAGCAGCAGAGATGGTTCCTTTTCTGAACAGCACCCTTCTCTTCAGAATCCCCAGGAGTCAGGTGGGCAGCTTGGAAAAATGGTGGACAGGTGGATGGTTTCAGGAGACATCTGCCCTAGTATCCATTAGAATAGGACTCACAGGCTCAGGGAAAGTGGAGAGGACTAATCTGGAGCTCAGTGGCCTTCTGCTCAGCTTCAGGAGGATGGCAAAGCTGGCAGGAAGTTGAGCTCTCGGGAACCTTCCTGGGCCTTCCATGCAGCAGGAGTGTGAGGCCCAAGGTGCTGGGGTGGGTCACCGCTCCACAGGACAGCGGGCCACGATGATGCTTATTGAGTGCTACCACTGTAATGCCAGATGGATGGTGACTTCCCTGCTCATGGGGAGATTCAACAAGGTGTGGCCCCAAAAGGGGCAGGAGTGTAGGGCATGTCACAGATAGCGGTTGTCATAAATCACTTGTAAACCGCTGCCGTGGCTCACAGAGCAGGGCTGTGCTGGCTCACAGGCTGCTGGGTTTGATGCTGGATCTGTGCTCATTTGCAATTTCAATTGCCAGGCCTGGGGACTCAGAAAGAGAGGGTTCTGTAGACATGACTGGTTAGTCTGCGTATTTCTTCTCTCTTTCCTTTTAAGACCTAAGTCAGAGGAAAGGTTGATGCGGCATCTTTCTCTTTCCAGACTCCTCCAGGGATGTAATTTGCTTAATGCTCTTAGTACTGACCTGAAATAGCTGGAGGGAACGACTTAGTGGACTAAGCCCCCAACTTTGTACGTCAAGAGCAGGGCTCCCCGGAGCCCCGGGGCAGATCCTAGCAGGGTCGCTGCAAGTGCTCAGCAAGGAAAGCTGGTTTTCAGGGTGTGGGCTTCTGCAGAGGTAGCCTCTGGGACAGCAGCCCGGCGTGGGGGCGGGGGAGCTGCGGATCCCACAGAGCACCCAGACCCTGAAGGGCACAGATGCCCTTCTCAGTCATGCCTGCTGAACACGCCTGCAGAGGAGCCCAGAAATGTCCTAGGCCAACACATCAATTCAGCATAGATTATTTGGCTGTAATTTAGGATTTTTATAGATATAGTATATTGAATATTGGTTACCTTGGTCACTGAGTCTGAGTCTCTTCAAAACGGGGATGGTAGGAGGCAGAGAGGCTGGAGAGAATGACTGGGGCCCTCAGCTTGGTAGTTTCTGCCAGGACTCTACTGAGTATTTTGCAGTGGTACTGAGCCACAACCCAGGGGTCCAGTGTCACTTTACTGGCCCAGCTGCTTGGATGAAACATCTCCTGCTGTGCAAAGGGTGCCTTTTGACCAGGGCCCTCCAAAGTCCAGCCTGGGATGGAGGCAATGGGGCAGCCAGAGGTGAGAGGCTTTCCCTGCTCTTCTCTCATGTGGTGGGGGGAGAGGAAGATGGGGAGGAAGAAGAAGAAGAGGAGGAGGAAGATGGCGAGGAGGAGGAGGAAGTCCAGGAGGCCCAGGTCCCCAGGAGCCTCAGAGGCAGAGGCAGGGGAAGCAGCCAGCCCTGGGCAGCCTGGCAGTCGCAGGACAGCACACAGGCCAGCAAGCCCCCTGCCCAGGAAAGCGCTCCCCAGCCATTCATTTCTAATTAGTGCTCCACCTTAAGCATCCTGAAAATAGTGTCCTAGATTTCTAGAAGATAATTAAATGATAAAGAAAGTATTTACATCTGTGTTACTTAGTTCTACGACTCTAAATCTTGGACAAATGGAAATATCCAGCATTTGAATAAAAGTCTGATTGCGCTCGCTGCTTAAAGACATAAACCCTTACATCAATCATGTTTTATTGTTCATTATTGACATGAATCTAGCTAAATGCAAATTAAACATAGTCTGTGTTTTTAAAATCTGTGGAATACATGCAGTGACAGGCTTCATTCTATTCTAGTTGCTGACTTTCTACATGGCGAACACTATCCCGCCAAGGAATGGAGATGGGTGGTCCAGCAGTCCTGCCCACCCCTTCCGCCCACCCCTTCCGCACTCCTGCATCTCTGCCAGGCCTGCAGAGCCTGCTCTGTGCCGGCGACAGCCGCGAGGTCCTGAAGGACCTCGTGGATTGGAAGCTCGTGGAGTTTATGGTCTGCACCTTTACACTTTTCTACACGAGGGAGCTGTGAATGCTTTTAGCAACCTTAAACTTCTACTTAGACAATGCACAGTAAGAATACTGTATGTTAATAGATATCCTCGTGAAACATACATGGAATATTTTCTATACATGTGCGTGCACATGTGTGTATATGTACATACAAACACACACACTTACACTGGCTAGGAGGTACGACCCCGAAATACTTAAAATGAGAACATTGGAAAGTAGTCATCAACAAATAGTTCCCAAGAGAACTGGGGGAAACTAAGTAATAGACGCATTGGGTTTCAGACCAGCTGGCCTTATGACATTTTTTTCTACTTCTGGTCCATTAATTTTTTAATATCTGTGATTAAATTGCTAAAGCAGAGACCAAGTTTAAACGATCAATATGAACTAGATCTGCTCAATTTTTTATTTATAAAGGCGTTGGTGTGGTGTAGCACTTAATATTTCTGTGGAGTAAAAAACTACATAAATAAACGAAGCATAATAAAATCCTTGACTACATCCAGAAAGTTATGGGACACGTACTCATTGGTGAAATGTGGCCTTGTATGAATGGGGACGAAGAAGGACAGGCCCCCTTCCTTAGGGAGAGAGCCAGCATCAAAATTTCTCCAGCAGGGAATGTTGCAGCGGGAAGGAAAGTCTTCTTAGCTCTGAGCTCACCAGCTTTCAGACAGGATCTCCCTACCCGTGGTATAACTCCCGTGTGCTCAGGGGCTCTGTAGGAATGTTGGATGAGATTTAAGGAGATCCGATGAATAAAACTGCCCTTTTCTTTAGAGCGTCGGTTTCCCTATCTACGTGGGACTGCTTTATAAAAATCTCTTCCAAAACAAAGAAATCCATATATGATATTTTAATAGAGAAAGATGGTTAAGCAACTTTCTCTATAACATGGCCCTAAAATGTACTTTTCCGTAATGACTATAGAATACAATTTACATTTTCAGAAAAATGTTCATAGTATGAGAAGGTACAGCTGACTGTGCTCTGCCCTTTACATTTCCAAGCCACAGTCCAGTACCCATTTGCCTCCCAGGACAAACTGTGACCTGGGTGTTGAGGACCACGGAAGCATACTTTTTGTACCTGAGAATGAGGTGGTCTTGGTTGGGCTGTCTGCAGGGACACCAGGCCAAGGTGGTCACATACTCACGGTGTTTTCCTTCAACTAACTTGGCAGTGACCAAATGTTTAGTGAGACCTTAAAAAACTATGTCTTTTTTTTTTAACCACATCTGACAAAAAAAATTTATTTAGGAAACTTATTGCTCATTTAATATTTAGGCATGGATTTGGAATAATCGGTACAATTCTTCAACTTTCTCTTTTCTTTGATGTAAAAATGAAGATAGTCTAAATTTGGTGGATAAAAACAGAACAGAAAGTAAAAGTTGATTTCCCTTCAAGATGTTTTCAGCTACTTGGCTATCAAGTTGACATTTTTAGTATATTTTCGTGTTATTGGTTAGGCTGAAGGTTGGGACTAGAGTAGTGCAGAGCATGAAACTTTGGTACAAAATTTAAAAAGGGATAAAAAAATACAGTGATCAAAATAACTAATATTCTATTGCAAACTTTTAAATGTAAACACAAAAAAATTTATGTGAGCAAAATGTCACAATTTTAAGTAAATACAGACCAGTAGAGACACATCACACCTCGCTGTTTATGCAGCAAGCACTGAAGAAGTCTGCAAAGTGACTGGAAACCCAGATCATGTGGCCACGTCAGGGGGAGGCCAGAGACGTGCGCAGCGAGACAGCCCTGTGGCAGCAGCCTGGCACCAACACCAGGCAAGAAGCACGGAGCCTGAAGGTTTGAGCGGCCAAGTGAGAGGGAATCACATTGAGAAACTGTCCAGGTGAGCTGGGCCTGGATTGACACCAGGAGCTCCTGTGCAGCTGGGGACAGTCTTACTCCACCTTACATGACGAGTCTGACACCCCTGTTCCACAAGTAGAATTCTGGGGAATCTCCTAAGATCCAGACTCCCAGCAGAGATGGGCATCTGCTAAGCCAAAGGGGTGTGTTGATCTAACCTCTCCAGAGCAGATGCCACCCAACCAAGCCATAGGCCTGATCAGACCGCACTGCAGTCATCAGAACCCGCCTCTCGGAACTCGACAGCAGCCCTGCCCTGGGAAGCGTGGACGAGGTGGTCCAGACCAGCCTCCAATCCACAGAGCCACTTACACAGGCCAGAGGAAGCTGAGAGCTACATCAGCCAGCGTCAGACTCAGGCCACTGCAGCTGGCAGCTGAGGAGCAACACAAAAGGAGGAGGCGCTTCACAACCCCATTCTCCCTCTCAGTACCCAGCTCAGGAAGAAATGGAGAGAAGGGCAGATGGGCTAAGGCAGCCGCCATCACCCTCGTTTGGCTACTTTGACCACCTCAGTGGAGATGGCTTTTCATTAAGAATCTTTTTGCCCTTCCTTCCTTCCTTCTCTCCTTCCTTCCTTCCTTCCTTCCTTCCTTCCTTCCTTCCTTCCTTCCTTCCTTCCTTCCTTCCTTCCTTTTTTCCTTCCTCTCTTTCTATGCTGATTAATTTGTGCATATATATCTTTCATTCACATATATAAATATACATTTTATGTATTTGTTACTTCCATATATATTTAATCTTTTTCTTCTCATTTTAGCATTATTTAATAAACATAGTTATTTCTTTTATTTCATAGTTACTTCTTGTCTTTTGAGGGTTAGAGTTTTGTTTATTTTGCTTCTTGTTTTCTTTTTCTCTCTTTCCTTCTCCCACAAATTGCCAAATTCCTTTGCTCTCTCTCTCTCTCTTTACTTTCCCCCTATTTTTATCCTCCTTCATTATAACTATCACTTGTTACATCTCCTCTGCATTTTCTCTGTTCACCTTTTGAACATTCTAAATTCTCTTCTACCTTCTCATCATTATTTTCTCTTAACACATTGTATTTCTACTGTCTTTGAGAACTATAAAATTCTTATTTACTTTACTAAAGAACTAAAATGTATCTTCTTTATTTAACTCCTGCCACTACCATTCAAGTAATGTTGCAATTATTACTATTGTGGGTGACATAGTTGACACCTGTTGTTTACTTTAATGCCAGACATAGTATATGGTTACTTAATGATTTTGCTGTTGGCAGGTGCTGACCTCACCATTTCATTTTGGTGGCATGCGTGTTGCAGTGTCCCAGTGGACACTGTGTATTTATTTTAATGTTGTGGGGGTTACATTGCTTATCGTGTTGGTTGTCTCACACTTTTCTGTGAGGTGCTGGGTATTTACAGGGATATGACAAGTTCACAGGGCACAGGCTCTGCTGCTGAATTAGACTCAGTGAGAAGACAGTGCATACTGCTACACACAAATTAGCAACACTCAAACTTGAGCTAAATTTTAATACAAAGAATAGAAAAGACAAAAACTCAAGTTAATTATGAGGCCCCACATAGGAATGGCTAGGGACGGATCCTTATGTCCTACTCATGCACCTCGACTCCAACATCAAAAGCAGAGATTGAACAGCAGGTCTGTGGATACCACATCTATGAGGAGGTCTCAGGCTGGATTACTGCATCTGTGGTAAGAGAAGGCTGACCTCTAAAGAGGCCCACATATACAAATGGAAGAGAAATCATCCCAACACATGCATAAAAGCCAACACAAGAGTTCAAGAAATTTGAAAAACAAAACAAGGTAACATGATACCTCTAAAATTCATAATTCACCAGCAACTGACTCCAAAGGCATTAAAGAGGATGTAATAGCAGATAAAAAATTAAAATAAATAATGAATCCCAATAGAACATGAAAAAATGACACATTAAAATTAAAATGTCTAAATACAGAAAAAGGATACAATTTTAAAAGCCTCAAGAGCAAAACATCAAGTGACATTTAGAGGCCAGCCAATCAGAATTATTTCTGATTTCTCCTCATAAATTCTTAAATTAGGAGGACTTGGAATGATGTGTTTCAAGGCCTGAAAGAAAATAACTGTCAACCAAGATTCCTATATCTAGCAAAGCTATTCTTTAAAATCAAAGAGAAAATAAAAATCTTCCAAGATAAGCAGAATCTAAAAGAATTCATGACTACTAAACCAGCACTACAGAACTTACTTAAAGAAATAGTTCACAGAAAAGAAATAAAAAACAAACTCCAGAACTAACAAATGAAAAAAAGATTATTTGAAAAGTAACTAAGTAAATGAGAAAGAGGACCAAATAAAATATTAGAAATAAATCAAAATGGCAAGAATTAACAAACATCTTTTTGTAATAACATTGAATGTAAGTGGTATCAGTTCCTCAATTAAAACACATAAGCTGGAAGAATGGATTAAAAAATAAAGCCCAACTACACATTATTTGCAAGAAACTTATATTACAGCCAAAGACAGCTACAGGCTCAAAGTGACAAGATGGAAATTGGTATATAATATAAATGGAGTCCCCCAAACAAGCGGGAGTAGTTATTCTCATATCTGAAAAAGCAGATGTCTAACCGAAATTAATCATAAGAGACAAAGAAGGTCAAATCCAACAAGAAAATATAATAATAGTAAATAGTTATGTCCCAAATGTTGGTGAACATAACTGCATAAAAGAGACACTACTCAAATTGAAGCATCAGATGGATCCCAGTACAATAATACTGGGTGATTTTAACACACTTCTCTCACCAACATATAGATCATCTGCACATAAACACAGTAAAGACTTTTGAACTTAAAAAAATTGCTATAAATCAAATAGACTTAACAGACATCTATAGAATAGTACATCTAACAACAACTGAATTATTCTCTGTGGCTGATAGAAATTTCTCTGAAATAGACCATATTTTAGGCCACAAAGCAACACTTAGCAAATACAAAAAAGAAGATATAATTAATTACATCTTATCAAATCATAATGAAATAAAATTGAAAATAAATACCAAAAGGAAAAAAAAACTTCTACAAAAAAACATATAACCACATGGAGATTAAACAATACACTTTTGAATAATAAATGGGTAATAGAAGAAATCAGGAGATAAATTTAAAAATTCTTAGACTCAAATGAGAATTGTGATACAAGATCATGATACCAGAACCTCTGGAATGCTATGAAAGCAGTTCTAGGAGAAATGTTTAGAGCTATGGGTGCATAAATGGGTTTAGAGCTATGAGTGCATAAAAAATTAAAAAATATTCCAAATAAACAATCTAATGATTCATTTCAAGGCTCTTAAAAAGAAGAACAAACAAACCAGATACAATGGTGCATGCCTGTAATCCTAGTGGCTCATGAGGCCAAGAAAGGAGAATGGTGAGTTTAAAGCCAGCCTCAGCAAAAGCAAGGCACTAAGCAACTAACTCATTGAGGCCCTCTCAATAAAATACAAAATAGGGCTCAGTAGCTGAGTGTCCCTGAGTTCAATCTCTTGTATCCCACCCCCCCAAATAACAATTTCCAATTTTCAAAACCAGGAGAAGGAAGGACATAATTAAGATCAGAGTTGAAATTAATGACATTGAGAATAATAAAAAGAAAATACAAAGGATCCATGAAACAAAGATTTGTTTCTTGAAAACACGAATAAGATTGATAAGTGCTTAAGCTAACCAAAGAGGCACGAGGAAGAAGGTACCCAAATAAATAAGAGATGAAAAAGTAAAGCACCACAGATACCACAGAAACCTAGAGCATCGTCAGATACTATTGTGAAAACTTATATTCTAGTAAATTGGAAAATCTAGAAGAAATGAATATATTTCTAGACACATACAACCTGCCATAATTGAATCAGAATAACATAGAAAAGATAAACAGACCAGTCACTAGGAATGAGACAGAAGTGGTAATAAAAATATAAATAAAAATTTTAAAACCCAACAAAGAAAAGTCCAGGAACAGATGGATTCTCTGATGAATTCTACAAGATCTACAAGAAATAAAACCAATACTTCTCAAATTATTTCATGAAATAGAAAGGAATGAGATGCTTCCAAACTTATTCTATGAAGGCAATATCAGACTCATCCCAAAATCAGATAAGGATACATTAAGCAAAGAAAGCTACATAAAAAATATCCCTGATGAACACAGATACAAAAAGCTTTAATAAAATATTGGCAACTTGCCTTCAATGACATATTAAGAAGACTGTACTTTATGACTAAGTTACTTTTATTTCAGAGATGCAAGGATGGTTTTTCACATCAGTAAATGTAATTCATCAAGTATGTGGAGCTAAGGACAAAACCACTTAGTCTTCTCAATAGATACAGAGAAATCTTTTGACAATTTCAGCACCAATTTATGATAAAAACACTGAAGAAACTAGGAATGGAAGTAACATACCTCTGCCTCATAAATGATATACACAAAAAACTCAAAGCCAACATCAGTGAATGTGGAAAAACTGAAAGCATCTCCTTTAAAATCTGGAGCAAGGCAACTCCCAGCAAGGCAACTCTCACCACTCCCATTTAATATAGAATTAGAAGTTCTAGACAGAGAAATTAGGCAAGAGAAAAAAATAAAAGAGATAAATAGGAAAAAATAAGTCAAATTTACACTGTGTGTTTGAAGATGATATGACCCCATACTTAGAAGATTAAAAAAAAAACACCAAAGGACTGATAGATCTAACAAGCAAATTCAGCAAAGTAACAGGTTACAAAATCAACATACCAAAATCACTAACTTTCCTATATACCAACAATGAATCTGCTGAAAATGAGATCAAGAAATAATACCATTCATAGCTGCCTCAAAAAATATCTAAGAATAAATCTAACTAATTAGGTGAAAGTTATCTATGATGAACATTGAAAGTAACTAAATTGAAGAAGACCTCAGAATTTAGAAAGATAACCTATGTTTATGAATAGACAGAATTAATATTGTTAAAATGGCCACATTACCAAAAGCAAATACAAAGTCAATGCAATTCCCATTAAAACATCAATAGCATTCTTCACAGAACCAAAAAACAGTTCTAAAATTTATTTGGAAGGATAAAGGACCCAGAATAGCCAAAGCAATTCTAAGTCTAAACAAATAAACAAAAAATAAATTAAAAAAATAAAATAAATAAATTACTTACCTTGGACTTATTACAATACCTGACTTCAAAATTTACTACAGATTTATAATAATAAAAATTGCATGGTACTTACATAAAAGCAGATATATATATACCAATGGTACAGAATAGAAGACACAGAGACAAATCTACATGTCTGCAGTCATCTGATCCTTGACAAATGTGCCCAAACACACATTGGAGAAAAGACAACATTTTTAACAAATGGTGCTGGGAAAACTGGTTATCCATATGCAGAAGAATGAGACTAGACCTTATCTATCACCTTGCACAAAAATCAATTCAAAATTGATCAAAAGACATAGGAATTGAATCAGAAACTATGCAACTCTCAGGAGAAAACAGGTTCAACACATCATCACATACAGATGAACAACCTTTCTCAATAAAATTCCAAAAGTTCAGGAAATAATTCTTAGAGTTAGTAAATGGATGGCATCAAATTAAAAAGCTTCTGCACAGCAAAGGATATAATAAGAATGTGAAGAAAGAACCTACAGAAAAGGAGAGAACCTTTGCTACTTACTCTTCTGATAGAGGATTAATATCCAGAATATATAAAGAACTCATAAAACTTAAAGCCAAAAAATAAATGGGCAAATAAATTAAACAGACTTAATCTCTCAAAAGAAGAAATACAAATGACCAACAAATATTTGAAAAAACAATCTTCGATATCATTATCAATTAAGGAAATGCTAATCAAACCTTTCCTAAGATTTTATCTCACTCCAGTCACAAGAATTCTCCAGCCATCAAGAATACACACAATAATAAATGCTGGAGAGAATGAGAAGAAAAAGGGACACTTCTACACTGATGGTAGACATGTAAATTAGAAAAACCACTATGAAAAATCAGTATGGGACCTCAAAAATCCAGACATGGAACCATCATATGACCTAGCTATACTACCCCTTGATATTCATGCAAAAAATTAAAGTCAACATACAGTGATAAATGCATACCCATATTTATAGCAACACAATTTACAGTAGCCAAACTATGAAACCAGCCTAGGTGTCCATCAACAGATGAATGGATAAATAAAATGTGGTATGTACAGATAACAGTGTTTTATTCAGCCATAAAGAAAAACAAAATTGCATAATTTTCAGGAAAATAGATGGAACTAGAAAATGTTATGTTAAGCCAAATAAGTCAAGGATCCTATGTTTTCTCCCATATGTGGAAGCTAGAGAGGAAAATGGAAAATAAAGGTGAAGGGAGATCTTTTGAAATGAAAGGAGATCAGTAGAGGAAAGGAGCTAAAGAGTGAGAGATGAAGGGAATGAGGAAATACTGGGGAATGATATTGGCCAAATTATATTGTTATGTTCTGTAAATGTGAGAATATGCAACAATGAATTTCACCCTTTATACAACTATAATGCTCCAATAATAAGTGGAAAAATGAGTCATAGCCATATTAAAATACTTCCTCAAAAATTAGAGCCTGAGGAGACTAGATAACAGAAGATGGTGGGATAGGCTTTTTCTCCCTCCTCCTCCCTGCAATAAAAGAGCTGAAGAAGAAGATTTCTGCTTCAGTATTCTGAGGAAAGGTGAGAGCCTTTGGCAACATATGCATGAGAAGGAACCTGAAATTTGAATTCATGCAACTTTATGTGGTGGTACTTCCAAGTGGTTTTTTTTGTTTTATTTTATTTTGTTTTTTGGTACCAGGCATTGAACTCAGGGGTACTTCCCAGCCCTATTTTGTGTTTTATTTATAGATAGGGTCTCACTGAATTGCTTAGTGCCTCACCGTTGCTGAGGCAGGCTTTGAACTTGCCATTCTTTGGTCTCAGCTTCCCAAAGTGCTGGGATTACAGGAGTGTGTCACCATGCCTGGCCCCACTGTTTGTTTTTGAATAATGTTTAAATGATGAAAGTTAAGCCTACTGTGTATGCATGTGTGTGTTCTTAAAAATACTAGTTTGTGAGTTATTCTATTTCTAACTCATTTAAAAATAAAATTAAAAAATAGTTTTAAAAAGTGAATTTACTACTTGGTCACAAAGTACATAACCTTTTTATACCATTTTCCTGACCTCCTCCAGTTCAGCAATCACTTCAATCTCTATTCTTGTAAAATAATCATTCCAATGAAACCTTCACTAGGGGTCAGAAAGGTGCATTGACATTCTGTGTACTCCTAGTATTTCCAAGTTTAGAGCAGAAAACAATAGTCACTGAAGCAGAAGTTTCTGTAGTAGTATTTACAAAGTCTAACTTCGGGTAACCAGTTATGATTCCTGCAGAAGAAAGTCAGTGAAGTGTACTTATCCACAGATACTAGGATGGAAGGCAGAAAGCTATGCTGATTGAAGGAAAG
Organism: Xerus rutilus; assembly: GCA_028644305.1. Taxonomy (NCBI): domain Eukaryota; kingdom Metazoa; phylum Chordata; class Mammalia; order Rodentia; family Sciuridae; genus Xerus; species Xerus rutilus. The sequence continues at coordinate 1,703,010 of CM053405.1, forward strand.
CCACCAGTACACTGCTGATATAGCTTAGGGTATATCATAGCACCAAATTATGAAGGGAAATGAGTGAAGAATGAGTCCAAAGAAGCCTAGTGTTTACCTTGCATGCTGAAACCCATAGAATGTTTTATGAAAATGGTCATTCACTATACTTTTGAATAAAAATACAACTCTGAAGGGAAACAGAATTATAAAATTGATATGTAATGAGAAAGCTATGTATCAATCTAGTTAGCAAGAAGATATTATGACTTAAATCTGTGACAATATGAAGGAAAAAGAAGAGAGGAGATTGGAAAATATTAAGAAGATAGAATTATCAAACTGTGTGATGAGTCATATGTGAGCTTTGAAAGAGATGACTGGATAGAGGGGAATCCAAGACCTTGGAGAGATCTCTAAAAATTAAAAGAATACTGCTATTATGACACAGAACTTTTTTAAAAGACCAGGATAACATAATAAGAAATATAAGATAATTAGCTTAAAATACTGGGGAATATGAAAAATTTAATTTCATATGCAGATGGTAAATCTAGAAATCTACTGTAAATCTACTGTAAATCTAGAAAAAAGCAGAAACTAAAAAACCTCAAATTTTAATAAAATACAGCAAGGTGGCTGGATATAAGCTAAGTATACAAAACCTTAGTTTCCTCTATGCTAGTTAGAAATAAACATGGGAACAAACTATTCCCTTTTCCCCCAAAGTAACAGGAACTATAAAATACTCAGGAAAAGCTTAATAACAGAAACAAAACGTCTGTACTACTAATACTATTAAAGAACCTAAAACAGGTTAAATAGATATT
>CM053405.1:1704318-1723556 GCA_028644305.1 Xerus rutilus
GGGTATGGAAGTAGACGTGCATTTGCATACAGGTATGAATGCAGATGAGGATGTGAATACTGATACACACATAGCTGTAGATGTGCATCTGGGTATGGATATAGATGTACAGATGGAAATAAATATGAAGGTAGATGTTGATATTGATGTAAACATGGGCTTAGGTGTAGATGTCAGTGTGGATATTGATAGAAACATGGGCAGAGCTGTGGAGACGGATAGCATGCACATGTGGACATGGACACTGATGCAGACATGATTACAGAAGTGTACGTACATATGGACATGTATGGATATGAGTGTGGATGTGGACCAGGTGTGAATAGGTGGATGTGTGTGGTGTATTGATAGGGATATGTGTGTGGATATGTACATAGACATCATTTAGATGTGAATATGGACATGATCATGGTCATGGAGGTGTATGTGGCTGTGGTATGGATATGGATACAGATGTGTGTTCACATTTGAGAGGGATGTGTGGGTGGATATGGATGTAGATGTTCCTGTGGGTTTGAACTTGGACGTGTGTAGATCAAAGGAGACATAGAGACCCAGAAGTGGTGGTCTCCCCAACTGACTCGGTTTCTGAAGAATCCTGATGACATCCATCCATCCCTTGGTACACATCTACTTTGGATCCTCCTTGGATACCAAACTCTGCAGATGTTCAAGTTTCATAAAATAAATGGCATAAAGTGTTGGGACATACAATACACACATTCTCCTGCATATTTAAAATCATCTCTGGATTGATTGCAATACCTAATACACTGTACATAATTATTATACTGTATTATTTAAGGGGAAATGACAAGAAAGTAAGTGTGTACATGTTCAATAGAGACCATTTGTTCCCAACTACCTCAATCTGCAGTTGGCTGGTTGAAGCCACAAATGCAGAGTGGAGCATACAGGGGGCTGACTGGGCAGTCACACCTGGAGCTGCCTCCGACAGCCGGGCTCTGCTGCTCTCAGTGGGGCAGGTGCTGTGCGTGGCTCTGCCATGTGGCTCAGCTCCGCCATCACTGCAGCTGATGAGGCACTATCTGGCCCCTAGTTGTCAGAGGAGAGCAGGCAGCACCTTGCCTGACCTATGCCTGTTTGTACAGGCTCCCTGGCCAGGAACACATCTCTGCCTTGGCAAACAAGGTCCTATGGGACGAAGTTGCATTGGGCTCAGGCTGTTCCCGGAAGGGATCTGTGGAGGTTTCCTATGTGGCCACCATCATGTGCCCCACAAGGATGTTTTTGGAAGCCTGTTGTTTTGCTAACAAAGGGTCATTCAATAAAATAAAAACTTGAGGAAATAATGAAAGCTTTAATGGAGTTCAGACAGTTCTATAACTAGGCCGAAGCTGTTTTTACAGTGGCAGCTGAGACTGGTTTCAGCTGTTTTGATACTGTTCCCTGACGTGGAGAAATCTGTCCGTGTGATGTTTTGAAACGTGGGGTTAAATACGGCTCGGGCTGCTACCGCGCATGGGGTGCTGCCTATGACAGCTCTGTTATTCCTCCTTTCACCGCGCCGTGGCTCAACATTTCTGAATTTATTGCACACATATGTCTGAGCTCTTGCTTCTCAGTGGGGAACAACAAAATCTAAAAAGAGGAAACAGAGACTGCAGCTTTGGCAGGAGACGGGCTCCAGTCCAAGGGGTATGCAGGCACCAGGGGTGCTGTTTTAGAGAGAGGAGCTTAAAAACAGGAGGATTTTAATTTAAAAGCTGAGAAGCACAGTTGAGAGCCGCCAGAAGGGCTTCTCTGAAAACAGCTTCACTTTGCCAAGAGCTGCATGGACCTTTGGGTCAGCTCTTGTGGGCACGACCAGAACTTCTCACAGTACTGAGGGACCGTCTGCAGGATGGGGGCCCCGTGGTTCTCGTGTTCTGACTTGTTGATGAAAATAAAGCACTTGTGTGTTCATCAAGGATCGGGGAGCGCCGAGTACGTGAACAGTTGCTGTTTTCCCTCGCCCGCTCTGCCGTGGTGACCAGTTTTATTCTTGCCCTGGAGTTGGGGGATGACCATCTGGCCCTTGTCTTCCAATGTCCTCTCTAGTTGGATGTCTGTGAAGGAACGCTGACTGAAGGGACTGTCACATTTGGGTGGAGACTTAGAAGTGGAGAAGATAAAATCCAGGAGGCCTGTCAATTCCCAGGGCTCTCACGACTGAAGGGCTCCACCTGGCCCTTAGGGGAGCACCCAGCCCTGCTGCGGAGAAGTACGCCTTAAAGAAAAGGAAATGAGGCCTCAGTTCAGTCACAATTTTTCTCTCGCATTTTGGGAACTTCACTTGTTTGACAGACTCTGGCCTTTTGGCAGCAGGAGGTACCAGTGTGTTGAGACTGCCTGCAGGGCCAGCAGAGAGAGGACACTTCCCTGTGGGAGTGTCCCAGGGCCCACAGGCCATGGAGGACAGGCAGCTCCCCCTGCCCAAAAAGGCCAAAGAGACAGTGCTGAGCAGCTGGGTGACAGGGGACAGCGTGGGCAGTGCTGGGCAGGAGAAGACAGCATGTTGTCTTAATGGGACAGCCAGGAAAGTGCAATCTGGGTGGCATCATGAGCACTGTCCCTGGCCGTTAAGAGCCCAGGTAGTGACACTGGCTGAGCTTGGCTCCTGTGCTGCACTGGGGAGCAGATGCTGAGAGCTAAGCTCATGTCTGGAGGAGCAGTGACCTGAGTGGGCACCCAGGTGGGCTTGAGAGCTAGAAGAGTGGCTGGGTAGCCCTGGATGCCTGTGGCCCTCAGAGGGACCCTGGTGCACAGGCACCATGGGTTGGGAGACACTGAGAGTGGCTCTGATAGGCAGAGACTCTGGGGGAACATCAGGACAGCAGGACACACTCGGGAGGAGTCCCCCAGGGCCACCAGGAAGGCGGGCAGGGCAGCAGAAAGAGCCAAAGGTGGGGCACGATGGGGGTGCGTGGGGGGCTGAGCACCACTGCAGGGCACCACGGAGGGGAGAGGGCCTGAGCCACGCGGAGATCCTGGGCTCCGCCAGTCGCCTGGCCCAGAGTGTGCCGCATGCTGGCACTGCCGGATTGGCCTCCTACGAGGCTTCCCAGAGGAAGGTCAGTGGCACTCGACTCAAGAGGCACTGGAGGGCCGGTGGGGAGAAGGCATGGAAGCCTGCATTGTCTCCCAGGGCTCTGACCTCTTTTCCTTCTCTTCTCCTTCCTCCACCCCTCCTGCTCATTTATGCTGTCTAAACCTCCTGCCACAAACACTTCCCTAATAAATACAAAAATGTAGTTTCTTGCAAATTTGAAAAGGAATTTATTATGGGGGGGGCATTCAGAATCAACAAACAAGGAACAGAGCTTGAGCAGATCTAGGTTTGTTGGCCTGGCCAGGGGAGCAGCCTGCGGTGGAGGCAGCAGTGCTTGAAGTTTCTGGGGTACATCTGAGGGCCACGTGGTCCACGCCGGAGCCCTGGGCAGCCGTCCTGTTTGATCACAGGCCTTGGCGGGCAACAGCATGCAGACGCTGCCCTGGATGGCGGCTCAGCATGACCGGAGAGCAGACCAGGGCGAGCCAGGAGCATCTTCTGAGGGGCCGATTAGGATTGTGGAAGTGATAGATGGGAGGGGAGAGCCGAGGGAGCTGCCCCTGGGCGTTCAGCTTTCCTCCCTTACTGAATGCCAGCCCCTACTGTGCCCTCTTGGCTGACAGCGCATCCCAGAATCTTGGGAAACATGGAGGCGTGGGGACACGCCCTTGCACGTCTGCAGGGCTGGGTGCCCCGGAGGCTGACGTGTGTCAGCAGAGGGGAATAAAGGTGGTGGAGCCACTCAGGAAGCCACGCGCCCGCAAAGATGTGTGTTCCCGCACGGGGTAATTTCCCTGCACCTCTCTTTATTTTTTATTTGCTGATAGGAAGACTTTTGATGAATACTTATGGGGCACTTCAGGCTTGAGTAGGGTTAATCTCTTTAGTTCAGGTGAGTTCATTTTAGCCATGATTCACTTCATTGGCTATCTGTAATGATTATTAACAAGCTTAAAGACCTCTGGGAGATTGTGGATAAAAATGCAGCACCGGGGAAGTAGGCTATCATTATGCTAATAGGGTCGGGAGAGTAATTACCAGGCACACAGTTTCCATAGGAATCCTTGGGACTGGCAGAGGTCACCAGGTTAGGAAATCTCTCTCCGGCTTTACATCCTGGTGGACACACACACACACACACACACACACACACAGCTAATCCTGGGTAGAGCAGTATTAGACGTGTATTCGTATATATTAGTTTACCATTGCACTTAAGTATATCCACTGTGAGATGAAGGAAGAGGTAAAGAAATAATTTATGTTTTCGTGCCCCAGTGACGGATTTCAATGGCCTGAGTGGATTCCGTTTGGGTGTTTTGACGTCCGTAGGCATATTGCGTGCAACCCAGGGGCTTGCTCCTGGTTTCTGTGCTACCAGGGACTCCTCTGCAAACGTTTCCCTCGCAGGTGAGACCTCATCCAACTTGGTGGTCTCTCTGCTTTTTCTCTTTCCCTCATGTGCAGACACACTCAAACCTCCCTGGGGTCAGAGCCCTGCTCTGGCACACACAGCCCTCAGAGGCCACGGCCTGTGTTCTTGTCTGTGGCATTGCTTGAGGGTCCCAGGTGCAGACTGCCCAGGACTCAGCATGACGTCCTTTCCTGGCACAGTATGCTGTTCGCTGTCAGCAGACAGTTAATAGAAAGCTGTTCTTTTAAATGAACAAGCTATGTCTGAATCTCCCACACCAAAGACCTCTCACAGTCCACCCAGGTCTCGTGCCCTGCACCCAGAGGTAGGTAACGTGTATCCATGGACTCTGGGGCCTGAGAGGAGCCAGCATCTGCACACCTCTCCTCAGGTAGCCTGACATCCATCTCCAGTGGGACAGAGGCAGAGGGCCACTGCAGCCAGAGGGGCCTCCTGATCCTGCAAGGTCGAGTCGCAGATGTCGGCTGCACCTCAAGGTTCTGTGCAGATCGGTGACTGTGGAGCAGGCTTTACAGCATGGTTGGGGCACACGCAGATCCTCTGCATGGGGCTGGGTGGAGAGGTGGGGTTGCTGGCATACTCACTCTGGAAAGAAAGGGATGAGGGGGAATCTGCAGCTCAGAGGGGCTCCTGGGATGGGCAGGTAGCTCCGTGGGAGCTGGTGACAGAGGTCCTCCCTCCCCTGATGGAATCACCTCAGATACTGTAGTGACAGCACTGGGAGCCAGGTCCCTTGGGAGGTGGCTGTCAAAAAAGTAACAGGCCATGAGCTTCAGTTTTACAATGCCTCCAGGTACCCAGGTCTGAAATCTCCTGTATTAAAAAAGTGAAGTTTAGTTTGAAAAAAAATTGCCTTGCTAGTTTGAGAGTTTGGCTCCATTTTTAACTGCCTACATTATCTGCAGGTCTGAACAAACGGTGTGGGAGCTCCCACATCCTCAGGTACTTACAGGGAAATGGCTACTTCCCTGGCTGCTGTCCTTAAAGGGCACTGGAAGTGGAGTCCACCCTAGGCAGGGGGCCAGAGAATCAGGCGAGGCAGTGACATCCATCAACAAGACAGATTTGGCCCAGAGCCCTTGCTGAGGGTTTGTGGCTGCCCTGAGAGGGCAGAATTCAAGTGTAGAGGAAGCCCTCACACCTGCCCCCTTTCTCCAACTAGCAAGTCTCCCCCACTCCACGGCCCCCAGGCAGAGTGGCACAAAGGATGGAGAGAGCCAGATGCTCAGGTGCTCTGGGCGTGGCACTTCAGGGACATGTGCTTTGGATCAACTCAGGAGGGAGCCTCTCTCACTACAGTTCATGAGGTTGGGAAGGGCAAGGTCATCCGGAGTGTAGACGCACTCAACACCTGGTCCACCACAGGCCTGTCTCTGGCCCTCTGGTGGATACCCAGGAAACAGGCTCTCACTGGGTGCCCATGTGCAGTGGCCCTGGTAACAGATTATGGGGTGAGGGTGCTGCAGGCGGTGAGCAGGCAGTGTTCATGGTCAGTTCTGTGGGATCTGGGCACCATGTAACTGGCACTCGGTTCTCCACTGTGGCAATGGTTTGTGGTGATGTGAGCTGCTCTTAAAAGCCAAAATGGCCACTAAACCCAGGGAGAAGCTCAGAAGAAACATACTACTGTCTAAGGTCAGCTTTTTATGCTGCATTAATAACAGGTCTTAAATCTCAATTTTGGTGAGTAAAGCAATTGGTTTCGTTGCTGCCTAAAATATGTCTAGTGAATGCAACAAATTCAGATAATTGTCTGGCTATAATTTCTGGCTCAATTACAATATTTTTATGCACAACTAGCTACCACCACCAAGAGATCACATGCACCTGCTTATCGCAGGATATTTAGATTGCTGTTGCAAATATTTAAACTAGAATACCAGCTCACTGTGGCACTGGCAAGGACCCTGGGGTTTCCAAGAACTCCAAGGCCAGCAAGACAGAGGGGCTGCCAACTCCGGCCTAAGTTCAGCAGAAGCCCCTTCAATTAGAGCTCTCTGTGGAGAGTCATGTCTTCTCTGTCTTTCTGATGCCTGACTGGGGAGTCGCTGGTCACCCTGTAATAGACAGTGGGCACAAGAGCAGAGGCCACATCAGACTGGGTAGAGCTTCATGGAAACCGCTGTCTTGAGGGTCAGCCCAGCAGGTGCACCTCCACGCCAGGACTGGACTCCAGTCTGGGCACCTCCCCAAGAGCAGCAGCTCCACGTGAGCAGAGCGTGACGGCCAGCCCCTTTGGAGGCCTGTGCGGGACTGACACCAACATGTTCACTCCGTGCATCAGGCCAGGAAAGCATACGCAAAGGGCCACGGCACACGAGTGTGGGCACATGCCGCTGGAGGTGTATCCTCTGGCACGTATGCACCCAAACGGACCCTTGTCTTTATCTCTACACCTAAGCTCTCCAGTATGGGTAGAATCTTCAAAATATGTAATTCAAGGGTACTTTACCTGATCCTGTAAATCTCAGGGACTCCACGTTGGCCGAAGCTGAGGACTGAGAAAAGAGATGTTTGTGCAGAGGTCTGGGGAGACGAGGCTGAGAAACAGGGAGGCTTCCCACGCCCTTCGCTCCTCCTGCACATCCAAGCAATGGACAGCTCGGCCGGTGGGCACGCTTCTTGTTCCTGAGGCACTGCTGCTCCCTGCAGCAGCCCTCCTCCTGATGGACGGGCCCCCTACGCTTGCCCCTGCCCGCCTCTGACGTCTCCCAGGCAAGCTTCCCCCTGCCAGCACAGGGTGAATCTCCCTCTCATGGAGGGAGGGCGGGAGGCACGGAGATAGCGCAGGCCTCGTGTCCACCGGCTCTGCTTCCCGCTGGCCACCACCTGCCCAGATCAAAGGGCTTCCACGTCAGCCCCGCATCCTTGAGGTTCGTTCCCACGGGATGGGTCCTAGGCTAACGGGCACGCAGGGGTGAGCACAGCCACCTCAGGTCCCAGGAGCGCTCTCTCAGTCAGCCTGCCTGCAGACAGGCAGCGGGGCTCCTGCAGGTCCGGCCCGTGGATCCCATCCAGGATGTCCTCATCACCTACACGTCAGATGGAGACGGCTGAGTCTCTCTGGGGGCTCCTTCTCTGGGACTCCCCAGCTGCCCTTGCCCAATGGTGGCAACGTACAGCAGTTCCACATCCCAGGCCTTCCCGCTTGGCATCCGTTGCTGGACTTACCTTCTGACCAGCTTCCACGGCTGGCCCGCCTCACCACACTCTCCTGAGTCTGATGGAAGTGACTGTAAGTCTGTGACCGAGGCCACCCCACCAGACGTTGGTTGAGTACTACATATATTTAATGTTATAAGCAAAGGTGTACATCAACAGTATCACAGGCAACCATTGCTTTTAGAAAACATCTTATTTTTAAAGGTGTACATTGACAGTATTGGTTATTGTAAGCAATCACTGCTTTTAGAAAACATTTTCTTTTTAAAGTATTCTCACAAATATTAAGTAGTCTTATCTTTAGAAACAGCTTATCTAGCCAGGCGTGGTGGCACACACCTGTGATCCAGCACTTCGGGAGGCTAAGATAGGAGAATCGCAAGTTCAAAGCCAGTCTCAGCAATGGCGAGGCGCTAAGCAACTCAGTAAGACCCTGTCTCTACATAAAACACAAGAGGGCTGGGGATGTGGCTCAGTGGTCGAGTGCCCTGAGTTCAATCCTGGGTACCAAAAAAAAGAAGACAGAAAAAAATAGCTTGTCTTTAGAAAGATGCAATGTCTAAAGAACAACATACACATACATGTATACATACACATATGCCTGTGCACTAACACACACATACACACATACATGTGCATACACACATACACATACAGATTCACCCATACGTGTATCTGCACAGACACATAAATGCATGTATAATCACACACATATATGCACATACATGTATATCCACACATACATGCAAGAGACGCATGCACACACATATGCCAATTTGAACTGATAGGTGGGCTGTGCAGGTGCGCTTGGAGAAGCCACCTGGGGTGGGGTTAGAAGGTACCCAGGGAAATGGAGGAGAGACAGAAGACAGAAGGTCTTCCTGGTGGATCTCAAAGGCAAGGACATCTGTTCCCCCCTTCTGTAAAGGGCAGAGCAAGCAGTCGGCACAGCATGAAGTCCACCAGTGAAAACTCTCGGAGGGCAGCCCTGGCAGAGCACGCCATCTTGCTTGTAAGAAGATGGACGAGGGCACCCATATCTGCAGCCCCTGGGGCGGGGAAAGCTACAGTCCTCGCTCACACATTTGGAGGGATGGAGATTATCACTGCCCCTTTGCCACGGCCAGTGTCCACACGTGTAGGTTCCGTCCATGTACAGACATTTAGGAATGCACACTGAGTCCACTGGCTGGCGATAACTCTTGGCTGCTGAGTGCACCTGCACTTCACGCCAAGGACAGAAGGGATCTGTCGTCCATCAAAGTAACTTAAGTGCCATATTCCACGTCTGGCCACATCTCAGAGCGAATGCTTTTCATCTGCTGTAGGAAATGCTGAGGGAAATGAATACGTGGGAGGAGCGATTGGTCCTAATGATCAGTGACAAGCAGGCCCATCAGGCATGTGTTCCCGCCAATGACCTCCATCCATCCTCAGCTGCACTCATGATTCCTGTCCAAAGGTTCAGCCACGGAACAACTTTGAGAAGGACATCTGCTGCTGTGAGGCCTGGAGGCCAGGGTGGAAGTCCCAGTTACAGTATCACATGCAGGTATTCCAGGGCCTTTCTTGCCGGATGACATTCACGTATGAGACACAGAGGGCCTGCTTTGTTCTGGCCCTGTTGTGGGGTTGAGGGTTTGCTAGAGATTGGGAAGAGTCGCTGGGCACAGAGGGCTCCTGCCCCACCACAGCCTGTGGAACCCCTGCTTTGTGATGGCCAGAGGTTGGCATCCAGAAATTTGGTTATCCATACAGGGTGGCCCTGCCCACTGAGTGGAATCCCTGAGAGACATGAGCTGCACAGGTTCTGGGCAGCTGACACAAACCGAGAGTCCGCATGCTCTGTTGTGAGGCCTTGTCCAGAGCAGTGATCCAAGCAGCAGTCGGTGGGTGTCAGTGGTCCTAGAGACACTGGCCTTGCTAAGGGGGACAGTGAACTTGTCCCCATGTCCAGGGCTATGGGGGCTCCTGGAAGCTGCATTTCTAGGAAGCATTTGAGAAGTTAGGGCACAGCCAGGCAAGGTGCTTAAAACACCCTGACTCTTGTCTCTAAAGTCACCTCTTTCCAGAAAACTAGACTTTAATCAAACAGCCAATCATTAATGTACTATTTATAATCATGGCAATGAAATTCCCCTTTACTATGGAAAGTATGGAAAAAAAGCTTTCCTTATCACAAAGGTGTACGGACTGCAGAAGGAGTAGACTGAGTCTCCAGCACTGGCCTTTGGGGTCATTCAATATCCACATTTCAGCAGTGATGTAGATTCGCTGCCTTTCCCTTCCAGAACATCAGGAGCCTGTCACCAAGGCCAGGGAAACCTGAGGGCGCATGTCGGGGAGGGAGGCGAGCTCTGCCTGGCGGAGGCGCGGTGTCTGCATGTGCTGTCTAGGTTTCATCTGTAAGATCACATGTGTCCTTCTCCATTTTATGTAACTGTGAAACTTTCCTTAAGAAATCTCCTATAAAGTTCATCAATCAACCAAGTAAATAAAGGAAAGGTCAGAACAGGCGACCTTGAGTGGTCACGATGTGCTCCTACCAAGGGTGGCTCCAGTGGGCACAGTTCCCTTCTCAGGATCCTCATGGAGTGGCGCACACACATGCAGCTTGCCCAGGTGCCGCGTGTCCAACGGGAAGGCACAGGCACCATGAGGCGTGGGTAAGGCTGATTGCAGTGGTTCCGGGGGATTTTGAAGGTGGAAGTGCAGGTTTTGATTGGAGAGCTCTGCACTGATATGCAATCACCTGTTCTTGCTTGTGCTTAACTCTTTTTTTTTTTTTGGTGCTGGGGATAGAACCCAGGGTCTCCTGCATTCCAGGCAAGTATTCTACCACTGAGCCACATCCCCAGCCCTTGTGCTTAACTCTTGACCACAACTGAGTCCTTCTGTTGAGATTTGGACTCAAAATTAAGACAATACTATTGGGATTTTATTTCATGGCCCAGAGGTTTTGCAGAATGCTCACTTTGACTGTTGACTTTTTTTTTTTTTGAAGGTGGACACCCACTAAACAGCCCCGGCTGGAGGCGTGCCGGGCAGAGTTCTTTGGGAAGTGTAAATGAGGCCTAAGTGTTAAAAGCGCAGGTCTTGGTACTGGCGATATTTTAAACAATTACAGATGGTGGAGGGCTGGATGTAATTGACAGCGGTGTCAGCACAGAAAGGAGGCTGACAGGCGTCGGGAACAATGATTAATTACCGCGACCGTCCCGGGCACACCCGCTTCCTCTCCTGCAGCTCTGAGTGCGTGCGTGCGTGGACTCTGTGCTCTTGTTACACCTACAGCACGGGAAGTGTGCTTTCAGTGCCCTGACCGAGGACGGCTCAAGCCCGTCCCCCAACAGGCTGCTCCTGGAACGCCCTGGGCTCAGGGAACTAGCGAGGATGGGAAGGCAAAATGTCCCTGGCCCTGTGTTGTGACGGGGAGTTGACAACCCAGTGAGGCTAATGGAAGTCCAGCCACCAGCTCCCCTGCTAAAAGAAGGAGGTGCTTGGAACAGGGCTGGCTCTGAGGACGAGACGTGGGGTCGTTTTGTCTCTTTGTTGAGTCACTTTACTTGCACCAAAATATCTTTGCACTAGAGTCACTGGTCACACAATGACTATGTCCTTCTGCACAGGGAGCGGAGTTGCCCCTGCCGTCCTGCCCTAATGGTGGTCACTAGCCTGGGGAATGATGGGATGGTGCAGGAGCCCCTGAAGCCCCCACCCCATAGTTGGTGGGCAGCTACTCACAGGGTGCCACCTGGTCAAAGCAAGTGTGGTGGCTGAGTCTTGGCCTTTCCCAAAGTACTCTGTACAACTGCTTTACCCTCTTAGTAGGTGTGACTTTGGGGCAAGACACCTTTTATAAAAAAGCTTTACAGTTGTGAAACATATTGATGCCCAGTGTCTGGACTTGCAAGGGAAGGAGTGCTTCCCAGAGGCGTTGCTGAGAGAGGCTGGTTGTCCTCAGAGGTCCGAGAAGTGTTGTTTATGGGGCGAGCAAGGCAGAGGGTGCACCACAGTGCTCCAGACACTGCCCTGTCTGAGCAGGGATCTCCTCCCAGTGCCAGGAAAGGAGCAGCCAGCCAGGCAACACGGCCTAGGGACACTAGGGAGGCATGATGTGCTCTTAGAGCCACATGGCTGCACCAAGGCAGGTGAGAAGCCCCAGGAAGGAGCAGAGCAGAGCCTAGCTTCCAGCCCTTGAGCACCCCGTAGGTCCCTCCTCTACACCAGGCTCCTCCCAAGCCAACCCCTCCTGCCCGAGCTGGCAAGCCGCAACTTCCCACATTTAGATGGTGTTCAGACTGCCCTGGTGAGCCGGAACGCAAGGATGCTGTGCAGGTGATCCTGGTCACATGCCCCTTACTCCCAGGGGATCACAGAGCCCAAGTGAAATGCACAAGTGCAGACGTTCCCACACCAAGGCCACACCAGGCCTGTCCACTTGGTGCAGTAAGAGAAGCCCAGAGTTGTCCCGGGTGCACCAGGCTGAGGTTCAACCTTCTCCACTGGAGCCACCACTTCTGTCCTCAGTGACAGCCTATGATGTGACTCCAGACCCACTGAATGTGCAGCTAGGGATCTTCACTCTGGCAAGTGGGGAAAGTAGATGCAGAGGCCATGCTGGGGAGCCCCGCCAGCATCTAGGGCACAGCCCATGAACCACTGGTATGTCGCAGGAGGACAGCCAGGGACACTAATGAAGCCAACATTTGACAGCCGCCCTCTGCAGAAGGTAGATGGCAGTAAAGCTGATCAGACCCCAGGTGGGCTGCCCCAGACCTTCATGGGAAGGACACACTGTCCTTGTGTGGCCTCAAAGACAACCAACCAGAGAAAGGTGAAGGATACAGGTCAAGCAGCCCGAAATGCAGTAGTGAGCGATATTCAGCTCCCTCCTGGGAAAATACAAATTATACCTCCTAAAATACAAATATTCAGAAACCCAGCCAACAGTGCTGCTGGGAGCGTGTGGACAGGAAGTGTGGGCGGAGTCTGTCCTGTCCAGTGCTGGCTCCTTCCAGAGCTGGGCTGGGAAGCCCTCAGCAGGCTGCCCTGGGGAGCCGCAGCCCTCGCTCACATGCCCTTGGCTCACGTGAAGACTCTGGCTCATCGACCCGGCTGGAACGCTAATGCGAAGTGACGCCTGCACACAGGGCTCCCCGGGACCCAGAGAGCACAGCATCCTTTCGTCTAGACTGCCTGGGACACGGGGGAGTCTGCCCTGCTATTATTTTGAGGAAGCACACTCCGGCGCGAAGCAGTTCTTTTTGATCACTTTCTGACGTCCAATTCTCCGTGGCTCTGGGTTCTGAGCTTGCGCGTCCTGTTTCCTTCTCTGACAATTAGCATCCAGACTCTTATACCAGGGTCCCCAGAGCTTCGCCAGCAGCAGCCGGGGCTGCTGCAACAGGAAACCTGCACCTCCCTGGGATGTCAACCCTGGGGCCAGAACTGGACAGTGAGGCCCAGGAGCCCACAGCTCCCCCAGGTCATCCGAGGGGTGTCCCCTACCTCCCCACAGGGTGACACTCCTCTCAAGCCAGGCAGCGCCACCTCATCAGAGCACTGCTGGCAATGGTCTCTGGAGGAAAGCATGCACAGCATTGGAATAAAAGCTGGCATCGCCATGGGCAGCCCCTGCTAGCACAGTGTGCGGGGGGACAGCGTGGACAGCGCCGCGTGGTTCTCGGCGTGTAGTTGAGCAGCACTGGTTTTACCACCCTTGGGCAAGTTCAGGAAGGTCACTTAGGGGTGGGTCACAGATCCCACTTCACAGGGACTCTGCCTCCTAGCCCAGTGTGCGGCTACGACATTTCGGGAGACAGCGTGTGCTATCGACACTGCACGAGAGAGAGGCGGAGGGCAGGAGAGGCGGCGCTGTGGAACGTGGGGAGCGTGGGTGCAGCATCGCGCGCCTGGGTCCCCAGCTTTCTCTCACAAAGCCCAGGGTTAGCACACGCGCTTCTCTGAGATGCTACCAGGTTGGACTGGCAACAGCTTAGAGAACCCTGGATTTTCCACATTTTACTGAGACTGAAGAGAGCTCCCGCTTTACGTGAGCTGGACATGTTCAGCTGACTCAACTCATCTGACAAACTAGGGGAATCACGGGTTTGCACACTGGGATTGTCAACGAGTTAATACTGTCACTGTGGAAATAACCCAGGACTAAGTACGGAAAAGCAATTGTCCTGACGTGAAAATAGACAAAGGGCATGCACAGTGCACAAAGAAGCAGTAGAAATTTCAGTGAAACCTGTAAATAAGTGTGTTACCCTCTTATGATCAGATTTAGGTTATTGTGCATCTACACAGAAGCAGCATTTTCTCCTATGCGGTGAGCGGAGGTTTAAGAAATGATCTTACATCGTGGTGAAGGTTGTGAGAGAGGAATCACTCTCCCACACTCGGGGAGAATGAACATCGGTAAGAATTTCCTGAAGAGTCATTGGCCATGTTTTTGCAAAGCCTCATAGTTTTGCACGCCCAGTATTGACTCCACAAATCTCCCCCCAAAATCACTGGATAAATGTGGAAAGGTTTTCACTTAAGGATTTCCTTTTAGTAAAGTCGTAATGATGACAGATTAGAAATAGCTTAGACATGCAAAAATGGGATCCTGGCTAAATACAGTATGATAGTATTCCAATGGATTTTATATAATATTTCATATGTAATAGTTTTAATATAACAATATCAAAAATTACTAAATATTATGATCCCATGTTTTTAAATAAAGTGAAGACAGAAGAAAAACAAAGTCTAAAGACAATAATATGAGGCATGGCAAGATCATGTAGTTGTAGAACAAAGGCGTCTCTCTCTTTATACCTGTTTGCTAATCTTCAGGGGTTTCAATTTCAATGGAACAGTTATTTTCCTACTCGAGGGCTGGGGATGTAGCTTAGTGGCAGAGTGCTTGCCTCGCATGCATGAGGCCCTGGACCTGCAGGATCAAAACTTTTTACTTTCATAATTTAAAAAAAAAATTATTACAGTTTACAAAAAGCGATCTCCCTATTTGTAGCTCCTGCAGCCGGTTAGACACAGCTGCTTCTTTGTGCTTTGAGAGGAAAATATCCCTCCAACTGTTCTCTTTGTACACCCTCCAGTGAGGGTCTGTGCATTCCCACAGCCTTGCCCAATGCTTGGCCCCAGCTATTCTTCGTGCATACCATTTTTCTCTCTCCTCATTTTCTCCTTTCTTCTAGAAGTTGAAACATAGGATGTATTTTATCTTCCTTTTAAAGTACTAATAACTGTCTCATTCATGGTAGTAAATCCCTTTTCAATAGTCCATTCTTAAAACATAACCAAATGTCTCTAAACATCTGTAATTTTTCAGTACTTCTTTGAAACCATTTTCTTCATGAATGTTTTCAACAGTCATCTTGAACTGGTGAAGTTTGCAGAACTAAAATGTCACCTGTCCCAGATGAGGCCCATTCTTTGTGAATAAGTCTTCAAAGGTGGATGGTACACAATGTCAAAGTGTCACTGGCTCTAATTGATGAGAATTTGAATTTCACCTGATGTCTCTTTGTGTCCCCAAGTCCAGCCCAAGATCCTACAGCACATTCAGTTGTCGTCCATGGCGAACTGTTTTCTGCCAAACCCGTGTGCTGAAGCCTTAACCCCCAGGACCTAAGAACATGGCCTTATTTGGAAAGAAGGTCCTTACAGAGGTAATGAGATTAAGGAGCAGGCCCTGGCCCTGGAAGACTGGAGTCCTTATGGGAAGGAGTGCCCAAGCAGGAAGGGAGGCCAGGCCCACACACGGCAGCAGCTGGGGACACGAGGAGAAGGTGCATCTGTGAGCAGAGAGTGGCCTCAGAGGAGCCAGCCCTCCACAGCTGACTGACACACACCCTTCTTGTTCCTGACTAGCTGAGCAGCCCTGGTCAACTGTGTGTAGAATGTCCCTTCATGTGGGCGTCCCTAGCATTTGCAAGATGAGAAGCACACTGTGAGTTTCTGGCACGAGTGCCACCAGGGCGGGTCTGTGGCATTGCTCTGTCTTGCCAGCGAGCGACGCAGGCCTGGTTCCTGTGGCTGCAGTGGTGGGGTTTGTAGCTGTGAGACCTGGCTGTGAGCCTCACCATGCCTGTGCATGGTGAGGCCTCCACCTGGTGAGCCTCCACCTGGCAAAGCCGGGTCAGTGGTACACCAGTCCCTGAACTATTCCCAGAATTTTCTTCTCTCAGTTAATGTAGTTAAAAGTAGTAATTTGCAAAGAAGAAAATGGTGGAATGCCATATATCAAAGAGCTCATCGGCACACAGAAGGAATCAGTGATACTCTCAAAAAATGCTTGGTGACGTCCCGAGGTCCAGGTACCATCTGGGTGTGGACAAGGTGTGGGGAGGCCTTGTGGAGGACCATGCAGGGCCACAGGCCAGGCAGCAGAAGAATGCAAGTCTCGGAAGGGTCAGGACATTGAGGACAAGGCTTCATGTGGGACTAAGCAGATGAGCCAAACCAGGGCCACCGGGATGGTCAACAGCAGTCACGCCGCAGAAGGGGAGACACATAAGCAGCTCATTCTGCTTTGGCAGGGGCCTGGCGGAGGAGCAGCCTGGAGGAGCAGGCGTGCCCCTGGGCTGCCTGTGTGTGAACTGTCACGTCCAGGAAGGAGCCCACCACTGGCTGTCATGTTTCCCTTGCCACTTAGACACAACTGTCACTAACAGAAGGCAGGACAGAGCACGTGCAAGAAAAGACAGACGCTTCACCCACGCCCCACGCTCCTCCGCCAGGCCTTGGCCCACTCGTTCACCTTGGAAGCAGAGAGGTCAGTGCCCTCGGCCAGGACACGGGCTCCTGGAGCTGCGTGGAAGTGGAATGCTGGCAGGGTCTGGGGCTTTTATCATCTGGCCCTTGCCATTCCAGCTTGTGTGTGTGTGTGTGTGTGTGTGTGTGTGTGCAGGAGAAAGCCACAGACAGACACACACGAAGCGCTCAGAGACTCTGGTGGCTCGGCAGGAGCCTGGACCCCGTCCTGTTAGAGGCAACGAGAACTGGGCTGTCGGTTGATGAAAGCACATTCTACCTAGGAACTCATGCAACTGGGAACGGACCTCGTGTGAACAGGCACACTTCTGGATACGCAAGGACAAGAGTGATTTATGGCCAGGGGGCAAGGTATGGGGGTCCGTGGGTGGAAAATTACCAAGAGCAGCACCGGGCGGGGGTCTGGCTGGCTGCCTTTGCAGATGCTTTCTGAGGCTGAGGCTCAGAAAGCTCCCTGAAAAGGTTGTCTGTCTGCAGACCCTGCTGAGGCCCGCGTGGGGAATAGGTGAGCTGTGTTCCAGAGCCCTCCTCTCTGTTGAGCCTGAGAACTCTGACCACTGCTGCTTTGTGTGACACTGGGGACGGAGCAGAGACCTTCAGGGTGCCCCACAGGGCTCTGCCTGGCACACAGGCTGCGAGGCTCTGAGGATTCATGACCAACTGTGGGCTTTTGGCTGGCTTTGTACTGAGGGTGCTGCTATTAGGAGGCACAGGCCCTAGGACTTGAAGGAGAGGCCCAGACATGGGCGCGTGGGCTGAGACTGGGCTTTGCAAAAACAGGGTAACAGGCTGCCCTCACAGTGGCAGTCAGCCAATTTAATTTTTGTTTAACTACTTTGTTATTCAATTATTTTCTTTGCTTTTATAATGAAGAAAAGGATAAGTCCATATTTCTTGCATGATTTTAGCCACAGAAGGACATTAAATATATATGGAGACGTGGGTCAGAAGTAAAGCACAAGAGAAAGGAGCCATGGCCCCCGGCAGGGACTCGGGGCTTGGGCAGAGGGGAGAGCCCAGGCCTACAGCCCTTTCCTCCTTTCCTGAGTTGCTGGGTCCCCTCTTGCGTTTGGTTATGCACGACCATGCCGTGACCTCCCTGATGGAGCTGTTCCGGTGCCATCCAGGGGCACTGAGTAGAGCGGCCCATGGTCAGAGGTTTCACTGAGGCCAGGCTGACGTGCCCTGGAGAAATCTCCTGGGGAACCCCACTTTCAATCATCCCCAAAGCCCTCAATCTTTGGGGGACAGTGGTGTACTAGTACTGCAATGAAGACTAAGCTGGTCCCAATTTTTTCTCATTTATAAGAAAGTGAAGGATGAAATCTCTAGAAACTCAACTAAAATTTTTCACTAATAACATTTCTGTAATAGGAAGAAGAAAAAATATGCACATAACACAAATATTACGTGACTTGACGATTTCCTGGTGACACTCAGCCCACAGCATGCTCTTCTGTTAGCTGTCTACCTGGGCAAATTTGATTTCCAGGGGATTGTACATAAAGTGAAAACAGATTCTGAATATGTACCCCAAAATGGCATCATGTGTTATACAATTTCATCTCTCCTGAATCAGCCATTAAATGATTACTACATAGCATCCACTTAATTCTATGAATTCCGCCCTTAAAAATGGTAGACAAATGGACACGGTAGTTGCTATTTAGAATCACCGACAGGCTGAAGTCAGTGGGCTAGGAGCAGCACGATGACATCAGGATCTCTTAAATAATGCCAGTGTTCACGTGATGGCTAATGGACTTTAGCACTTCCTATGCGTTGGCACTTAGCTGCAAGACTGGATACAGCAGATCATCTCTGGAAATCTTTATGGTGATACTGAAGCTTATTATTTCCATCTGCAAAGCTCATCCTTTGAAAGACAGGTGAAGTAAGAACCTCATCTCCTGGCTGTCATTTCCAATGGAGGGATCCCCCTGCCCCTCACCAGCCCTGACTTACTCCTTCCTGGGTCAGGGGAATTGACTCACTGCTGAGCTGGGGGAGGGTTCCGTCTGCTTCTGCCAGCTCCCTCTTTCCAGCCCCTTTCGGAGCTGCAGGTTAGTTGGGTATTGATCTGCTATGTGGTCTTGGATCCGTGAGCACACATGAGGCGTGGGCTTAGTCTGTTTGTAGGAGAAGCTCTGGTAAATCCCTTAGGCTGTTCACCCATGGCCCTTGTCTAAATCAACTGCCAGAATTGGAAGTGATGTTTTCTTGCCATCCTCCATGCTGCTTCTTCATAGGTTTTTGGTTCTAGAGAAAAAGATGGTATTCATCCACCTACCTTTGAAACTGCCTGCCTTCCTAGGGAGTGAGAGAGTGAGCTAGGTGCCTGACAGTGGCAACAGCCCCCGGCCCCCTGCAAGACCAGAAAATTGAGGCTAGAAAAGAGTGCAATTTGTTGATGGTTCTTTGTAACTATGGAACCTAAAGCTGATGCTCTCTACTGATGTTTCCCTGATTACATCTCATGGAAACCTCGTGGGGTCTGATTCAATGGTTTTGACCATCTTTTTAATTAGGATTGCTTCATCTTCCCCATAAATGCCAAAGTTTGGGCAGGTGCATAGAAGCCTACTGAGGTTCTCTTTCTGTATCAGGGCCAGCCTTCAATCGGCCCAAGGTTTAGATAGGTAGGTAGAGAGAAATAGATAAAGATAATAGGTAGATGGAGGACTGATAGGTGACTGATAGGTGGCTGATGAGTGGTTGAATAGATTACAGATATTGATAGATGAATAAATAGATGATTGATAGGTGGGTGATAAGCTGAGATATAAATAATTGATGGAC
>CM053405.1:1724056-1749204 GCA_028644305.1 Xerus rutilus
CAAGCTCTCGTCCAGTTCAACAAGTGTGTGGAGATGCCAGGGGCCCACTTAGCAACTGAGAATGCAGGGGTCTTTGTAGCCCAGACACGATTCCTCTTCACAACCACCCTCTGTGTTTACACGAGAGTGCTTAAGTCTCAAAGTAGTGGACGTGCTCAGAGGGCACACATGGGGAACTTTCTGAGCTGATTATCAAGGGGTTTGGAATCCATGCCAACTTCAAGTCGATCTTTCTTCTTTCCAAGCATTAATACTGTTTAAAATATATGGATTTTCCTCCATTATTTACTGATCTGTAAATTTTTATTGACATGATGGAGACTTCTGAGGGGGTAGATGAACTGGATTCTGTGGCCCTTGGTCTGATTTCTATTGCTCTAACTGAATGCCTGAGGCTGGGTGCTTTGTGAAGGACGGTGGTGTGTTTGGCTCATGGTTCTGAGGGCTGGGAAGTCCAAGGGCATGGCGCCAGCATCTGCTCATCTTCTGACAAGGGCCTCCTCGTGCTGCGTCAACTCCAGGCAGAAAGCAGACAGGCAAGTGGGTGCCATGGAAGGGATTGGGGGAAGGAGGCCTCACTCTCCAAGGCAGGCTCTGGGAGAAGAAGCCCACTCACTCAGAGTGACCAGCTGGCCTCTGAGCCCTGTCTGCCAACACTGCCACCCTGGAAATCAACCTCCACCAGACTGAAACCAGAGCAGGCCCTCGAATTAGAGCTGGGGAGTGACTGATGTCAAAGTGGAGCCTGAGGGTGGGGCTCTGGACCGAAGAATTAGTGCCTTCCTAAGAAAAGCAAGAGTCTCTCTTCCATCCGGGCACAGAGCAAAGGTCTCCCAAGGGTGTGGTCAGGGGACAGCTGCTGTGGGTGAGGAGAGCCCTTTCCAGAAACCAAAGCCTCCTGGTCTTGATCTTGAGCTCCTCACCTGAAGCACTGTGAGAAGTGAGGCTTCTGTTGCTGAGTCCCAGGCCCTGCCCTCTTCTCGCGGCAGCCTGCTGAGCTGTGGGGGTGCCAGGTGTGTGCCCACTCCCAGCTCAGCATCTTGGCTCAGCACACCATGGAGGAGAGTCCTCCACGTGGTGTGCACAGGAGGAGGGTGTGCCGGGCCGTGTGCGGCCCACAGACTCCACCTCTGTCTGTCCCACAGTGTCCACAAGCTGGCACCTCAAAAGTGCCCTCTGTCGGAGTCTCTCCCGAGCACGAGAACAGGGCCCACCTGGACCCAGCGACGGGGCCGTGACCTCTTCCTGTACAGCAGCCCTCCCTGAGCCCCGTGCTGTTGGGGTGACTGGTTTAGGACACTTGTCCATTCGGCAGGTGCCGAGTCTTGGCAGAACCCAGAGTTCTGTTCTGGAAGGTTCTGTAAGCACCCAGAGTGCGCTTCCTGGGCTCTGAGGCTGTCTCCTTGGGGTGGTGAGTGGGCAGCCTTGACAGTGGGCTGGCTCCTCAGATGGGCATCAGCAGGGTGTGCTGCTGCCTGTGGCAAAGGGGCCTAGAAATGGCCACTGTCCAGGTCCCAGGTCCCCCTAGACCTCCAGGCTCTGAGAGAAGACTCTGTGCTGTCCTGACTGCGTCCCCTGAGGGTATGCACATGGTCGTGATTTCTGGTAAGGTAGACGCTGCTCCGCGCAGGTGCCGGGTGCCTCTACGGAGCTAGATGTGCAGTGACTAGAGCAACAAGGACATGACCCTGCAGCCCACGCTCTGGGCTCCACGCCACTTTGTGGGGAAGGACGGTTTTCCACATTTTGCAGATGAGGACGCAGGCACAGAGTGACCAGGGCCGTCATCCACGGCAGCAAGTGGAAACACAGGCAGTGGAGACGCTCCTGGAGGGGACGCCAAGGCCCAGGCGCCACAGAACCAAAGGACAGTTGGCTGACTTTCCAGCTTCGTTCTTGTTCACACCCTTGTCTGAACCCTTCAACTCACGGCTCTGCTGACCCAGGTGTGCGGGCTTTCCTCACACCAGCCCCCCAGGTGTCCAGTGATGGAGATCACCGCCAGCGCTCTCCACCGGAGCAGACACACCGAGCGTGGAGGGTCAATCTCATGCCATTTCCCCACTTGGGTCACATGTCACGGTCCCCTGCCTTCTGCTGGGCTGGCTATGAAGTTGGGAGGTTTCCTCTGCCCAAGTTTGATAAGTGGCTAAAGCACTGACAGAGCCCCAGGGAGCACCTCATTTACTACTCCCGATTATTACAGAGAAGGCAGCTCAGGAGCAGCCAGAGGGAGGGTGCACAGGGCAGATGCGGGTGTGAAGCTCCAGGTCCTCTCCGGGCATGCCCCCTCCCTGCGCCAACCTGTGTCCACTGACCTAGAACCTGGGGTTCAGAGCTTGCCGTGCAGCCCTTGCACAGCCCTGGCTGACCAAGCCAGTGGCCAGGGGTGATGGAACTTCACCTCCTGCCCCTCTCACCACAGGGCTGGTTCCCCCACAGCCATCCTGGAGCTCTGTGGACTGGTCACCTGGCAGGCAGCCCATTGTGGGGCTCTCTGGACCACTCAAAGCTGCCTCATTAGCAGGAACTCAGGTGGCTGAGTGGGACTGAGGCAGGAGGCTTTTTACCTCAACTCTGAGGAAACCTGTGGCTTTTACAAACTGTTAGAAACCAGGCGAGAGAAGGGCAAAAATCAAGCATCTATTCCTGTGATTGCCTTGGAGCGAGGGCCTCCCCATGTCTGCCCTCTGTCTAGCCTAGAGCTGCCTGTTTAAATGGAGAACCACTTGCTAAGTGCACAGAGAAACAGAGTCTTTGGTGAAGGGGATGAGCCTCTATGTCCCTCCCTGAGATCAGCCGTGGCATTCTG
This sequence comes from Xerus rutilus, assembly GCA_028644305.1. Taxonomy (NCBI): domain Eukaryota; kingdom Metazoa; phylum Chordata; class Mammalia; order Rodentia; family Sciuridae; genus Xerus; species Xerus rutilus. The sequence continues at coordinate 1,726,869 of CM053405.1, forward strand.
CTGGCTTTCCCCACAGAGGCTTGTCCCCGTGTGAATCAGACTGACCCCCTGCGTGCCCTCCCTGGGGACCACTGGGCTACAGTTTTCCTGCTCTCCTGTCCAGTGGCTCTCCTGGTATCTCGGAGTTTTCACATCAGACCTTGGTGAACATCCCAGTCCCAAAAGCACGCAAGCTTCAACAGTGCAGAAAGCCACATGGACCGGAGCCACTAACGCCGGTGTCCGTCTGTCATTTGCCACCAACTGTCAGGAAACCATATTCTAGCCTTCTGACAGAAAACGTTTTATCCCAATGCCACCAGCCAAATACAGAAGCACCACTCAGTGCTGCAGCCAGTGGGACCCGCCACCCTCCCGCGGCCTAACACAGGTCCAGAATCTTTGGACATCCAGAAACACGGACCCCCAAGTCAGTGGGCCACAGGAAAAGAGAGTCCATTTAGAGTCTTACCATCATTTTAGGGGAATTCAAATATTCCCCTGAAGGTTTAATATTTGTCTGTTGAAATAACTGGCAATAGGCAGACCACAGGGGAAGAGGGAGGCAAATTGGTCAGGGTGCAGCAAAAGCCACATGAAACGGCCAGACTCCGGCAGCCCCAGAGGTCGAAGCCTAGGCACCTCTTCCCAGATGGGGGAGGATTGCCACAGGCCATTTGCAGGAGAAGCACATGATTTTACAGATGGGTAGACCAGAAGAATCGACGGAAAGTAGCCCGGGACAGGACCCTGGGGCTCTGGAGGGATGCCAGCGGCTATGGAAATGTGAGAGCAGGGCCACAGTGGGACCAAGGCGGTGTCATCACGCAGGTGTAGCCTCTCAGGGCGACGGTCTCCAGGAGAGGGATGGGCACCGCAGTGCACAGGTGGGGTCTGTCCGTCTTCCCGGAGGTTAGTCTTCCTGGGCTGGTTTGGTTTTTGCCCTCCCAACCCCTGAATCCTCAGGGCAAGCCAATCACTTTCCCTTCGGAATAACTACCTTCTGCCCAGGAGGAGGACGTCAGTGAACCCCTCCTGCACCTGGAGAGAGTCCAGAGAGGCCAGGGCACCCTTGATCCAAGCAGCATGCAAGGCCTCCCAGCTCCCTTTAATTCATGGCACCTGGCAAGTCACAATGTCATGCCTTGGGGATCGTGTCCTGAGCCCCACACCATCCCCACTGATGAGCTACTTCAGATTACTCAAGGCAGCACAACCTTTCAAAACGACCTGTGTTTACTTCTGGACGGATGAGGACCAACTTGGGCCTGCTATGTCTGGTACCCACGATAGGTACAAAGTCTCCATTTCCTGCAGATGTTGGAAGGAATTTTTTTTATCCAAGTTTATGAACAGAGTCAATCTACCAGTTATTTCCTAATTTTTCTTCTAGTTTTTGAACTAAGTTAGTGTCAGAGGTTTAGTGTATTCATTTTTATATACTCTGTTTTACAGCGTTGACTAAGCCTTGAGTGGTAAGAGCTGGTTGCAACAGCAGGTGTCAAATATCCCAGTCCTATTTTTATCCACTGGATGCTGGTCACATCTTTGATTGAGAAAGTGGTAGCATTTATATTTAGAATTGCAATCTAGCACTGTATTAAATCTGAAGCTTTCCTCTGTTATAAATGTTTATCTTCAAACATGAAACATTGTCTAAACAGGGCCAGAGGAAAGTCACAGGCACTCCCTAATAACCTCCCAATTAGAATCACCCCTATTCTAACTGTCCAGCCACAAGCTACCTGCAAGCGACATCCTCAGGTGCCACAGGAGGGGGTGGCACCCCTCCCTCTGTGAATGGCAACCAAACTGTCCTGGGATGACGCTACCACCTGGTGGGCAGTTGGAGTAACTGCAGAGTGTTTTCTCAGACTCCACCTCCTGCCTGCCCCAGCACAACCCCAAGGGCCTGACTACCTGTCAGCTTCGGGCACTTTCTGTCATTGAATATACCCAACTTCCATGCTCTTGTCCCTCTGCCTCCCTTCCACTCATTTAGGCAGGAAGATGCCTTTCTTTCCCTCCCATCTCAGCTGGTGAGAGCAGAAGTTGTGCCACAGGTCTGGTGGCAGAACCTGAGTGAGGGCTGCAGAGACGAGGGAGACGGGCTTGTGATGAGCCTGCACGTAGCCCTGTCTCAGGTGACGGTCAGCGATAGTGAGGTGACGGGTCTGCTGGTGGTGTTTAATCGCCAGTTTCTTAATCGCTGACTCCACTAGAAACTGCAGAACATAACATCGAGCTAAAACAGGTGGGAGCGAGGACCCAGGTAGCAGAGGGCTTGGTGGGCCAGGTGCAGGGATCCACGTGGAGGAGGCAGTGGGCAGCGGGGCCGAGGGGAGAGTGCCCCCTTCCTTCTCAAGGTCACCTGCATTGGTAGTGTGTGTGTGCAGCTTCTCGTTTAGAAACTACCCACTTCTCTGATGTCAATAGCAGTGTGCAAACTCCCTGCCCCAGCGAAGGCGGCCAGCCGGAGATCCTGGCTCTGTGCATGCTAGGCCTGGGAGAACCTAAGCGGGGCCATTCTGGGGATCTGCACGGCCTGTGGGAAACCCAGCCACGGGCTTGGGATGGACAGGAGCCAGGAGGTCTTTCTCCTGGAAGCACAAGGGCATCCCAGGGGCCTCCTTCCTGGATTGGGGGATGAGTGATGGCTGTCCACCTGTGCTCAGTGTTATGCCTCCCCGATCAGTGCTGTCTCATAAACTGTGCTCCTCAGCCTGGGTCCCCTCCCAGAGCTGGCTGTGATGGAGAAGGGTCCTCAGAGCCAGGCCAAGAGAAGCTGTGCAGGAAGGAGGACTGAGGAAAGGTGGAAAGCAGGGTGGAGTTTCCCACAGTGAAACCAGAACTTCCACTGGCCAGCTGTGTCCCCCTGGGTGTCCCCAAGGGAAAGGGGTCAGCTCTTAGCAGAACCTGCTGTGCTCATGGTCACTGTGGCTAGATGTGGAATCCACCCAGTGTCCATCAGCACTGCGGGCATGAGTGATTCCTTTATGTACAGTCCTTATATGTACAGTGAGACACGGATGTGGTTTCTTACATGTGGGATACTATTCAGCCTTGAAAAAGAAGGAGACCACGTGTGATAGGCAAATGAGCCTGGATAACAGTATGCTAAGAAATCAGCCAGACAGGTGGAAGACACTACCTGCTGGCATTCATAGGTGGAATCCAATAAGAAAATACTGGTTATCTGGGCAGAAACAAGGCAGAAATGAGGAAGAGGCCAAAGATGACTGACGCTGTTCCCAGCACGACTCCGTCTAGAGAGGCAACGTCTGAGGACCGTGGTTAGTTAAGACCATATTGTGTGCTGGAGATTGGGGTGCGTTTCCCACAAACAAGAAAACAAGAAGCAGTGCATGGAAGATCATGGGCAGGTTGAGGTGCCTGCCCGTAGGATCCTCCCCCTGTGCAAATGTGTGTCAGAAGAGTGTTATGAACAAAAGCTGTGTATGAGTGAAAACAAATTTAAAAGGAAATATGACACCCTCATCTACCGAGAAAAAGGAACTCAGTGAGGAAAGCTCACTGAGAAACGGAAATTCAGCAATACTGGTAGAGCCCAGTCAGAATGCAGTCAGAGAGGACCGTCTTCCAGGAGCATCCTTCAGCTCACCTGGGCTCCACCCAGGCCCTGTGACCCTCCTCCCGTCCCACCCCTCCTTCCTCAGATGCCCTCCTGCATCTTCTTCCTTGAACAGGCAGAACTGTGGTGAACCCAGGTCACACCCAGGTAGCCATCACAGTGTGGCTGGGAGGCCCTGCTTAGGCCCTGCCTAGGCCCTGGGTGCCCAGATGCACTGCACCGCCCTGCTCGCAGCAGGCAGGAGGCCAGGAGCATCCAGGATGCCGGAGTGCGGCTCAGGCGCCTGTCCAGGAAAGAGGCAGAGAAAGGGAGAGGCCCACTGGGGAGGAGGCTGGTCAGGAAAGGGAGGCCTATGCTCAGGAATGGTGCAGAGCCACTGGGGGACTTGCAGAGAGCAAGGCCAGGTCTGTGTCACTGTGAAAGGAGGTCAGAAGGTCCTCGAGGACATGGGCTCCAGGAGCCCGTCACCAGTGTGCTAGAAGCCTCCAGTGCCATCTCCCACCCCGACAGGGAATCCTTGGGGACCTCCATCTGCTGAATGGTTCCCCAGGGCTGAGCTGAGGGCCTCCCCCGTGGGCGCTCCCTGGCTACGCCCTGGCCACGGGTCAGCTCAGACTCCAGGGTGCAGCCCTCTGGGCACAGCTGCTGAGAAAGACTTCAAGCGCGATCTCTGCTGCTTCTCCGAGGAGTCAGATGGGAAGTTTGCACCTGCTTCCAAGGCCGTCTGTGAGGCATGCTCATCGGGGGCAGGTGGAGGGCCCCTCAGCCCAGGCACCTGGAAACAGGGGCCTGGACGGGCAGGCGGCGGGTGTGAGAAGGAAAGCACAGGACTTCAGCAAGGGGGAGGTGGAGCGTTCTGAGCTGGCCCACCCTCACCAGGAAACAGCCTGGCGCCCATGGGCCAGTCAGGGGACATCACCTCTGAGGACAGCCATGGGGTGAGGACAAGGGGAGGGAAGTGGCTCCTGGCTTCCCTGACCTGGCACTGCTAGGCTGAGATGCTTGGGGTGTGCTGTCCAGGGCATGAGCCCCGAGTGATGGGCAGCCAGGGCCTCCGTGGGCCCAGAGCTCCCACTGTGCTGGTGGCCGGGCACAACAAGACAGGGACACTGTGATGTGACATCATGCTTCGGCCTGGGAGAATCGAGGCCAAGAGTTTGAGACACATCGTTTGGGTTTGGCAGAGAAGGCAGATAAAAAGTCATTTCTCCTTCCTTTATTTACACCAGGTTACCTGTTAACAGCTTCTGCCTCAGCCCCTTGAAGGGGTCTCTGCCCAGCGACTCACACAGCTACTGGGACCCCTCCAGGGTACAGGGCGTTTGGAGAGAGAGAAGGAGACGTCACCAGCAGGGCTCACCAGCGTGACCCTCCGGGCAGTGCAGAGACCTGCAGCAGATCTGCGTGAGTGGCCACAGACCCCATGAGCTCTGCACTGGCCAGGCCCCAGCTGGGCCACCCCAGGTGAGCTGTCCAGAGGTAATGTCCTGCAACTGCATACGTGGTGGGCAAGACCTGGAGGGATGCCAGGGTTGGGTGAGTAACGGGGGACCCCAGCCAAGGCTCCTGCTCCTGCCTGTGGGGAGGCTCTGCTGGGAACAGCTAGCCAGATGGAACCAGACTGGCTGACTGACTCCAAGGACCTGGCTCTGGCTGTCGTGGAGCTGCCGTGACTGACCCCTGGCGCAGGCCAGCAGGCTGGACACAGGCAGCAGTGGATGTTGCAGTCTGGAGTCTGCACTGGCTTCCCTGGAGGGAAAAGGACTCCTTTCCTGCAGGCAGGAGTCCCCCCTCTTGGGGAAACCTCAGTCTTTGCCCTCAGGGCTTTTCACTGATTCAGCCAGGCCCACCCACTTTACCAAGGGCGTCTGCTTTATTCAAAGCCTTCTGGTTTAAAAATCCTCCACACTCACAAAGCAACATCTAGACCTTGTTTGAATAGCAGCTAGACACCCAGCCAAGCCAAGTTCACCCCTCACAGAGCAGGCCTGACGTCTGGTATCCTGAGGGAGGAGAGTTCTGTGGGGTGGACAGGGATGTGGGGAGGTGACGAGGAAGAAGACAAGAAGATCACCGTGGCCACTTTGATGTCATAGCGCTCACTCGCCTGTGTCCACAGCTCCGAGCTTCCCTCTGTGGGTCATCCGTCGACCCTCGCCTTACCAACAAGGACAGCGTTACTGAGAGGCCAGGTTCCTCACTCTGGCCCACTGCCAGGGGAGGTGGGCTGGGCTCCAGTGCTGCCTGGGAGCCAGAGGAGCCTCCTGTCTGTCCTGCAGTGGGAGCTCGCTCTGGGAGAGGGTCCACTGCCTTGCCGCGCACTGTAGTGTTGCTTTGTGGGCCTGGAGCGGGGGACACCTGGGGAGAAAATGCCTCCCCGACTGCAGTCCCACGTAGAGGGCAGGGCTCCTTCTGCGGGAGGTGTGTGTGTCTGATTCTATGCCACGTCTTTAATGGATGGCTGCCTGGCTCTGCACCTCTGGTCACTGTTATGATTTATCCCCTCCCGCGTCAGCAGCAGCTGGAAAGATGGTTTACTACGCAGGATGAAATAATAATTCACCCCGTATTGACAAGAAAGCAGTATATACTTACTCCACGTGAAGGGAGACGGATATTGCTCAGCATTATTGAAATAACAGGCATCTCGGTAGACGAACAAATCTACGTGGACCCACTCCACGTCCAGGTGACTGACAGGCACGCAGTCGGGCCTCCTGGCTCGTCAGTGGAATCAGCTGTGCCACATGCACCCCGGCGGAGCCTGGAGCCAGGGCACTTGGTCTAAATCACAAGTGGTCTCTCCTTAACACCTCGGCCTCCGTCTGGGTTCCATCTTAGAAATTCATGGTTATTTCTCTACTTTGTTCAGAGTTCAGAGATAACACAAAAACTGACCTAAGGATGTCAAAATGAATCTATCAGATATGAAATTCTGGACATTTAGGGGGAAGAGCAGCATCTGAGAGACCAAGTGGAGGATTTTGTGGCTGTGTGTGGTAAGGCTGCCGAGGCTGTCACTGAGAGAGGTTAGAAGTGGGATGGCCCCCCAGTGCTCATGTGTGAGGCAATGCAGGAAGGTGTCAGAGGTGAGATGACCAGAGGTGAAATGAACCCGATCAGTGCATTCATTCCCTGATGGGGGTTAACGGTGGTGACAGGTGGGGTGCGGCTGGAGGAGGTGGGTCACTGTGGGTGAGCCTTTGAGGTTGATATTTTGTCCCTGTTGAGCTGAGCTCACCCTCTGCTCTCTGGTGCCCTGTCCTGAGCTGATTTCCTCGGCCACACTCTCCTTCCAGGATGCTCTGCCTCACCTCGAGAAACCGTTAGCCCCAGTTAAACTTCTCCTCTATGTTGTTCTTGCCATGCTTGTGGGTCACAGGGGTGAGAAAGCTGCCTAAACAGTCACTATTGGCCCTTCTGTATTTTGAGCTTCACCTCACGAGCTAACATGCAGTAAGCACAGTGGATCTTCCACAAAGCATGATCCCCTCCCCTGAGCACCAGCCAGTTCTCTCCAGGGTGCCAGGCAGCTCTGTGGCAGGTGTGGGGGGCCCCGACAGCCTGCAGCGAGGGAATGCTCTGCCTGGGTCCCCCCAGCACACGCCGTCCACGGTCTCAGGGAGTCCAACCCACGGCCAGGAGGATCGGGACAGGGAGGTCTGCAGAAGATGGGCTGGATGTCTGGTGGCGCTTGTGGCTAGCACAGCGTGTCCACGCTCAGTTCTCCAGGGGGCGAGAGTGGCACAGGCGGGAAAGGAAGCACTGGGTTGTTTCCTGCAGGAGCTCCGGTGGGCACACGCCCTTCTGCAGAGACACAGCTGATGGACACGGGATGCTGCTTCATGGCTGACCTGCTCTTCTGGTTTTCATCTCTGCACACCTTTCCAGCCTCACTTTCCTTCCGAGTCAGCTGTCCCAGGGGACCTGTCACGGCCACCCAGGTGCCCCTGTCTGTTCACGCACACCCACAGCAGAGATGGTGCGCCATCTCCCTTTGGCTTCCTGGATGATGACCCTGGGGGTGCTCTCACCTGGCACAGCTGTTAAGCCTCGTGTGTCACGGCATGGCCACAGGCATGGCCAAGTGCTCCTCGGGTTCCTTGGTGCTCACTTTGTTCCAAGGGTCAGACTCTAAGGAAGCCAGTACTCATCTCTGTCCTGAAGTCCAGGCATGAGGGCACTTCGACTTCTGCGTCCTCAGGAGCGGCACTGCGGGCCTGGAGCTGTGTTCCTGAAGTCCATGCCTGTGCTGGAGCTTCCTGAGGGTGGAAACCATGATGTCTTCCACCCCACGTCCTGCTGGGCCTTCCTGTTTGCCTTTTCCAGTACCTGCACACCTGCACACATGGCACCTCAGGGCCACCTTCAACCACAGGGGCCTGAGCACCTTCTGTGGGCCTCCAGACTCTGCTTTGCTTCTTCCTGAGTCAAGTTTTTATTCTCTTTGCTACTTTTTCTCTTGGTTGCCTCTTTATTTTATATTTCTAAGATCTCTCTTTTCCCTTTAAAACTGAGAATAACGCTCTTTCTGTGCTATGTTTTGTAGCCCCTCCGGCACACCTGTCTGCTCACTGGGTGGTGGCAGTGGAGCCCTCTCTGATTCTGGTTCTCCTGTCCACACACATATGAGAGAACACCTCCCTCCCTCTTGGGGCTGCCTGGGTCTCCATGACTCATTGGCCAATGAAAAGTGATGGAGAGAGACAGGGAGAGGGAGAGGGGCAGCATAAGAGGGAGAAGGACAGGGAGAGAAAAAGAGATTGGGAGAAGGATAGGGAGAGGGATGAGGAGAGGGACAGAAAGAGGGAGAGAATAGGTGCCTTTCTGACTCTGAGCCCTTATTGCCCTGTGATGACTCTGACTAATCTGTGTTTGGATACAAAGATACTCATGGTGATGAAACATGTAGAAGATTGCCATCAGTGAAAACCTGGGAGGGAATAGCCAACAGAAGTTTAGAAGAACAAGACAGAAAATAAGAAGAGTTTCATGCCTATCAGTAGCCATCACCTGCATTTGGAAGTTGCTACAAGAAACAGAGGAGCTCAGGAGAGAATTGAACCCTGTCCAAATAGGAATAAAAAGGGAAAATGAGCAGTAGGAACTAAAGCAGACACAAATAAATAAATAGAAAATAGGAAAACAGAAAAAAATCAATGAAAGCAAGAGGAAGTTCTTCAAAAACATGAAGAAAATTGACAAAGCTTTATGTAGATAAGCCAGGAAAAAAAGAAAGAAGACTCATATAACTAAATTCAGAAGTAAAAAAGGGGAAATTATAACCCAATTTATAGAAATGAAAAGCATTTTAAAAGAGCATCATAAGCAATGGTTAACCTAAAAACATGGATCCATCCCCAAGAAACATGCCCAAACAAGGCCGAACCATGAAGAGACAGGAAGCCTGAGCAAACCCATGTCTAGCAGGAGATTGAACTAGTGCAAAAACCTTCCAAAGAAGAAAGGCAAAGGACCAGATGGCTTCAGTGGTGAATTCCAGAACATTTAGAGAGGAACCAGTAAATATTCTCCCTAATCTCTTCCATAAAACTAAAAAAAGGAAACATTCTCTTGGGTCAGTGTTACACTGATAATGTAGGGAAATGAAGACACTTCAAAAAACTACAGATGAATATTTCTGGAGATTATTGACAGGAAATTACTCAACAAATCACTGGCAAACAAAATCCAACAGCACATTAAAAGAGAATAAATGACCAAATGGGATTTCCTCCTGGAATGCAAGGATGGCTTGACATATGCAAACCAAACAATATGATGTGCTGCAGAGCGGAACAGTGGGGCTATGTGGTCCTTCAAAGGCTGAAAAAGCATCTGCAAATTTTAACACCCTTTGTTGATGAAACACTCAGCAAACTAGGAATAAAAGGAATTTGCCTCAACATAAGAAGCTGTGCCATTTGTGGAAAGCCCATGGCTAACATTCTCAAAGGTAGGAGAGTGGAGCTTTTCCTTTGAGATGAGAAACAGAACAAGAAGACCCACTCTTGGCAGTTCTGTTGAACATAGTACTAGTCTGGGACAATGAAGCAAGAAGGAGGGTAAGGCATCCAAACTGAAATAAAGAAGGGCTGTCTCTGTCTGAAGACTATGTTATTTTACATTTAGAAAACTGGAAAGACTCCACCAAAAATACCTGTTAAATAAATACCTAATAAATGTATGCAGCAAAACTGTACAACAAGCCAGGTACAGTGGCACAAGCCTGTTAATCACAGCACTTAGGGAGGCTGAGACAGGAGAATAACGAGTTCAAAGCCAGCCTCAGCAATGGCGAGGTGCTAAGCAACTCAGTGAGACCCTGTCTCTACATAAAACACAAAATAGGGCTGGGGATGTGGCTCAGTGGTCAAGTGCCCCTGAGTTCAGTCTCCAGTACAAAAAACAAAAAGCAAACAAACAAAATAAAACAAAACAAAAAACAAAAAACCTTGCACAACAACAAATCAATACTCAAAAAGCAGTTGTTTGTATACATTCAAAATGAAGCATACAGAGAGGAAAATAAGGAAATAATTATGTTCACCATGGCACTAAAAAGAATAAAAATTGGGTATGATGAAATATACCTGTAATCCTAGTGACTCAGGAGGCTGAGCCAGGAGGATAGCAGGTTCAAGGTCAGCCTCAGCAATTTAGTGATACCTTCAGCAATTTAGTAAGACCCTGTCTCAACAAAAATACTAGGATGTAGCTCAATCATAAAGTGCCCTTGGTTTCAATCCTCTCTCTCTTTTCTCTCTCTCTCTCTCTCTCTCTCTCTCTCTCTATATATATATATATATATATATATATCTATATACGTATATGTATATAGATATATATATATGTATATGTATATAGATATAGATAGATAGAGATATATAGATATATATATAAAATACTTGGTGTTATGGTTAGAAAGAACAAAATACTTGCCATTATGGTTTTGGTATGAGATGTCCTTTGAAATCTCTTGTTAATGCAGAAATATTCAGGGGCAAAATGATCCGAATGTGAAACCTATAACCTAATCAGTCTGTCCTGGTTGGATTGCCTCATTTCTGGCCCATAGCAACAGACTCAGCCACCTATGGAGTGAAATCTGAAACTGTGAGCTTCAGATAAAGTTTTTCTCCTCTAATTTGTTCTTGTCAGATATTTCTGTCATAGCAACACAAGGCTGAGTATAACACTTGGGAATAAACTTATAACCAAGGTGATTAAAATAATTTTACAGTGAAAACTTCAAACTTTGCTGAAAGAAATTATGGAAGACAGAAATAAATGGTAAGATATCCCATGTTCATGGATTGCATAACTTAATATCCTGAGAATGTTAATTCTACAGAAAGTGTCTACAGATTTATACTCTTTCTATAAGGATTCCAATGGCCTGGGATTTTTTTTTTTTTTTTCAGAAATAGAACTTGTCCATCCTAAAACTACTGAAGGATTTCAAGGAAACTTGAATAGGCAAACAATCTTGTAAAAGAAGAGCAATGATCCAGCAGTTACACTTTTGGCACATAAACAAAGAATTGACATCAGTGTCACGTACATACATGAATGCCATGTCCTTAGAAGCATTATCCCAAAGACAAAACGTGGATGAACCCATCAACTGCTGATAGATAAACAGAATGTGGTCTGGCATACAACAAAGTATTATTCAGCCTTAGGAAGGACACTCTGACACTACACAGACAAACCTTACACAACTTAGGCTAAGTGAAAGAAGCTACTCACAAAAAATCAAATACAGAGATGGGGCTGTAGCTCAGTGATAGAGTAGTTGCTTAGAAAATACAAGGCCCTGGGTTCAGTCCTCAGTACTGCTAAAATGAAATAATAACAACACAGAAGGGAAATACAGATTGACTCCCACACATGTGGGAGGTACCTAAACAGTTAAAATCATGGAGGCAGAAAGACAAATGGTGAGTGCCAGCATGGAGAGAAGGAACCTGAATGTGTAGGGGTCTGAGGGTATAAAGTGCACAGAGCTTCAAGTTTTAAAAATGAAAAAAAAAATTGGAGATTGAGTAAATGCTCTTGAAACTACTGAACTGTACATCTAAAAATGGCTATGATGGGTTTCATTTCATTCTGCTGTAAGAAAGGACTGTGGACTGTTACTAAACAACACCAATCTTGTACAGTTCTGAATTCTGGAAATCTGAGATAAGATAAGCATGGGTGGGTTATGGGGAAGGTCCTCTTTCAGACCACCAACATGCACCATATTCTCACGTGGTGGGAAGGAGCGTGAGAGCTCTCGGGGTCGGTTCTGTGAGTGCACACTAAGCCACCTTCATGAGGTCGTCACTCTCAAGGGCCTCACCTCTTGATGCCATCACACGGAGGGTTTGGATTACAACCTGCACATTCTGGGGGTACACATGTGCAGTCTATAATAGGTGGTTCAAGAGAAGGAAATGGAGTTTACAATTGCAGGGCCTTTTTGCATGAGGAGCAGTGATTGCTTTCTCACCCACAAACAACAGGGATAAAATTTAAACAATTTCAGAACAACCAAGCTGAACTAGAACTTCGCTTTCTGGAAAAAAATAAATCAAAAATAGCCATTCTGGAAAGCTCTAAATGGATTAGGGGTTTCGGAGTAGAAGAACAATAAATAAATAATTTAAAATAAATATATTATGTGGGGAAAAATATCCAAGTAAAAATGAGACTATATGTATGGCTCTTACCAGGCTCTTACCAGGCTCTTACCCCAAACGTCTTCAGGGTTGAAGCGTACAGGAAAAGTGAGCAAATGCAGAAATCACACCTGCATGGAACCATCTGTGTGGCTCTTGGCACATGGAACTGACCATAATATGGAAAAGAAGAGAAGTCAACACAGCTGCTCAAACATCTGTACTGTGAAAGGAGCCACCAGTGTCGACTGAGATTTAAAGCAACATCTAGACCCTTAACCACCTATGGGCAAGAAGTGGGTTTGAAGGATAGCCGATGCCAAGGAAGTTAAGTCCCTCATGTGGTCAAGGATAAAAGTGAAGAAGGAATATCTTCAATGGATTGGAGCCCCAATTCACAGGGAATAATGTACTTACAGTGAGCCGAAACAGGAGCTAAGCTGAGATTAGCTGTAGTGCATCTTTGCCCTTGCAGGAGAAGATGCTCTCAAGACATCAGTCTAGAAGAAATCCCCAAATTCCTCAGGTCCAGTATTGACTCTCTCTCCTATTGCTCCCTTTTCCAAGCAGAAGTGTCAGTTCCCTTCATTCTCTCACTGCTCTATAATGTCACCATTGTATACAGGGTGTGTCTTGGGGATGTTGATGAGGTCCAGGGGTTCGATGTTGAAGTTGCCACCTAGAGTTATCTTTTACTTTTGGCTTGATGTCATGATTGGATTCCAGAAGAGCTTGAAAGCCTGAGAATAATTTTGAGAGGAAAACAATCGAAAAACATTTGGAGACTGGGAAAGCATAGATGTGATCTGAGTTTGTTGCCCTTTCTGGTGCTCCCCTTTTGAGCTTATAGCAAACCAGCACTTCCCTAGCCTGTCTTCATCAGGCATCTTCATGCCACTGACTTGGCCCGCAAATTGGAGCACAGATCAGTCCTGTACATGGACATGGTCTTTAAGGAGACTTCAGAAGCAATGAGTGGCTGGCTGTGTCTCTTCCCTGTCATAATGATCAGAGCACTTGAGGAAGTGACATGGATGAGCATGTACTATGAATGAGAAAAAAAAATTTACAATGCTTAAAACCACTGAGATCTGGGTCTCATTTGGTGCTGTAGCATGACCCAATCTATTTAAATTGAAACCATTATTGAACTTATTTATGGAGACCTTTGCTATGTCCTTTCTTATGGTTAATTATGCTTATTTTTTTATTTATATCTTCTGACTTTCTGATGTTGTCTGAGAAGTTCTCCCACTTGCCACATTGGATAATGTTAGCCTCATCCTTGGGGTCTAACCCAGACTTGCCTCCTTCACCAGTGCTCCCCTCGACCCTTTCTGCATTCCTGTATCCTCCCTGCCTCTCTATGTGGCACAGAAAATCTATGTCATGGATCTTTTTTAATGGAACAGGGTTGGCTAAATATGGTTTGCCTTTCATTTCTAGAAGAGTATAGAAGAGTGTGTAGGGAAACTGAGGTCCCCAGTGACCCTCCTGACTATACTTACACATCCCTTGTCCTCACTTGGGGCATTAGAGGTCCACAGATTGGATTTTCTTATCTTTACTTCTTAAAACTCACCATTTGTTGTTGTTTCCTCAGAAAGAAATTTCTAGCCACACCACTTTATTCAAAAACCCATTTCTTAGAAGGACAGAACCACATTAGGATTATGTTACGATCTTGCTGTCAGAGGTATTGGCGTGACATGAGGCTGCTCATCTCATGTGAAACTCCGCTTTCAGTTACAAAAGATTCGTTAAACTTTTCTTAAAGCATTACAGGTTTATGGCAGATCTTTCAAAGCTATAAAATACCTGTGTGGACAGAGGTGAATTTTCCTATTTACATTGCTACGAATGGACGGAAGAGCTGGATTTCAGCTACTGGAGAATGAAAGGTAGGGGCTACACACACTGTAAGAGTGAGAGAACATTCCCGCGGGTCCCTGTGCTGGATGACACCCCCTGGTAGACACGAGAGGGGAACATGCTGAAGTGTGCTTCGATGTGACCCAAGTGGCTCATCCCAGGAGACTTGTCACAGTTCTCACTGACACCCAGGGTGCAGAGGAAGCTTTCCAACAGATGGAAACCTGGGCTGGTCTGGATTCCACTTGGAAGTTTGGAAAGAAGCTGACTGACGGATCTCTGAGTGGCTGACGGAGGCAGCATGTATCCAAAGGCGCTGTGCATCACATTCTTAAGAAAATGCACTCGGCACTTTATTCTCTTTTACCAGAAGATAGAGAAGGAAGGCGGTGGTCGGCGTCATCAAGCATAGCTGAGTGGGAGCTTTGTGGCTTTTGGGAGCCTTGGGACATCCAGTCTTCCAGTTCTCCAGTGGTAACCAGCTTCAGGTCTACAGAACGTGTAGATGTTTAAAGGGGCCGCAACGCCCTACAAAGCAGGAATGACAAAGTTCTGCTCTGACGTCCCCAACTCTGCATGTATCTGGTCTCTCGTGAGCTGCTGATGGCCTCACCAGAGTCAGTGTGGTCTTGAAGCGGAGGCTTAGATCTCCATCTGGGTGGAGAACCAGGTCGGGGAGGCTTCTCCACCCTTCAGCTTCCCTTTTCCATGAGACATGGTGACCTGGTTCCCAGGGTCACTGCTGACCTCCCAAACGAAAAATTCAAAACAGTACCCCAGAGCTGGCTGTGCTCCCTTCTTATAAGTGACTGACTGCTGCTCACAGACCTCTTGGGCTGCGTGGTATCTCTGCAGGAAGCAGGCCAGGCTCTCTCAACCGTCCTTGACAGGTGAGGTGGCAAGAGAGATTACCCACTTTTGCAGCAGATACTGTCTAGAGTGACTCACGGCTGAGGACCCGGGAGTCTGATCCTATTTTGGGAAGGCTGTCGGCCCCCCCCTGGTTATCACTGCTCACAGCATCACACTTGGGTTATCTGGAGCCAGCAGGGCAGAGTGTGAAGTGAGGAAGCGCCGTTGGGGCCTCGGACAGCAGCCTCCCCTGGCAGCACTCGTGTGCAGGGTGGGCTCGCTCCCAGAGCAGGAAGGGGTACTTATGATAGCTCAGGGTGGGAAGGGACACAGTCTCCCTGTGGCAAGAGCTGGCCGGGCCAGGAGACCGTCCATAATCCTGACGCCTGCACTGCGCCTCTGGGAGCCCTGGTGGTCATTGCAGAGGCCAGTACTGAAGAGCCACACATCAAGGAAGCTTTGAATCCTTGAAAACTGAATATCTCCGTTGAAATCAAACACTCTGCTGCTGAATGCACACTGTGAATGAGAACTTTTGCCCCAATTTGTAAAATCATAGTTTACTGCTAAAACAGCCTCAGGGTATGAGTACCAATGAAATGACATTAATTAAAACACATGAATGCAGCAGAAAGGATCATCGCGTCATGCAAGTTCAAAGAACAGGGGACATGGGAAAATATGTTTCTCCACCTCGTAGAGAACTGGCTGGCGAGTGCTGGGTGCCATGCCTGTGGTCACTCTGCTGACCCTGAGAGGCTTTCAGGCCTCAGGGCTCGAGTCAAAGTGTCCTCCTCCACTTCCCAAAATGTCAGTTAGGAGTGGAGAGCAGCATTTCCTAACTGATCTCACATAAGCAAATAGAATGGCCCTCGTCTGGGTTCCGTGGAGCTCTGAGCAGGCAGGAGGGGCACAGCTCCTGCTGGCTGCCTGCAGACTTGCTGTATCCATGTGTGTGTAAGACAATGGGGTGCGGCTGGTCCCACGCACTTCCAGGAGGAGGGCGCCTCCACAGTGGATGTGGGCGCCAACAGCCATCACCAGTGCTAACTTCTGGCATCAGCAGACTTCCCAGTGAACTCTGGGTGAAGAAGCCAAGAGGCTGAACTCCAGTATGAAGAAAAAACCCACAAGACTGCACCTCCTCCTGCAGGAGGCCTGGCATAGGGAGGGTAGGAAGAAGGCCGAAGTCTTTCTACAGAGAACATTCCACGTGGCACAGACAGCAGAAGGACCTCAGACTACAGCAGGAAGGTCCTGACTACAGCCTGGAAGACCATAACTATAGTAGGAAGGATCTCAGACCACAGGAAGGACCTCAGACCACGGCAGGAAGGTCCTGACTACAGTCTGGAAGACCAGAAGGATCTCATACCACAGAAGGGCCTCAGAACACAGTAGGAAAGACCTCAGACTACAGCACAAAGGACCTCAGACCATGGCAGGAAGGACCTCAGACCATGGCAGGAAGGACCTCATACCACAGCAGGAAGGACCTCAGACTACAGCACAAAGGACCTCAGACCACGGCAGGAAGGATCAAAGATTACAGCCTGGAAGACCATAAACTATAGCAAGAAGGATCCCAAACCACAGGCAGGACCTCAGACTACAGCAGGAAGGACCTCAAACCACAGTAGGAAGCACCTCAGAACATGGTAGGAAGGAACTAACTACAGCCCGGAAGACCATAACTACAGCAGGAAGGAACTCAGACCACAGCAGGCAGGACTTCAGACTATATTAGGAAGAATCACAGCAGAAAGGACCTCAGACCACGGCAGGAAGGACCCCATACTATGCCAAGAAGGACCTTAGACTACACTTGGATGGACTCAGACCACAGCAGGTAGATCTAATGGTATATCTAACCTCAAACCATGGGGAAGCCACCAGCTTCCTCAGAGGACCCTGAGTTCCAGCACAGGTCTGGGTATCTCCTACACCACTGATAGCTGACCCTCTACATTGGGGCCTCTGGCAGGGGTCCAGCCACCCCTGCCTTCAACCTGCTGCTGCTGCAAATCTTTGGCCAGAAGTTCTGCTCCAGATCATCAGTGTGAGGGTATCCACACCTCAGGTGGTCCTTGGCCAGGCAGGAGCCCAGGCCACCAGGGAATGCCCACGGAGTTTGAATGGTGACACCAGAAGGGCCAGGAGAGTAAGTGTCACAAGAAGTCCTGGGAGGCAGCACACGCCCCTGCAGCTGCAGTCCTTTGGGACGCCTTTCCCACTGTGGACTTCTCTCCTCTCAGTCTGCGTCTGGGTTCAAGATGGGACCCCTATCTCGGTCCCATCCACATCTATTTGTACCTGAGCATTCTTGGTTCCCAGGTCAGCCATACCAAGGCAGAACAGGGGTTGGTTCTCTCTGCTCTGGGAGCTGAAGCATCAGGGCAGGTGAGGGCAGGGAAGTCTCTTCCACAGCTGTTAGGAAGAAATGCCCCAGGCCTCGGGATGTGGGCCTGAGAGCCCTCTTGTCCCTTGTTTTGTCTTTGTCTCCACGTGGACTTCCTTCTATGTACACAGGTCTGTGTGCAAATCCTCCCCTTCACAGGGACGCAGCCGAGTTGCATTGGGGTTCATCAGGAGACCTCGTCTGACCACCTGCACCTGCAAGGATCCTATTTCTTACCAAGACGGTCTTCCTGGGTGCTGGGCCAGGGGCAGGGTGCAATTCTGCCCATCGCCACCCGTAAGGGCATTCACATCTGTGGCCACCCGTCTACCACCTCAGTGCAGTCAGGGAAAGAATAAGATGCATGCAAATGGAACTGCAGCTTGTAACCACACATGCACAGAGCCACCCACGGCCTAGTCATCCCTCCTCCCCACAGCTGTGGTGTATACAGTTTTTCACATGCTTGGAATAATATCACATGTGTTTTTATGCCTTGCTTTTTCATTTAAGGATGTAGCATAAAATAATTGTCCAAGGTCATTCAACTTTCCTGTTTCTTGCAAAATCCATGTAACTATGCAGATATGTGACAGTTTCTCTACTGGTTGGCCGTTTAGATTTGGCAGTAGGCCATGACAACTCCAGCGACTGTCTGGCTACAGCTTTGCTGGACTTAGCTCAGGACTTCAGTCTTACACCCGGGGTGTTAAGCTTAGATTCAGACATGCACTGCGGCTCCCAAAGCCCTCACCAAGCTGCTTTGTGTTTGCAGGTCACCCATCTCGCCTGATGCTCTTCCTGTGCTGTGTGTGGATCCTCATGGGCACTGTCCCCATTCCCTGCCACTCACAAACCAACCTCAGTGTCACTAGAAAAACCAGAACACTGTCCCACTGCCTGGACATGCCTGATTACTTTGCTCAAATGTGATGCCCCTGGGGAATTCACACAAGTCATAAGAATTTTCACAGAAACTATTGACCTCAGGTGTGTCCAACATTCCATGAACAACACAAAATCCCTATAATAATCCCTCCATACAGAGTTGCTCTTTAGGCCCAACTGGGAGCTATTAAATTCTTCCATGGTGAGTGACCCTTTAATAAAAATATTGCTCTCCTATAAAATTAAGCTTGAATTATCCATTTTAAACATCAAAATGCAAAATTCCTCATTATCACATATTGTTCTTCTGGTTAAACTCTTAAGAGAATGCAATTGTCTTTATTTTTTTTCTTGGTTTGGGACATTCCCAGGGGAGAGTCACATAGCACAGGGCTCACACCAGGCCTGGGGGACCCCCAGAAGAAATTGCTGATGTTTTGTCCTTCATTTTCCTTGAATCCTGTGCATTCCATTCCTGGTCTCAGGGATGAGAAGACTTCAGGAGCCAGAGGAGAAGGGATGCCACTAACATCCAAGTGTGTGGGTTTGGCAGAACCAGATATGGTGAGCGGGACCAGGGAGGGTGGTTCCTATGGGCCATAAACACAGCACCTCTTCAGGGACACGTGTCCCTGGGCCAGCGCTCAACTGTCCTGGACTGGAGGTTTGTGAGTGGTCAAAGTTCCCATCTCACAGGTGTCCCCCAGTTGCACGGGAGAGGGAGGGGACCTATCCTGGGTTGATGGAGCTCAGCACACTGGTGCCCTGCTTCCAGTCATTCTGGCAAAGCTCAGAGAAGGCTGAGCTTGGTGGAGGAGCTTGGGACCTGCACAGGGTCAAAGTGGTCAAGGAAGCACAGCCGCTCCTCCAGGCCTTGGGCGTCAACCCCACCCCAGCAAGCCTGAGGCACTCCACTCCAAGCTGTTTCCTACGTGTTTGTGGTGTTCTTTCTTTTAATCTTGTACTAACCCATGATATTCATCAAGAGAATGCATCACAATAAAGCTGCATACTTCTGGATTTGAAAACAAAGGCTTGTCAGTCTGCTATGCAGCAAGCCGGGGATCTGTTTTAATTTTATAGTACGGCCTTTCGCAGCAGCAGCCCTGTGCCTGGCTCGCATCTCAGCATCTCATCTAGTTCAGAGTTCTGTGGGTGGAAGAGTGGCAGACCTAGACTTCTCCTTGCCCCTGCATTCCTGGGGCTCCTTGCAGGCCAGCGCCTGCCACCCGCTAGGTGCCCACACTGCTGCTCTGTGGCCATGGCTTTTGTTCCCGCTCTGCCCCTCCCTGAGCCCCTCCCCAGGTACTCATGTCCCCTCGCCTCTCTCCCGCTGCTGTGGACGTGATCTTCTGCCCCACCCAGCCTGCACAGACACTCACAGAGGCCGCATTGGAACCCTGGGGCTTCCTGCCTCCCTGGGGCCAGCTCCCTTCTCTCCAGGTCCCAAGAAAATAGCAACCATATTCTGTCTGCGAGGGCAAATGTGATGAACCACGAAGGAGACTGTCGTCCGTTTTTGTCAAATGAGCCCATCGGCACTGACAGTCATAGTTTATTTGCTCTGGAATTCCTTAGCTCTGTGCTTGTGAAGTCTGTGTGTCCTCCGCGTGCATTGCCCATCCCGAGGCGACTTGCCTGGATGTCCTTCAGCTCCATGTGTGCGTCTCTGAAGCACAGACCTGGTAAGTCACCTGTTTCCAAGTGCTTCATGCACCCGAGCCTCACGGCTGACAGCCCCTCAGCCTGACACAGAGTGTAGTGGGCAGGCCGGCTTTTGGCCTCCATGACATTTACATTCCACTTTGAGAACTCAGCTGGCAGTATGTCAAGAGGTGTGTCCTGCAACACTCACTTCCAAACAACTAAGAATAAACACATCCAATAAACTAAGGGAACATTTTTTAAAGACATGGAGCAAAATGCTGATTAATCACTGTGTACAAATATCCCCGGCAGTTGTCATTAATCTTCACATTGACAATTAATCAAGACGACTAAGACACAGTCATATATCTTACAGCAAATCTAATACAAATGATTAGGTAAAGCACACAAAGTCCGAATGTATACTTTGCATCTCGATTGGTCCTGATTAATAACCACAAAGAGACTCGCGGCCATTCTGGAGTGGGCTCAGAACTGTCTGATCCTCAAGCTTTGCTTTGTGGTTGACAAGGAGGATGTCCATAGTGAACTCAAAGGTCAAATATCCTCCCAGACTAAACTCAGTTGCAACCCTGAAGGCATTTGGTGGTTCACCAAAGAGCCACTGCAGGTCAGGGGCACGCCCTGATCTCAGAGCACACTGATCAGCTTGCTCAGGATTCCTGAGAACATTCGTCCCACATGGAGAACAGGAGGCAGCTCCAGCGAGGTGGAAACAAAGTCCCCGCTGTGAATGTGTGGAGGGTGGAGAGAGGATGGGGGTGCCTGTGGGAGGTGGGGCAAAATTGAGCAAGATTTTATCACTGAGCATCAAAGAGAGAAAGAACAAACATATTTCATGTACAGCTTTGAAAGCCAGGTGAGGTGGCACATGTCTGTCATCCCAGTGACTTGGAGCCTGAGGCAGGAGGATCACAAGTTCGAGGCCAGCCTGAGCAACTTAGCTAGACCCTGTTTCAAAATAAAAAATAAAAAGAGCTGAGGATGTGGCTCCGTGGTAGAGCACCCCTGGGTTCAATCCCCAGCACATAAATAAACAAATAGAACTTTGAAATTTGAAATTTGAAATTTTCTAGTGCTGAAGGTCAACTCCATTTTATAAAGGTCAACCTTGGTGATGCAGAGTGATGTGGTAGCCGGAGCAGGTACACCCATGCTGGGCTCACTGGGGTTTTAAACAGCTGGGCTTGTCTAGCAAGACTCTCTCTCTCTGTCTCTGTCTCTCTCCCTCTCTCTCTCCTGCCCTCCCCTTTTTCTCTTTCTCGGTCCCACTTCTCTCTAGATCTTTTCTCCCTCTCTTGGTTTCTTCCTCTCTCTCTGTCTCTGCATCTCCCCATGAATTCAAAGATGACAGATAAGTAGGAGAGTAAGAAGATAAATAGATGATAGACACACAAATTGGATAGGCAATACACAGATGCTAGATAAGTTACAGATGGATGCTAGATAGGTACATAGATTAGATAGATAATAGATTATAGATGATAGATTGGATGGATGGGCGGATGGAGAGAGAGATGATAGTGGACAGATTCCCACCAGTAGCCTGGTTTCACTTGCATGAGATTCATAAAGCTTTGGACCTGCTTTCCCTGGGAGAAATCCTGATTTGAGAACTCTGGAAAACGCGATGATAAATCTTATGATCCTCACGTTACCATATTTTGCATCCTATACTGCTAAAGCGTGAACGATGTGTTCAGCTTGGATGGCTCATTTCCTGTCCACTCTGAGTTTTCTGTATGGTGATCACTGGTCACTGCATCCGAGAGAGGCCCCAGCTTTCTTCTTGAAGACACAGAGTGGCCCTACTTGCCGGAGTGTTGCAGGGTGGGCACCTGGTACTTCCTTGTCAGTGCTCAGGGGAGACCCCAGGGGCACCCAGCAGGGTCCACGTGCTGATGCTGCCTCCAGCCCAAGACGCCCTTGGCTTGGTGGGACTGCCAGCTGAACCTGTGCAGAGAAGAGGACAGGAAAGAAGCCAAGAGCAGGCACTCAGTGTACAGTGACAGGGGACCAAAGAGGAGTCTCAGGATCAGCCTCATCAGCAAGTTCTTCCTCATGCTGTTGAGGGTGAGATGCTTGGAGACACCGGGTACAGTCTTTTTGAACTGCAGGCCCTAGATCCTTAGCTAACTGGCTGCTGGTTAGCTTGACTAGGCTGGTAGTTGGATTAACTATGGTTGCTAGTTAGGTTATCTGAGCTGGATTCCCTTGGCAGTTCATAATACAGCTGCTCTCCTCATAATACAGCATGAGCTCCTAAAAGAGGGAGTGAGGAGATTGGTGCCTAAATCATGCTTTAAAACAGCTGGGTTTTCCTTAACGTAATGTGTTTAAAGTCCAGTTTGAGAGCTAGCTATGGGTGGCACTGCTCATGACTAGCTGCGACCTTGATGATGATGGACAGTTTGTAAGCGT
>CM053405.1:1749704-1786707 GCA_028644305.1 Xerus rutilus
AACCTCTTTTCTTGAGGTATTTTAAGAGCGTGTGCATGACTTTTAGGAGCATTTTAGTCTTTAAGGTCATGCAACCCAGTCACCAGGGTATTGGCACGTACACTAGCGTACCATGTCATCCTGAGTTGATGCCCAGAAAAATCAAACCTCAGAGTGGCCCAGCATGTGGTGACAGCCCCAGGACAGGCGGTGACACAGCATGCCCGTGGCCTCTCCCTGAGGAGTGCAGGTTCCACTTCTTAGGCTCCTTCTACCCTTGTTGGGTCTAGCAGAGCTCAAACCATGTTGGATTTGGTGCCTTTTTATAAACATTTAAAATGTAACTTTAAATTGTGTAGAAACAGTGCAAAAGGGGCCTCTGAACTACAGCCATGGGGTTCCTGAAGACATGTATGGACGTGTGTGTTTTTAAAGTCTTACAAGGCTAATCAGGTCAGTGGTCAGCCAGGGTGGGAACAGAACTGACCAAAGGGCACAAAGAACTTTGGGATGGGTGAGGGAATGTTCCAGAACTTACCTGAGTGCACAGAGTGTCAAACCTCTCTAGTCGTGCAATTAAAATGGGTACATTTCTACATTTTACCTCACTGAATTTTGTGTGTGTGTGCTGGCATTAAACCCATGGCAACTTAACCACTGAGCCACATCCCCAACCCTTTCTCTAAATTTTTAAAATTTTGAAACAAGTTCTTGCTAAGTTGCTTAAGGCCTTGCTAAGCTGCAGAGGCTGGCCTGGAACTTGTGATCCTCCTGCCCCAGCCTCCTGAGTCACTAAGATTATAGCAAGTGACCTTGATCTTGCTTTTTAAAGCATCAATGCCTATCTAATTGATTTTTGAAGTTTATTAAAAATGGTTTTTGAAAAGATTTCCAAAACTCTCAAAAATTTCGCAAAATCCAAACTCCGGGAAGGTCATTTAGAACTTACAGCCCATTGCTGTGGTTTGAGTACAGATGGCACATGTCCTTAATGGTCCTTGTAATGGAGGGGTGGTCCTGTGTGGTGGTGGTGAAGGGTGGACTTTAAGAGGTGAGGACTAGTGGCAGGTTGTTGGGTCACCAGGGACACTGTCCTCAGGAGGGCTTAATGTGTCCCAACAGGAGAGAGCTGGTTGGTGACTTAGCCTCAAAAATGGTGAGGTAAAGAAACCTCTCTTTGGGGCTGGGATTATGGCGCAGTGGTAGCGTGCTTGCCTAGCACGCATAAGGCACTGGGTTTGATCCTCAGCCCACATAAAAAAAAAAATGAAATAAAGAAACCTCTCTTTATAAAGTGATCAGCCTCAAGTACTTGGTTACAGCCACAGAGAACAGGCCAGGACACCGTCAATGAGATCCAGTCAGTTACATAAGTAATAGCGTATTTCGCACTGGCTGTGTGCTTCTGAAACAGGACAAGCCCCTGCTCAAGGAGAGAGGGATCGCAGAAAATAGATTCTGATGGGGACATCTTCCACCACGCCTGAAAACACCTACTGTGGAGACCCCACCGAGGTCAGAACGTACGTCTCTGCCATCCGATGCCTTTCGAGACACGTCACAGGACTGATTGCTCACCTCTGGGTAAGGCCCGGCCACAATTAAGGTCTGTGGGGAGAGTGGCCGAGCCAGGTAAGGGGGCTGTGAGGCTCTGGAAACCGTGTCCTTGGGCTCATGCAGCAAGGCGCCCCTGGGGGTCCCTCAGGTGCCATTCTGCCTGGTGCCACCAGCCTTCTTCACTTTCTCCCAACCTACAACCTCCAGGGGCAAAGACCTCATCCTCGGGCTCAGCCTTCAAGGCCTCTGTTCTGAACTTGCCCGTCCTCCCCTGCTCAAGCGCCTCTGGACTTTGGTCCCTGAGCCAAGCACTCGTCCATCTCCGTCTGTGCCTGCTGCCTGCATCACACACGCCCACAGCACAAGGCCCTCAGGGATCTGTAGGAGTTTGTCCTGATCCACATGGTGGATGGAGATCGCAGAGAGAGCAGGAGCCTCATCTGCCAGGTTGATTCAGGGGACGGAGAAGACACAGCCTCCTCCCTCCACTCTCCCAAAGGAGCACAGCTAAGCCCAACCAGCCAGCCGGGTGCTTCTGCTCAGGTTTCCAGTATAACCCACCAGGCAGATGCTTCTGGAACTCAAGCAACGTCAGGTCTCAGCAGGTGTCCTGATAAGGTCATAGAGCTAAGAGTGACAGTCATCTCCAAGTGTGTTGGAATGTTAGCTGCATGAAGACAGGGTCATGGCTGGTCTTGGTCACCACTGTATCCCTAGAGCGCACCTGTAGATAGTAGGTGTTCGGGACATATTTGTTAAATGACTATATCTATCTAGCTACTATATATCAGCATACATATATAGATACGTCTATATATATTGTACATGCACACACCTTTCTGTTCATTAAACCACGGCCCGTAGAAACCATCTCTGTGACAGGCACAACACTCAGAGTGCCACCTCCGCCCCTGGATGGTTGGCTAATGAAGCTTGTCTCTGCTGTTCTCACATCCAGGCAGTGTCCTTTTCCTGGAGACCTGTGTTAAAGATGCTCTGAGAAGCAGCTGGCCTAACCAGGGGGATCAGGGGTTGATCTGTGCCCAGATCTTCTGCTATTCCCATGTGCTGCTAATGGGACCCTCGCTCCAGACACAGCATGGTCTGTAAGGCCTGGACCCAGCAGAGTCTGCTTCCTGTGCCTTGGTTGTCCAGAGGGAGGTGCTGCTGTTTCCACCAAGCCCTTCTCTGATAAAGGCTTTCAGAGCCAAGGGCATCAGGTGGGTTCGGGTCTGTCTGTGTGGGAGCCAGGTGCTGAGACCCACGTCTAAAATAGCATGATGTGCTATGTTGTGACAGCCCTCTGCGGAGTGTGTTTGGCACATCTTCTGAAGACTGAAGAGAGATTCTGCACAGCAGGAGACTGGGGCCACACTCCTGAGAGGGAGGAGCCCCTGGTGCACCAGCTTTTCCTTCTAGAAGCAAGGTCTCTCCATGCCGGCACACTGCTGCACTCAGGCTTCCCCAGCAGGAGCGCGTTTCCCGATGTCAAGGACCAGGGCTGCTCAGACTTGCTGAATGAATGAACTACGATACTTCCTTTGCGGTGCTCAAAGTCTGTTTGAAGATTGCAGGAGGTTCTGATGAGTTTCTTTCACCTTTGAAAAACTTTATTACTTTCCTAGTAAGAAAATACTTGAAGCTTTGCCTGATCAGAGGCTGGTCATCAAAGAGGAAAACATCTTGGCTGCTTGAAATGAAAATCTCCAGCGATTCCTGTTGCGCACATTTCTTCCTCTAGCCACTGCTTGCCTGGGTTCAACATTCTGCCCTGCGGCCTCTGGAACATTGCAGGATGTTAGCACCTCCTCTGACCTCTACCCACGAGATGCCAGTAGCACCTGCTGCCAAAGGGACCTGGAGAGGCAGAGTCACCTGGCATGCGGGCCACGGACCCAGGACTCCACCATGAGCAGCGAATGCCTGGGTTCTCTATACTGACAAATCTTCTGCACAGACTCGTGCTCACAGCCTCAGGCTTTTGGACTTTCTGCAGTAAGCTCTGCTCGATGTGAGAGTTAATGCTTTCATTGTCTTTCCCACCTGTGAGTTTTCATGCCTCCAAATCTGTGCAGCTCGGAAGCTCTTCTCCCTGGTGGCTGTAAATTCCTCACCCTGGGCTGTGGGCCTTTTCTTGCCACAGGACACAGAGTTTCCAGGTCAGGAATGTTGCCGTGTGCTCTGGAGGACCTTGGAGACTGCTCCGTCCTTCCTTTTCATTCCGATTTCTGAACACGTCTGGAACGCTGGGGAGTACTCCACTAGTTCAGGAAGGAAAGCATCGGAGGAGATACTTTAAAATAATAACAGTGAGGTCGTGCAGGAAACGCAGTGACCGTCTGGTCGTGCTAGGTAGGGCCTGTCAGGACACTTGATGAATGGGGGGCTCCCGGGGCCCCCCACTCCTTCATGCTCTGCTCTGCTGCAGCAGCACACAAAACAGGCATTGACGTGTCTGTCCTGAAAACATAACATAACCTGACCAGCACCAGCCCACAGGGCCTTGCCCAGAGAAGGCCATATTGTTCTTCTGGGGCCAGGTCTCCGGCCGGAGCTGTCCTGAGCCGTGAAGTACAGCGAGGCATGCGGAAGGCTTTCCAGTACATTAGAGAGGGTCTAGCCACGTCCCATCAACAGTCGGCCTGGAGTGACAGATGGGGAGCATGGAAATCCCTTTCCACTTGGGACCTTGGGACCTTAGTTCCTTTTCCTCATCTCAAAACCAGGAGAAATATGGCCAGAGCTCCCCAGGCTGACGGCTGTGGGGTTGGGACCTTCAGGGAACCTGCCAGGCACCTCGTTCCTCGTGCACTGGCTGGGCTTTTCCAGTCTTGGAGGAATCACGGGGCCTGCATAGCTTCCCTTGCAAAGGAGGAGGGTGTTGCGCTGTGGGGCCACACCCAGGTCACGAAAGCCTTGCCCAGGTTCCCTAATGGCTTTCAAGTGCCCTCTCCAATCCCGAGGATAGAGAGTATCTCAATGTCAATGCAATGCATACACTCAAATAATTCACTCCTGTCGTATTTTAAACAGAGATGAAGAGGAAAATCAATATTAGGTTGACACATGAAACACTGAGGAAAAGATTTTTATAGCTAATTAACCATAAGTAGTACCTGTATGGAGCTGAGCAAATTTTACTTCAGAAACATCTTGTGTTTGGGACCGTACTTGGGTTGTTTGAATAGACCAGGAGTCCGTTTTCTGCCTCTTGCCAACAATTCTGCCTCTAGATGTCTTTTTAAAGGACCCTTTCTCTGACTTCGATGCTCATGTGTAATTGTGGTAAAATACACTTAGCATGCTACTTACCATCGCAGCCACACCTGCCTGCACAATCCAGTGGCCCTGCCACACCCACGGGGTTGGGCAGACCTCACCACCACCCATCTCCAGAATCTCTTTCTTGCAAAGCGGAGACACTGACGCCCACCCCTCACTCAGCCCCGGCACCTACACTCTCTGTCTGGCAGGTGTGGCTACCCTGGAGACTCCTGTCAATCAAACCACTTGGCGTGCGTCCTCTGTGACCGTGGCCAGCCCATTGCACTGAGCACCACGGCCTCAAGGCTCAGCTATGAGGCTGCAGTGTCAGAATGCCCTTCTCGAGACTGAACCCCCCACTGTGCTGCTTCCTCTGCCATTAGGCACTTGCAGCTTGTGCAGGTCAGCTTTGCACTGCTGGACAGAACACCAGAAAAATCAATCTAGAGGAGAAAACGTTTCTTTGGGCTCATATGTTCTTGGGTTAAGTCCACGATCACTTGTCCTGTTGCCTCTGGGCTTGTGGTCTAGCCGCATACCATGCCAAGGGCATGTGGCGAAGCAGAGATGCTCACCTCATGGCAGCCAGGGCACAGGGACAGGAAGGGGCTGGGGTCTCAACATCCCTTTTGAGGCAATGTCCCTGGTGACCCAACTTCCTTCCGCTAGAATCTGCCTTCTCAAGGTTTTATCTCTTTCTAATGTACCACAGGCTTGGGACCAAACCTTCAATATATGGCCTTTATGGGGACAGTTGAGATCCAGACCATGACATCATGCCCATGGACCCTAAAGGCCCATGTCCACCTCACGATGTCAGGAGCATTTTGCTCCATTTTCAAGGGTCTTTCAAATCTCGTCCATTCCAGCTGAAAAGTCAAAATCTAACAGATTATTTGGGACTCAAGGCAAACTCTTAAGTGTGAGCCCTTTAAGAGAAAGTTTTTTTAATTACATAGTCCAAGATATAATGGCACAGGTTAGGTATTCTTATTCCAAAAGGGAGAAAAAGAAAAATGGTAAGAAAAAATCAGAGCAAAGCAAAACCGAAACTAAGCAGGGCAAACTTCAAATCCTGTGGCTCCAAGTCCAGCATCTGGAGCACAATGTGGTGTGAAGTGAGCTCAGAGGGCTGGGGCAGTGGCTTTGCCACATGCAGCATACATGGCCAGCCCCTTGGATTGGCTCTGCTGGCTGCCTGCAGTGTCCCTCAGCAGATGGCTCATATTCCTGGCATCTCCAGTGCCATGGAGACGCCATTGCTGATTTGCCTTCACCCTCGCAATTTGACACAATGTCCTATCAGGGACTCCTTGCTAGGATTCTGATCCTGCCACATACTATCTGGTCCCCAGGCTTTCCTTGGAAATTTTGGTGGAGACTCCTTGATCCTACAACTCCTTTGTTGTGCATGCCCGCACACTCAACATCCCTTGATAATGCCAAAGACTTCCACTGCCTTGAGAAGAAGCAGGACCATCCCAGCCCATGGCTACAGTGGCCTCTGAGTGCCTGGATGGCTGGACACTGAGAAACAAATAGGGGGCACAATTTCCTAGGCAGGGCTGTTGGAGACGGTGCTCCAGAGCTCTTCGCAGGCAGAAGAGCTCGAGCCTGTGGGGGTGGAGTCTTGCCGATCCCTGAGGTGCCCTCAAGGCATCAGTGACATTGTCCTGATGCAAAGTTCTTGGCTTCTCCTCATTGGCACTAATCTCTTTAGCAATCGTACTCTTTGGGGCTGCACATTTATATGCGTTCCTCTTTGGAAAAACTCTAAGTTTTAAAATCTGCTCTACTTTTTTTTTTCTTCCTCCTTTCATTCTTTTGCTTCTTGCTCCTCCCTCTCCCCCTCCCCCTCTCCTTCTCCTCTTCCTCCTCTTCTTCCTCTTCTTTTTCTTTGTGTGTGTGTTACTGGGAATCGAACCCAGGGGCATTCTATCACTGAGGTACACACTCCAGCCCTTTTTAAATTTTAATTTAAGACAAAGTCTTGCTAAGTTCCTAGGGGTCTCACTAAGTTGCTGAACTTGCACTTACCATCTTCCTGCCTCAGAGCCCTGAGAGGCTGGGATTATTGGTGTGCACCACCAAGCCTGCCTTCTGCTGTGCTTTTTGTTCTTGATTCATACTATAAATCTGGCTAAAAGCAAACAGCAGTACACGCACCACATCCCAAATGCAATGCTGCCTTGAAATTTTCTTTGTTGCATTAATTAGACAGTCACCTTTAAGTTTAGCCTCCTAAAAAGCCTTAGGGCACTGACAAAATACAGACAGGTACTTTGTTAGAATGTAACATGAGTGGCCTCTAGTCCAGGTCCCAGTGCAGTCTTCATTTTCCTCTGAAACCTCATGAACACAGTCTTTATTATTCTTATTCCTATTCTGGTCTTCTGAGTTCCCACTAGAACAACCCGTTACGCTATATTTACAGCATTCAAATTGTTTTCTAGTCTTCTCTAAATTTTTCCAAATTCTTCCCACTGATGAATTCTGAAGGGTTTTAAACCACATGATCATGTACAGTCACAGCAACATTTCCACTTCTCAATACCAATTTTCTGTTATCAGCTTTCCAACACTGTGACAAACCACCTGAGAAAATCAACTCGTAGGAAGAAAGACTTACTTATCCATTTATTCCGTGGTATTGAATCCATGCATACTCTATCAATAAGTCACATCCCAAACCCTTTTAAAAAATTTTAAACTTTAAAATAGTGTCTAAGTTGCCTAGGCTGGCCTTGAAGTTACAATTCTCCTGCCTCAGCCTCTCAGATATCTGGGAGTACATCTGTGTGCCTCCATGCCCAGCAGGATGAAGTATTTGTTTTGACTCACAGTTTCAGAGGTTTCAGCCCACACACTCTTGTCACCCCCGCAACCCCCACAGATGTGCTGAGGAAGGGATCCATGGCTTTTGCTCATGCTTTCTGGAAACCACAAAGAAATCTATACAAGAATGTCAATAAAAATCACTGTAGCTAATATTACGAACATGCGTCATGGTGAAGACAGAGGAGCGCTGTGCAGTCACCTGCAGTTCAGCAGGAAAGCGACCCTGCAAGTCCTGCTTTACCACCGTCTTCCTTCCACTCCTGGGGCAGCAGAGGCCCCCACAGATGAAGAGGTTAGAGCCTGGCCTGCCAGTCAGGGCCCAGGCTCAGGCAGCCCTGTCCTGGCCACACAAGCCTCCACACCATCAAGGTGGATAGATGAAGAGAGGGACTCAGGACAGGTGGTCCTGCTGCGGGAGATCAGGTTCCATTACAGAGGGAGGAGCTGCGGGTGCCAGAGGGTGGGAGAGCACCCGGTCTCCTGGGCATTTCGCTCCTTGGCTGCCTGGCTCCTGTACTCACGGCAGCCCTGTGCTCACACCCACTGTCCCTCTGCTCCACGCCAATGACCACAGAGCTCACCTGCCCCCCCCCTTTGGTCTCGCCCAGAGTTATGTGAGAGGAATTGCAGGAGGAGCCTTTGCATTGGCTCCTTCTCCTTCAGAGCGTTTCTGAGGCGATGCCCTGGATGGCGCAGGTATGGAGCTTCATGTTTGCTATGCAGGGTCATAATTCATGCTATGACTATGTCGGGACTTTTAACTTGATATTTACTCATTTGCAGTGCTGAGGAAGGAACCCACAGCTTTGCTCGTGCTGTGAGAGTGCTCCCCGCTGAGTTTCAGCCCCATGTATTTTAAACCATCACTTACTGAATAATATGTGGGTGCGATCCAGTTTTTGTTTTTAAATTTTTTTCTGTTTTTAGTGAGTAGTACCCAGATATGACAGCGGGATCCGTTCTGATACATTCATATACGTGTGGGACGGCTTCCTCCATCGGTCCTCAGCACTACCCTGTCCCTCCTCTCCTCTCTCCCCAGTGCCCTTCCTCTCCTCTGCTGGTTATTCCGTCTACTGATTGGCTGATTGGTTGCTTTATAATTAGTGCATGATAATTATGAATGAAATGGGAATGTGCTGTGGTAGATCTCTACCAGCCCAAGGCAGAACTTGGGAGCTTCGTTCCGCTCCCCTTGGCCTGCCCTCTCCCGCCCTTGTCTCCTGCTTCTGCTCTGCTGGTCTCCCTCCTGTTTACTGGAGGTTCACCTTTAATGGTTCCTTTGTTCTCTCTAGCTTCCACATATGAGACCAGACATTCAACCCTTGACTTTCTGAGTTTATTTCGCTCAGTGTGATGTTCTCCAGCTCCATGTACTCCCAGCAAAGGCCATCGTGTCAATCTTCTTTAGGGCCAACTGGCACCCCACTGTGTCTATACATCACATTTTCTCCAACCATTTGTCTATCAATGGGCGCCTAAACTGGTTACATAATTTGGCTATTGTGAATTGGGCTGCTATAAATATTAGAATGCATCTATCATTTATCTTTTGGATAAATACCAAGGAATGAACAGCTGGGTCATATGGTGGTTCCATTCCTATTCTATTCCTGAATGTCTGTACTACTTTTCAAAGTGGTTGTACTAATTTGCAGTACCAAGAAAATGTAGCAGTGTATCTATTCCCCACATCCCTGCCAGAAATTGTTGCTCTCTGTATTCATGATGATTGTCATTCTAACTGGAGTGAGGTGAAATCTCAGTGTAGTTTTGACTTTCATCTCCCTGATTGGTCAAGATGTGAAATGCTTTTTTCATATATTCGTCAGTCATTTGTACTTCTTCTTTGAAGAAATATCTGTTTAGTTCATTTGCCCGTTATTGATTAGGTTATTTATTGTTTGAGCTCTTTATATATTCTGGGTTTTTTTCTCATGTTGGAAGAATGGATGGCAAAGAATTTCTCCCTTTCTGTAGGTTCTCTCTTTATACTCTTAGTTGTTTAATTTTTTTTTTGCAGAAGATTTTAAATTTGAAACGATCACAATTATTGATTCTTAATTTTTTTCTTGAGCTTTAGGGTCTTAATAAGAAAGTCAATGCCCACAGCAATATGTTGGAGTGTGGCCTCTATGTTTTCTTCTAGCAATTTCACAGTTTCTGGTCTAATTCCTAGGTCTTGATCCACCTTGAGTTGACCTTTGTTGAGAGTGAGAGATAGGATCTAGTTTTATTCTTCTATATATGGATATTTGATTTCTTTTTCAGTGGATTCATTATTGAAATCTAGGAAAGCTATAGATTTTCATGTGTTAATCTTATGTCCTGCAACTTTGCTGAATTTGTTTATCTGCTCTAGATGTCTTCTGGAGGAGGTTTTTTGGGTCTTCCAAATGTAGAATGTTGTCAGCAAGCAGAGATAGTTTCACTTCTTATTTTCCTGTTTGTGCCCCTTTAATTTTTCTTCACATGCGTAGTTGCTCTGGTTATAGTTTCAGGAACTGAATGAACAGCAGTGGTGAGAGTGGACATCTTTGTCTTATTCCTGATTTTAGAGAAAATGCTTTCAGTTCTTTTCCCTTCAGCATGACGTTGGCTTTGGTTTTGTCACATGTCCCAGAAGTCCCTTCTGTCCCTAGCTTCTTCAGTTGTCAGCATGGAAGTGTGCTGCACTTTGTCTAAAGCTTGCTCTGCGTCTGTTGAGATGATCGGGTGATTTTTGTCCTTGATTCTATTTGTGTGGTAAATTACTTCTATTGATTTGTGTATATTAAACCAACTGGAAATCCTGGGAAGAAAACAACTTGATTGTGGTTTATAATCTTCGTATTGTATTTTTGGATGCAGTTTGTCAATATGTTATTGAGGAATTTTGCATTTATGTTCATAAGGGATACTGATCTGTAGTTTTCTGTCCCTGATGTATAATTATTTGCTTTTGGTATCAGGGGGATACCAGCTCCATAGAATGAATTTGGGATAATTTGAGAAACCTTGGCTTTAGATGTTCTTTAAAGATATTGTAGAACCCAGCTGAGAATCCATCTGGTCTCAGTTTTTCCTTTGTTGAAAGGATTTTATATTCAATTTAATTCTTTGGTATTGGTCTGTTTAGGTTTTCTAAATCCTCTTGGCTCAATCTGGGTTTTTTATATGTATCTAAAAGTTTGTCCATAGCATCTACATTTTCTGATTCACTGGGAAATAGGGTTTCAAAATAGCTCCTATTATTCTCTGTATTTCTTAAATGTCTGTAGTGATTTCTCCTTTTTCATCTCTAATTTTGTTGATTTGGGTCTGCTCTCTCTTTTGGTTAGTTTGACTAAGGGCTTATCAATCTTGTTTATCTTTTCAAACAACCAACTCCATCCCACTGATCCTTTGTATTATTATTTTATTCTTAATTTCAGTTCTGATTCTAATTATCTCCTGTCTCCTACTGGTTTGGAATTTATTCTCTCCTGTTTTTCTAGGGCTACCAGATGTAGAATTAGATTGTTATTTGGAATCTTTTGTTCTTTAATTCTTTTTTTCTTTTTTAAAGTATTGGCACTTTCTGCTATGAACTTTCCTCTTAGCACAGCCTTCACAGCATCCAAGAGATTTTTGTGTATTTTGTCACTATTCTTATTTGATTCTAGAAATTTGAAAATTTTTCCTCTTATTTCTTTACAATCCACACATCA
Source organism: Xerus rutilus (assembly GCA_028644305.1). NCBI lineage: Eukaryota > Metazoa > Chordata > Mammalia > Rodentia > Sciuridae > Xerus > Xerus rutilus. Next base: position 1,761,032 of record CM053405.1, read on the forward strand.
TTTAATAAAGTATTGTTAGATCTCCATATGTTTATGTGGCTTCCATAATTTTTCTTGCTGTTAATTTCTAATTTTATTCCATTATCTGATAAGATGCTTGGGATTTTATCCATTTTATTTGTACTTGCAAAGACTTACATTGTGACCTAGAATATGGTCTCCTTTGGATAAGTTTTCATGAGCTGCTGAGAAGAAAGTGAAGCTGTTTTTAGGTGAAATATTCTGCAGATGTCTGTTAGGTCCATTTGATTTATAGTATAGTATAGTATAGTTAGAATATCTTAACTGATTTTACATCTGGATGACCTATTTGTGAGAAGGGTGTGTTGAAATCACTCAGTATTATTGCATTGGGATCTATCTGGGATATTTAATGTCCCTGTTTTTAATTATAAATAATAAGGCTGCCATGAACATTTGTGTCTAGAATTTTGTATGATACACTCAAAAATTACTATGTAATACATTTTCAGTTTCCTAGGACGAATGTCCAGGAGTACAATTGCTGCCCCATGTGGTATTTGCATATGAAGCTTTTATAGAGACTGACAAGACATTCTTCATGCTGCTTGTATCATTTTACCTTCCACAAAGGATGAGTGATTTAAATTCTCATATTATCATCAGAATTTGCTGTTCTTAGTATTTTTTTTTTATTTTAGCTATCCAGTAGGGTGTAGTGATGTCCCTTGGTGATGATTAAAAATGTTAAACATTTTAAAATATGCTTACTTAGCATTTCTGTATCCTTATAAATGAAATGCTTTCTTACCTTTTGTCCATTCTGTAAGTACATTGATTTTTATTTTTTTTTTATTTTTTTTTTTAAATATTTTTTTAGTTGTTGATGGACACAATGTCTTTATTTTATTGCTTTGTATGTGGTGCTGAGGATCGAACCCAGGGCCTCACGCATGCGAGGCAAGCGCTCTACCGCTGAGCTACAATCCCAGCCCCAGTACATTGATTTTTAAGTGAGAAGCTTGGAGAGTTCTTTATATATTCCATGTATTCATCTCTTGCTAAATTCATAGATTCCTAGTTCACATATATTTTCTGAGTCTGTAGCATCTTCTTCTCCTTCCATTTTTTTTTTTTTTTTGCTTTGTTTTATTTTCATTACTAAGGATTGAACCTGGGGCATTCACTGAGCTACATTTCCAGTCCTTTCAATCTTTTCTTTTCTTCCTTTCTTTTGAAACAGCATTTCACTAATCACCCAGACTGGCATCAGACTCTCAATCTTCTTACTTTAGACTCCCAAGTAGCTAGATTGCAGGCATGTGCCACCACACTTGGCTCTTTAGCACCATTAAAAAAAATTTGTGTTTGTTCCATTGAATTAATTTTGTATTTTTCTAAAAATCAGTTCGCTATATTTGTGTGCATTAGTTTTGGAGTTTATCAATAACTCCATTCATATATGTGGTTAATTTTATTTTTCTTTTATAAGTTTTTAAAGATTACATCATTGATTTGAATCTCTCTTTTCAGTATTTATATTTATTTCTATGATTTTTCCTCTATGTACTGCTTTACCCATGTCTCATAAATTTTAATGTATTTTATCTTCCTTTTCATTCAGTTCCGTGTACTTTCTAAATTTCCCTCAAGCTTTCTTTTTAAACTGCTGGATTATTTAGAATTATGTAGGGTAGTTGGAAAAATATTTTGTTTAGTGTTGGGAGAATTTCTTGCTCTACTTGTGTTACTGGCTTCTAGTTTTATTCCATTGTAATTGAAGAATATATTCCATTTTATTTCAGTTCCATAAAGTTTGTTGAAATTTGATTTATGGGCCAGGATATAGCCCATGTATGTGTATGTTTTGCAGGTACCTAAAAAGAGCGTGTTTGCTGTGGATGGGTGAAATACCCCATAAATGTTCACTGAGTACTACTGATTAGTGGTGTCAGTCATCTCTTCTGTCATGACTTACTTCTGTATTAATTTTTAATTGTATTATCAATCCCCAAGGAATAATTTTGGATGTTTCTAACTATGACTATGAATTGCCCACTCCTTTCAGTTCTATCAGTCTTTAGTTTACATATTTTTAAATTTTGTTGTTTGGTGTAGGTACACTTAGGATTGCTAGGGGTTTTTTGATGAGTTGGCCTTTGTGCCATCAATATATAAATGTCTTATCTGTCCCTGTTAATTTTCTTTGCTCTGGTCTGTTTTATCAGACATTAATGTGGTGCTCATGGCACTCACACTTGCTTGCCTTTGATTGTTTGCATTCTCTCTTCCTCTCTCTCTCCCCCCACCCCATTTTGATCTATATTTTAGGATGGGAGTTTCCTGTAGACCACATACAGTTGGGTCATATTTGTGTGGCTTTTTTGTTTGTTTTTAATCCACTGTGCTAATTTCTGTCTTTTAATTGGTTTGTCTAGCATACTTATATTTAATATAATTATTAATATGCTAGGGTTTAAATCAACATTTTGTTTTATTCTGTTTATATTCTATTTTTAATTTTCTCTGTTTTCTGTGCCCTTTCTTCCTGTGGATTATTTATTATATACTTTTTAGAGATATATTTTAATTGATCCATAGTAATTTTTGAGTGTATCTCTTTACAAAGTTTACATAGTGTTGCTTGCTAAAGGTGTGTGTGTGCGTGTGTATAATATCAGTTTAATACTGTTAGTTTGAATGCAGGATAGAAATTTTCCCTTGCTGGTGTCCTGTTACATTTCCTCATTTATAAAACAAAAAAATTGCTTTCAACTTTCTCTACGTAAATTTAAAACCATATTCAGTGTTATATTTTTCTTGAATCCTTAAACATAATTCAGAAAACCTGAGAAGAAAGAAAATGTATTGAATTATTCATTTTTTTTATTGTTTTCTTCCTTCTTGAAGTTCCAAGATGCATTCTTTTTTTTTTCTTTGGTACCAGGGATTGAACTCAGGGCACTCGACCACTGAGCCAACATCCCCAGCCCTATTTTGTGTTTTATGTAGAGACAGGGTCTCACTGAGTTACTTAGCGCCTCACCATTGCTGAGGCTGGCTTTGAGCTCGCGATTCTCCTGTCTCAGCCTCCCTAAGTGCTGGGATTACAGGCTTGCGCCACCGCGCCCGGCTTGAAGATGCATTCTTTTATTCTTTATTTTTACTTAAGGAATTTTAACTAAGTTTTTATGGTGGGGAGTTTTGCAACAAGTTTTCTTAGTTTTCTTTGAACTGAGAAGAGTCATTGGCTCCTCCATCCTGCCTCAGGGATACTTTGACTGGGTAGGTCTGTTGGTTGGTTCTTCTCTTTTAACCACTTGAAGCGTTTGCCACTTCTTTCTGGCCTCCACAGCATCTGATGAGAAACCGTCTCTCATGTGAGTTTTCCTTCTGCAGGTGAAGTGCCATTTCATTTCATTGCCTCGCTCTCTTCAGTTCCCACCAGTGTGACCCCTGCCTGTCGGTGTTGATGTGGATTGCTGCAGCAACAGATAACTGCGGGGACGTACTTATCCCAGTTCTGGCTCTGGGGAGTCCCAGATGAAGGTGCCAACTCGTTCAGCATTTTCCTGATCATGTCCTCACACAAGCTTTCCTTGGTGTGAGCCCCAGAGAGACCCTTCAGTCTCTCCCATGTATTAATGCGTTAGTCCCGTCATGAGAGTCACCAACCGGGTTCAGGCCCCGAGCTCCCACCTCCACATACTGTTCCATTGGGATCAAGGCTTCAAAACATGAATCTGGGGAAACTCGAATGCTTAGTCCATAGCAATATGTCTTGATGTGAATGTCCACTCACTTATTCTGCATGAATTTCTCATGAAATTATAGGTTTATGTGTTTGTCCAAATTTGAGGCATTTTCTCTGGGAATTTGTTGAAGTTGTCTCACTTCTGCTCCTTCTCTACTTCCCGGGCTTTGCTGACACAAGCATTGTGTATTTCATTATAGCTCCACATGTCTGAGGGACTTCTTATGTTTTAGTTTCTGCTCTCTGTTTTTCAGATTTGGTGATTAATTTCTTCTACTAATTCATAGATTCTTTCCTCTTTCTCTTCCATTCTGATTTCAACCTTTCCATTATATTTTAATTTCATTTATTCTAAAATTTGCTTTTAGATTTTTTTTATTTCTCTTAAGACTTTATATTCTTTCTATTTATTTTAAAAGTTTACAAGGCTTAGAGGAGAAGTTTTGCTTCGCAAACTTTGTCAGAGAACTCTAACCTCTCTGGACTTGGGCTCTACCCTGAAGTTTTGAGTCTTCTGCTTCTCGATGTGACGAGAGTGTTGACTGAACACCGATCCCCTGGAGTATTATGTTGTAAGACTCTGAACCTTAAACCTGCTCTTGGTTAGCTCTCCTGAGACTGCTGTAGCGAAGAGGCGCCCCTGTGGGTAGGAGTGAGTCAGCAGGGCTCCCGCTCCGTCTTGGTCTCCCCTGGCTGCAGGGAGGTGGTCCTTGGTGCCCAGCAGGAATGGGAGTCCCTGTGGGATTCCACCCTGGAGGGAGTGGTGCGTGGCCCGCTGCCCCCTCCTGAGGTGGGCAGTTAGGCTCCCGCTCAGTTTTTCCGACATGGAGGAGGAGGAGGCCATGGAGTCTCTTTTGCTCGGCTTGGCTGTACAACAGTGATTTTCTAAAGATTTCTGTCTCACTAGGATGTCTGCTTCCTGGTTCTTGGCCAGAGCCATGGGCTTTTTTAAATTCTGTTTTTCTTGTTTTGTACCATTGGCAAATCTGTACTGTGAGTTTCTTGACTTCTGGGACGTATGAGGCAAAAAGAAGCCCAGGGGACTCACCTCTGTGCTCTCCTTGGGTCCTGGGGTGGCCAGCTGGTTTTCATTCTTTCCTTATTCTTTCAGCTTTGCTGTATTGTATTTAGGGGGAAGAATAAGGATAAGTGCATCTATTCCATTTCCTGCAAGTAGAAGGGATACTGTCTTTAAGTTTCATAACATTGATCTTTTTTGTACTGAGGATTGAACTTGTGTTCACTGAGCTACCTGGAGTCTTTTTAAATTTTTTATTTTAAACAGCCCCACTGTACTGCGAGAGTTTCCTTAAGTTGTTCAAGGCTGGCCTTGCCCCGGCAAGCTCCTGCCTCATCCCCCCAAGGCCCTGGCATTATAGGTGCTCAGCGTCGTGCTTGGCATCAGTGTTTCCTAAGCTCTTTATGCCTTCCTGTAGAGTTGCCCGCCATCCACATTCTTGCCTCATTTGCTGTCATCTCTCTCATGCACACGTTTCCCTGAGAATCTGAAGGCAGGTGGAACATTCTTCTCTCTCCCAAACGCATCTCAGAATCCATTGTCTTTGTTTGCACAGCCCCAAAATTGATACAGTGAGCACTGGAACTTATTTCCAATTCATATTAAGTGTCCATCAATTGTCCTAAGAATTTCCTTTGTACCTATTGTTTGAACGGGACACTTTTGAGAGAGACAGAGGGCACGTGTGTCCACCACCATGAACCAGAAACACCCATCAGACCTACAGTTAGGTTCAGACCTGTGGCTCAGGCAAGAGGGGAGCCTCTGCAGAGCAGGAGGGAGGGCAGAGGTGGGTGCAGACGACTGGAGCTGCAGGCTCCTGGTGAGAGGACGAGGCTGCTCTCTCTGCCTCGGCTCCCATGGGAACGTGAGGAGCAAGGTCATCCTCCATGGTGGAGAAAGGGGTCAGGAGAGCTGAGGAGCAGGCGATGGCAGGAGGCTGGAGGACTCAGAGCAAGGGAGGCACTGCCCAGCACACCTGTGGCTCTGTCTGGCCTCAGACCACTGTGTTCTAGCTTTCTGGAACTGTTAAGCATTTTAGAGCAGAAATGGGCAGGGCCAAACAGCTGCCCACTGATGTGGCCATCAGACCACAGGACAAGCTGCGGATCCGAATTCACCTTAGATTTTTTAAATATTCATTTGTTCTAATAAATTATACATGACAGAAGAATTATCTTTAATTCATTGTACACAAATGGAACACAACTTTTCACATCTCTGGTTTACACAAAGTAGAGTCACACTGTTCATGCAGTCATACATGTACCTAGGGTGATGACGCCCATCTTATTCCACCATATTTCCTCTCCCCATACCCCTCTCCCCTCCCTCACCTTTGGCTAATCCAAAGTTTCTCTACTCATCTCTTTATGGATCAATATCCACTTATTGAAGAAAACATTCAGCCTTTGGTTTTCTGAGATTGGCTTACTTTGCTTAACATGATGTTCTCCACCTCCATCCATTTACCTAAAATTGCCATAATTATTCTCTTTTAATGCTGAGTAATATTCCATTGTGTGTATATTCTACAGTTTCTTTATTCATTCACCTACTGAAGGGCATCTAGGTTGGTTCCACAGTTTGGTTATTGTGAATTGAGTTGCTATGAACATTGATGTGGCTCCATGCTGTTTTTAAGTCCTGTGGGTATAGACTGAGGAGTGAGATAGCTGGGTCAAATGGTGGTTCCATTCCAAGTTTTCTAAGGACTCTCCATCCTGCTTTCCATAGAGGATGCACCAATATGCAGTCTCACCAGCAATGTATGAGTGTGCCTTTTCCCCACAGCTTTGCCAACACTTATTGTTGCTTATATTCTTAATAATTGCCATTCTGACTGGAGTGAGATGAAATCTTAGAGTAGTTTTGATTTGCATTTCTCTAATTACTAGAGATGATGAACATTTTTTCATATATTTGTTGATTGATTGTATTTATTCTTCTGAGAAGTGTCTGTTCAGCTCATTAGCCCATTTACTAATTGGATTGTTTGTTTTTTTGGTGTTAAGTTTTTTGAGTTCTTTATATATCCTGGAGATTCGCGCTCTATCTGACATGCGTGTGGCAAAAATTTGCTCTCAAAATGTAGGCTCTCTCTTCACCTCCTTGATTGCTTCTTTTGCTGGGAAGAAGCTTTTCAGTTTGAATCCATCTCATTTATTGATTCTTGATTTTATTTCTTGCACTCTAGGAGTCTTGTTAAGGAAGCCAGGGCCTAATCCGACATGATGAAGGTTTGGGCCTGCTTTTTCTTCTATTAGGCACATGGCTCTGGTCTAATGCCTTAGACTTTTAAAGTTCCTTTTCTGACTCTTGTTTTGGACATAGCCTTTGTTCATTCCATGAGTGATTGCTGAGTGCTCCCTCTGAGTCGGGCCCTGGAAGACACCAGGGATCAGAAATGCAAAAACCTCTGCGTCATGGAGTGCATGTTCTGCCAGGGGAAAATGTTAGCTTCCAGGCTGAGCAGTTTCTAAGGTGAGAAGAGGGCATGAGCAGCCCCCCTGGGGTGTCCTTAGGAGTGTGTTCCAGGCAGCAGGAAAGGCCAGGCCGAGGCCCCAGGCAGGAACAAGCTGGCCTGGGGTGTAAGAGAAACCTGCCAGTAAGTGTGGAGTGAGCCAGAGGAGGGAAGTGGGAGGTGGGTCAGAGGGGAGACGGGCTCAGAGGCCTGGCCTTTGCTCTGAGCATGACAGGCAGCTGGACTGAGCAGCTGCAGCCTGGCTATATTGCAGAAGGTTATAGCGGGGGTGGGGGGGTGGGGGTGGGGGACAGGAGGCCGCTTCCCAACAGGGGGTCAGGAGAGCAGTTCAGGCAAACACGGCTCCATCCTATGGTGAAGCAGCCAAGGAGGGTGGGGAAATGGTCAGAGTTGGGGACATCTTGGAAACAGAGCTGAGAATTTGTTGATAAGTTGATGGGGATTTGGGGTTAGTCTGAGCCACAGAAGGGCACCGTTGTCATCAGCTGAGATGGGAACACTGAGGGTCAGGCAGGTTGGAGCAGGAAAGCAGTACTGGCCACAGGCATGGAGACGTGGAGGTCGACTGATGTGAAAGTGGACATAACACAACAGCTGGAGTGTGAGGCCGGGTCTGGGCGCTCCTGGAGGCCGTCAGGACACCACGGCTCTCAGCCACCAGGCTGAGGGGTCCTTTCCACCCCGCTCCAAAGATGTGGGCCCAGGATCAGCCACAGCAGCAGCCTCACCGTGAATTTGTTAGTCATAGAATCTCAGTCCTCCCCTGAGCAGCTTGGAGAGAAAAGCATCCTCACTGGCTGCCCAGGGATGGTGAGGCAGGCAGGGGCGTGGAGAGAAGAAGAGCCCCAAGGACGGGGTCCTGGAGGCCTTCAAAGTCCCAAAGTTGGCAGTGACTCAGGAACACAGGGATGGGGAAGGGGCCTTTCACCAAAGAGGGCAGCAACAGCTGAGACCCAACAAAACCGATCAGCATCCCCGAGGAGGCCAGGTCATGTGATGGGGTGCAGGCGGCTGCAGCAGGGAGCCTGTCACGGGGTCTGAGGGAGGGAGGATTTACTACCCAGAGCAAAGCCCCCTGCAAGATTGAGGAGTCATGCGGGAGGGTCCGGGAGGGCCAGCTTCTCAGCTCCAGGTGGCACAGAGACATGGGACAGGCCAGCGAGGCCAGGAGAGGTCCAGGGAAACTTGGACACGTTTCCCATTTACTGCAGCCTTAGAATAAGGAAAGCAGCTTGGCTGTCAGTGATGGGAATGACCCACCCAGAGAGGAGAGGCGAAGAAGTGGATGGTGCCACTCGCCCTGTCCTGAAGGTTGGTGTGTGCAGCGTGGCACTTGTGACGTGCGTGCTCTGATCTGCTGAGCCTGGAGTCCCCGAGAGCGTCACGTAACATACTCAGCAGGTGTTGATGCAACGAGGTTTATGGACCTGCAGGGTCTCCATGTTTGGGCACCAAGACAGGAGTGCCTGCTACAGACGGTGGGTGTGAGCTGGGGCCCGAGCGCATGTGGGGTGCAGGCCGGCGTGACTGGAAGAGCAGCTCACTGCCAGGTCGCCCTTTACGAGGCTCATTAGTGGGCAGCTTTGTGGGCACAGCAACTTCACAATATTTCAAGTGCACTCTTTTTCTCTGTGTGTTAGGGGCCTTTCACTAGAGAGGGCAGGTAAATTTACATCCTTTGGCTTAAAAGGCCATAGAAGGCTCGCTCACCCCACATAGAAACAGGGATTGCGGGAACTATTGTTAAAAACCAGTAGTTTTTCTGGACAGTGTTTACATGTTTGAAACTGGCAACTCCTTCTAGGTGGTGGTGCCTCACAGTCACTCTGGAACAGAGCAACGTGTTCTCACTGGACCACAAGCCCCGTTTTTGCCTTTGGAAGACAAGTTTCCAAGGTGGGGTCCTGTCATGTTCAGCTGACCGCCCCCGCTCCCCGTCTGCTGCAATCAAGTTGTAAACATCCCTCCCTTGTCAAGCAGGATATCAGTCTATCCAGGTAGCCCTGCTTCCTCTCAGTCCAGGTGTTTCTGTTATTTATGTCAAGAAAATGGCCTTTACGCAGCTCCTCTGGCTGTTTACAGAGGCCAGGTTCCTCTGACAGAGCCGTGAGCGGCCGGCTCCTCACCCACAGATAATACATGAGCTTGTGGGTTTGCACACGTCCTCCCGCGGGCTTGATAGAGCAAACACCACAGCGCCCTCGGCACCATCTGCCCACCGAGGCGGGCTGCGGGGACAGGGGCAGAGGGCCGTGGCAGCACTGCATCTGTCCCCACCGGCCGGGGCAGTCTTGCTGAGGTGGCACCATGGACCCAGCCTCCACTCGCACTAGTTAAACTGTCACATCTCCAGGGGGAGCGATGTGCAGAGGCCTGGGCGCCTGGCTGCATGTGTGTCCCTGCCCGGGCAATGACCACCCCAACTGGAGCCGGGAGGCTTCCTGGTTAGTGGTCACTCCTCAGGTTCAAAATCAGGGACTCGGGGGAGCGTGGGGTGACCAGTCTGCGACTGTTGCCTTTTGAGCTCAACTCACATTTCATCCCTGTGTATGAAGCCACCAGGGCCCGACGTGGGAAGGTTGCACGTGGCACCATGTGTCCTTTGGAAAAAGGGCATCGTGTGACTATGCAGTAGGGTTGGAAGTCAGGCAAGCATGGCAGCACACGGGCCCTGCGGCCGGCACCACGCACACACAGGCTGGGTATCGAGACCCAGGTTTGATTAGTGGAGCCTAGGAGGAGGCAGGGTGTCTGCTGAGGTCGCTGCCTCTACCACGCGGGGCCACGCACACCCACACCCAGGGGCGTGGAGTGAAGCGCTTCCTGCTGACACCCCACCCCGTGTCCTGGTGATCTGACATGAACACTCTTACTTCATTTGGTAGCTTGGAAATTCTTTGATCTCTTTGAAAACGAAATAACGAAACTCTTAAGCCTTGTTGCTGCTCTTGATTTCTCTATGTGATAAAGGAGGTGTGTTTAGGCAATTTAATCATAACGCTGTGAAATGGAAGAAAGTAGCCAGCTGCTTAAAATAAAATGAACTTGAGAGAGCTGAAATGAGTTTCCAGTGGTGGGCCTCACCCTGACATTGTGGTGGTAAGCCGCACCAGAACGGAATGCAGAGCAGATCCTGAACCTGAGCAGAACAGTTGGTCTGATGGTGTGGGATTGCGTGGTGCATGAGTTTTTAAGCCAAGCAGTTTCTTGCCCTGTTCAACGATGCCAGCGGGGCTGTGGCGCTGGGCTCGCTGCCGGGCCATCTCACACACGCGCTTGGTTTTCATCAGTCCTGCTCTTTATTTGGATGTGATGCCAACGAGGACCCTCTGTCTCTAACTGTGCCTTGTGTCGTGTAAGACTGCAGAGTGAGCCCACTCTCTCCCCCTTTTTCACTTTTCACCATCTAATACTCTTTGGTTTGTTAAGAAGTCAAGTTCTGCCTTTTTACTGAGCAAAACCCGACAGCAACTTCTTCCCCGAGGTCAGGCTAGGGCTTCCTGGAGGTTTGCCTCCGGCCGAGCTCCACTGTGTCCTGTCTGCCCACTGTCCCGCCACAAGGACCTGAGGGCAAGGGGGCAGCCAGGGCGAGGCCCCCAGGGCAGGCCCTGCTCTGCTTCCGCGGCCACGTAACCTCGGTCTCCACAAATGCAAGTCCCTCCAGCCCCTCGCTGGGCCCTGCTGGCTTCCGTGTGCACAGGGGAAACGCGATTTGGCTGGATCATACCCGGTTTGGCATGGACGTCTTTCTGGTGGGTCTGACCACAGAGAGGACTCGGACGCCACGTGTGCAGGCGCGGGTCCTCCCACGACAGGCCTGTGTCTCCAGAGGCCACTCACCTGCTCTCGTGTGCTTCTCAAACATGCAGATGGATACACAGAACCACGGACTAAAGTCTGCTGCCTGAGGCTGTTGCTCCTTTTAGGAGAAAGTGATTTGTCTTCAGTAAAAAGACACATGGGGACACTCTTGGAACCACGGACCGGTGGCACCTGCCTAATGCCATGTCCTCTGTCATGCTCCAGGCTTTGCCATCTGTGTCACTTCCCCGCACCACTCCTGCCTGTGTCCCCTCTCCAGGACCCGCCCTGCCCCGTGCTCACAGCAGGGTGTGAGCCGCAGGGACTGGCATGGGCCGGAGTTCTGGGAGCTGTGATGACGGTGCCCCCACGTGAACTGCACCCCCATGAAGGAAAGGAAGGTCTCCTCGACTGGGGGGTCAGAACCTTTCCAGCTAGTCCCGCCCCGGGGACGCTGCTGCTCTGGGGCCTTCCGTTCTGGCTTGGCCTCCCTCCTCTGGCCTCCCTCCTCTGGGCCTGCAAATGCCGGCACGCAGTGTCATCCGGATGTGGCTTAGCGTGGCCGGGGGCCGTGGGGCTGCCCTATGTTGGCCACTGTACGTGGAGATCCAGGAACACTCACATAGTGTTCTTCCTGCCCTTCCTTGTTCCTCCCCGCCTTCCTCCTGCTCCTCCTCTTCCTTCTCTTCCTCCTCCTTCTCCTTTTGTGGATGTAGACTTTTGCTTTTCTGTGGAAAGAAAATTACTATGAGTAGAATAGTTGTTTTACACTAAACATTTTTGGTTTTATGCCAGATGCCAAAATGCTACAGAAAATGGAATATGGGGGAGTTTCCATACGTTTGTAGAATCTAACTGCTCCATTTTCATCAGTATTTGCCATTCTAAGTATTTTATTTTTAATTATTTTGGTGCTAAGAATTGAATTCGGGGGCACTCGACCACTGAGCCACATCCCCAGCCCTATTTTGTGTTTTATGTAGAGACAGGGTCTCACTGAGTTGCTTAGTGCCTCACCGTGGCTGAGGCTGGCTTTGAACCCTCGAGCCTCCTGCCTCAGCCTCCCAAAGTGCTGATATTACAGGCGTGCGCCATGGCCCAGCTTCCAAGTGTCTTTCATCTTAGCTGTCACTGTGCCTGAGAGCTTTCTGTTGCAGTTGGAACCTATTTTCCTCGTGACTGCTGATGCAGAATCCCCTGCCTGCTCCTGGGGGCGGCTGGTGTGTCTTCCATTCGGAAGAGATCTTCAGTTCTCCATTACTGCTAGGCACTTGGTCTCTTGGTCACCCCAGTGTTCAGTCCATAGATCCTGGATGCAGACCCACTGTGAGAGGCCGGGGTCCTGAGTGTCTTCTCTACTCATCAGCTTGCTTTTTCAATAACACAATTTTTTAATTTTAAAGAAGGATAGTTTGTCAATCTCTTTCTTTTATGGGGAATATATATTTGTCTACCCTAAGAAATCCTTACCTGCCCACAACTGTGGAGGTTTCCCCCACAGCTTCTTAAAGTTCTGTGGACGTGACCATCACAGCTGTGACGTGATCCGTGTCTAGTTTTGCATCTGATGTGAGGTAAGGGATGAGGATTGTCTTTCATGCAGATGTTCAGTGTTCCCACATCATTTGTTAAAGAGAGTTTTCTTCACCATTGAATTCCCTGGACACCATTGCTGGACACCATTTTCCACGATAGATGTGTGGTCTACTCAAGACTCTGGTCCATCTCCTTGATCTATCTGATTACCTCAGATTTACATGAAGTCTGAAATCAAAAGTAGAAGTCCTGAAACTACTCTATGGGCACTTTAGTTTGGCTGTTCTAGGTCACCTGGATTTTCACATAGAGTTTTGAATCAGCCTGCCAATTTCTGTTGGATTTTGCACATGAATTTACCTTTCCATTGAAAATATTTTGTTGCTCTCCTTATACGCACAAAAATCCTGTCCATGGCCTCTCTCTGAGCTGGTGCAGGATGAGAAGACTCTCCAGGATCTGTGGCCGCGGGTTGCAGAGGCTGCTCTGACCCCCAGGTCTGCGGGTCCTTTTCAGTCGCCGTGCTTCACCTCCCACACCACCCTCCCTATCGCACCTCGTGACAAAGTGCTTCTTCTATTTCAAGGGTGACTTCCAGTCTCAGGTCTCTGCTTGTCCTCCCAGCTGGGACAGCGCTCCGTCCTTGGCTCACTCTCCTTGAAACCGGGAGGGCCGCGTGGGCTGAGCACCTTGCTCCCCAGGGCACCTGCTCGCTCTGCAGGAACACGTGTGGCAACTCAGGCTTCACTGCAGATCAGCCGAAAGCACTTCCCAAACTTGTTTTCAGCAGTTGAAACCGTATTCAGAGTAACTATCGGCGTGTTCATCCGTTATGAGTGCATGTGATAGATTTTCTTTGGAGGTCATGTGAATACAGAAAATCGGGTGGAAATCATTTATATGCAGATCTCTAGTTGAGGTGTCATCTGTGGCCCTTTGTCCACTCCAAGGGTGACCTTTGCACGCAAATGGAGAGTCGTCCAACATGGAGCAACGTGCTTGGAGCCACGTGGGCACGGGTGCTTGTCTTTCCGCCCAGGTCATCCTCAACCTGAGTGGAGCCTGCCCAGGAGTCCCTCCTGCCTCCCGGCCTCCTCCGTGGTAGAGGCTGCAAAAGGAAGGGATGCTCAGGGACTGGTGCAGAGCTCCCTCCCTCCCTCCCTTGTCACCTGGGGGTGAGCTCTCCCAGATGTGAGACGGGCCTCAGTTGGGGGAGCTGCAGCAGGTCCCCTGGGAAAGCAGCACCTACCCGGGTCCGTTGGCATCTCTGCTCCCCCAGGAGTCGCACTGCTCACCAGGCATCCCACAGCCCTCTGGGGTCAGCTTCCCCTGGGAGCTGTTAGGAGAGCAGACCTGGCTGGGACTTGCTGGTCACAGGCTGATCCAGTTCTGTGGGAACTCAAGTTTGCACGTGGTTCAGCCCCTGGCAGAAGCCTGGCCAGGCCGTCCTGTGGTAAATAGCTGCCGACTACAGGAGGCGCATGTTAGTGAGAAGAAGAGAAGGGGAAGCCACGCACCTCGCTGGGCTCAGACTCAGGCTGTGCTCCTCTGTCCTCGGGTGATGTCACACAGGCTCTGGGCCATCCTGAGCAGGGCAGGGCAGGAACACAGGTGGGACTGGGAACTGAGCCACCCAGCAGATGTGGGGACGTGGGTTTCAGATGGTGCATCCTGACCACCTTGGGGCTCCAGGGGCCCACAGATGACCCCCTGGGCATGGACTGGGGCCTCCTGGGCCTGAGAATCCCAGCAGCTCTGGACAGCAGGCATGTGTAAATGTGATGTGGGACTTGCATCAGTGAAGAAGCAGGTCTGGGGCTGTTTTTTACCCAGGTGGGAGAATCAGGCCTGCTGGTGACAGTGGCTTAGTGTTCAGCTGAAGAAATGGGATTAAGTGCTCCATGTGGTGATGCTCACGAGGCAATGGCATGGCCCTCGGCACATGTGCCAGCTGCACAGGAATCCCGATCCCCTGCCTGCACAATGTGAACTTCCACATCAGAAGATGCTCGTGGCTGTTGAAAGAGCCAAAGTGCACAGGGCTCCAGTCTGCCACAAAACCAGGACTTCCAACATCAGCCACAATAAAAGGAAAAACATGAATAAGAAAATCCACCATGTGTGGGAGAAAGAGGCTCCGAGGCGTGTGTGTGTGTGTGTGCATGTGTTGTGTAAAGATGTGCATGTGTGTATGTGTGAGTGCATGCGTGTGTGTGCTTGTGATGATGTGCATGTGCGAGGGTATGTGTGTGGGTGGGTGTATATTGTGTGTGAGTACAGGGCCTTATGTGTGTGTGTGTGAATGTGCGTATTTTGCGTGTTGTATGTGTGAGTAAAAGTGTCACAAATGTGTGTGGGTGTATGAGAGCACATGTTCATGCAGTTATGCAAGGTACGCTAGCTCAGCAAAGTCTGTGAAAATGCCGCTCACTGGTGATGCACATACGTGTTTTTAATTTTTTGTATTTAGATAGAACTGCATCTGTTTCCCAGGGCCAGCAGTCAAATGTGTATTTTAACAGAGGAAAAACACATTTATTGGTCTACAAAATGAGTAATTGATTTACAAGAAGGATTTAATTTTTTTATTATATGTAAGTCTAAGTGAGTAAGTTTAAGTGTGCATGAATAGTGTGACAGTGTGTGAATGTGTGAGTGTGTATGTGAGTGAGTGTGTGAATGTGTGTATGTTTGAAAGTGTGTGTGAAATTGTGCGAGCATGTGTGCTTGTCTGTGAGCATGTATATGCTTATATGCTTGTGCATTTGAGTGTGCCTGTGTCAATATGTGTGTGGGGGTGTGTGTGCATGTTTGTGCGTATTTTATTTTTTTATGGGTGTGTGATGTGTGTTCATGTGTGAGTGTGTATGTGTGTGTGTATTAGTGTGTGGGCTGCAGTGTGTGTGAATGTGTGTGAATGCATGTTAATGTTTATGTGTGTGCATGTGTCTGTGAATGTGGATGTGTGGATTTGTGTATGTGTGAGTGCATGCATGTGTGAGTGTATGTATGCAGTGTGTGTGTGTGTGTGAAATGTGCCATTGTGTGTGAGCATATGTGCATGTGTGCAAGTATGTGAGTGTGAAAGTATGTGTGTGAGTGTACATGTTAGTGTGTGCACATGTGAGTGTGAGTGTGTTGGTGTGTGTTTGCATGTGAAAATAAGCAAATATGTGTGAATGTGTGTTTGTGCGACCATCTGTGCATGTGTGCAGTTTTTGAGAGTTTGTGGATGTATGTGTGTGTGATGTGAGTGTGTGTGTATGTTCATGTATGTGCATGTGAGTGTGTGCATGTGTATGACTAGGTGTGTTTATATGTGAATGTGTGTTTGAGTGTGTGTTTGTGATTGTGTGTGATCGGTGTGTGTATGCATGCGTGTATGTGTAGGTAAGTGTGTGTGCGTGTGTGTATGTGTGTGCACCTTTCACACAGGCAATGATGACATGGATGCAGAGTAGAGGGAACCATGTTTTCCAACGTAAGGCGCACGAGGCTTTGAGTGAGTTTATTTGGAGATTTACAAAATGGAGCATGACCTTGCCTTCCCTCTGCTGGGGACCACCACCAAGGTGAATGATAAGCTTCTCATCTTCTGTAGATGTCACAGACCCCTGAGCTCCACGCGCCTGCCACAGAGATGGGAAGAGAAGACATTCCATGATCAGTGTGGTGGTGGTCCCAGGCCATAGCCATTTTCCCAGGAAACACAGCTTCCAGGTGACTTGACTCTCTAGTACTCAGGTGAGGGACTCTCTTCCTCCTCATGCCAACACTGGAGAGCATTCTTAATGTGTGGCTGTGCCCATCTCTTCTCCCAAGATACAGGAATATCACAGCACCATCTCACTCTTCAACAAAGGGTGCTGGGAAGCTGGACGCCCACATGCAGAAAAATGAAATGGACTCGTCTCTCAAACCATGCACACCACTCAACTCTTATGTTTTATCAGATATACAGCCTTACGCTTCCTTAAAAATAATACCCAAACCTTGGCAAATAAAAGCAAGAAAGACCAGAGGGACTATGTCCCACTATGACCTCTGCACAGCAAGGGAAGCCCCAGGTTGACGAGCAACCTCAGAGTGGGAGGAGGTATTTGCAGATCACAAATCTACCCGGGATGACCTAAATGTATCTGAAATACATTAGGAACTCCCGTAACTTAACAGCAAAAACAAGTGGCATGGTTAAGCATTGGTAATTTTTCATTTGCTGATTTCCTACAGAATTCACTTAACTGTCCCCACTTGTACTAAGGGTTGAATTTACAAAACAAATGTATTGGTCCACAAAATGAGTAATTGATTTACAAGAAGGATTTGAGTATTTCTTTGTTATATCTACCTATCTATCTATCAACATATAATGGCTTAACAGTCTCACAGAAATTATGCAAGGTATGCTAGCTTAAGCAAAGTCTGCGAAATTGTTACTCACTGGTGATGCACATACATGTTTTTAATTTTTTGTATTTAGAACTGCATCTGTTTCCCAGGGCCAGTAGTCAAATGTGTATTTTAACAGAGGACAGGCTCTGATTCTCCAAGGCAAAGGAGATTAAAATATGGGTCAATCATTTTAAAGAGAAAATTAAACTTTCTAGAAGCTTCTGCCATGATATGCTCTGATAATAAGCTCTTAGTGTACCTGCTGCTTCATCATTATGGCAGCAGATTCTTTGCAGCTGTGGGCTTCAAATGAGTGGATGTTCCCATTTGTACCAGTACAGGCTCAAATTGTCACAGATCCCACACACTTACAGACTCGGATGTGATGCATGGACTCCCAAAGGAAAAAATGTCAACAATAACAACAAAAACAATTTAAATAAAGAAACATCATGTCTGATCTGGCATCCTGGATGTATTGGTATTGCTGATTCTCAGGAAATCCTGTAAGAGGACAGGAATTCTGTAGGGCTAATGCTAGTCTGCAGGTCTTGGGGAGATCCAGAGCCTTCCTAGTGGCCTCAGATGGTGCTTTGCTGAGAAAGAGGAGTGGGCCAGCAGGTGGGCTGAGGTGCTACCCAGGAGGGAGGCAGGGGAGCGTCCTGGGTGATGGTAGTGAGGCAGAGTTCTCAAAAGTTCTGGAGTGCTTGATTAGAAGAGTCCATTTATAGGTTAGAAATAAAGATTTTACTTTCTTGGAGGTTATTTTATTAAGCAAGAGGTAAATTAAAGATAGCAACCTGAACAATCATGTGCTGGGCTTTATTTTTTTTAATTTTATTTTTTGAAATGGAGTTTTCTTCGACAGTCTTATTAGGAATATGAACAGAATGAAACTGAATAAATTTGGCATTTAACACTCATAACCTGAGTTTTAAATACCAAACTATCATGCCACTAAAACAGTCAAGTTGGTACAAAAGAAGACACCGTCCACCCACATAAGACTAGAAACCCCATTCTGCTGGATTTCCATGAATGGCCATTGATGACACAGAGGCCAGATGACATTGTCTGCCCAGACAGACTCCTCTTTCTCACCCAGAGGGAAGCACAGAGCTGGCTCTCCTGCAAAGGCCCTGGGGGTGGCTCATGGTGGCCCAGCTATTCTCCTGGCGCCTGTCCTGGGCAGCAGGGTGTGCTATCTGCCACTGAACATCACTGAAGGTGGGCTTTCAGGAGGAGGCTGGGCCCAGCAGGCCAGGTGGGCATGCCAGGGTGCTGTGGTTCACTGCAGGCCCTGTGGTGCCCACCCAAGACTGTCCATGCAGTACAGGAAAACGGCACGGGGGTAGGAATGGACCTGGGGCCTTGGCGCCCTGATGGGATTGATGGCCTCCTAGCACCGGGTGAGGAAACTACGTGGCCTCAGCCCATCAGCACGCCCCTCTTCATCCCCACCACCACCATTACTAGTATCACTTTGTTCCTAACATTTTTATACTTCTATTATTTTTATTATTTTTCATGCTTTTTAAAATATTTTTTGGGCTTTTGTCCAGAAAAGCTAGACCTGCATTACATGCTCGCTCTGTCTGGGATTTTCAGCACCCTGAACACTCTTTTCTGTGGTAGTTGGACTGACCTGCGTCCCTCTTCCTCCACATCCTGGTGACATTCTCTGATAATGGCATTCTGACTGGGGTGAGATGGATTTCAACCTAGTTTTGATTTACATTTTCCTGATGGTTGAGACACTGAGTGTTTTTTCAGAGATACCATTGGTACTTCTGTTGAGGAGTCTGCCGGTCATTAGCCTACTCATGCCTTGGATTGTTTGTCTTTCTGTGAGGTTTTCTCAACTCTTTATATATTCTGGATGCCAGTCCTGACAGGAGAAGAGCTGGCCACAGTTTCCTCACTCCTCAGGGTGTGTCTCCACGCTCCTGTTCCCTTTTCTGTGGGGAAGTTTTAACTGTGGCATAATGCCACGGTTCAGTTCCTGCCCTGTCTCGTGGGCAGCTGAGTCCTCTCAGGGAAATCAGATCACGCCAGTGTCCTCGAGCTTGTCCTGATATTGCCTTTTGGTATTTTCAAACCTTCAGGTCTTACCTCCATTCTGAGTTACAATTGTACAGTGGGAGCTCCAGCAGCCTAGATTCGTCCTTCTAAATGGGAACATCCAGTTTTTCCAGCACCATTTGTTGAAGAGACTAAACCATGTACCAACAGGTTGAGTATAAAACACGATTAAATCAACAAAGACTCAGAAGCAGTGAACAAAGATGAGAGGATAAAGTAGTAATTTTTTACAGAATTAAGCTTGATACATGATTCATACAATTAAAGTTTGCACACACATTTAAATCTTGACAATTGATATAAATGGTATTTTTCTTTATGAAAATACATTTCTATACTTTTAAAGATGGTGGATTTTTTTCCTGTTTTTAGATAAAAATTGTTACATGCTCCAGAGTTTTCTAAGTTACAATGCTGAATCTTTGTGTAACATGGAAGCATAACTAACCTTAAAGCAGATTGGGACTGGCTGCTCAGTGCAGCAGCTGGTCTTGCATTGCTGGACTAGGAGCAGGGATGGGACCTGGTGTGTGAACAAATGGTCTTTCTCCACAGGAGGAGACAGCATGGACCTGACTTGGGGTGTTGGGCTCCTCCCCAAGGGCGGTAAGGCTCACAGCCCACCCTGATGTCTGGGATGCACAGCTTGGCCCACACCACGTGCTGTGGAAATGACTTGCCCAGGCCAGGCCACAGAAATGGGCTTACGCATTCTTGTTGGGGGTGCATAACTTTCTCAGTGCTGCAAACAGGCAAGGTTGAGGGTGTTCCTCCAAAAATCATATTGGAATATATTGACATTGAGGTGGTGCACAGAGGTAGGGCTGCTGGGGACATGATTAAGTCCCCAGGGCTCTGGCTTCAAGAACAACCAGCAGCTTCTGCTGGACCTCAGGGAACCTTCATACTCTTCCCTTCTGCCTGATGAGGGGACGTGGATAGCACCATCCGGGAGGAAGTGGCTTCACCTCTTCGATGGCTTGAGAGGACTAGAGAAAACTTCTCGGGGAGGGAGGCCCTTGAGCAAAGGCAGACAGCTGGCACTGGGCAGTGCTAGGACAATGGTGTGAGGCTCAGCATGTGGACATTGCCCTCCTGCTAGAGAAGAGCAAGAAGGACAGTGGGCCAGAGCCAGAGGTAGCGAGAGCAAAGCAGGCTGAGCAGGACGTCTGCTACCTACTTGAAAGCCAATTTTGTGGAGATTGGAGAACATAACTCTTGTGCTTTTGTGGTGAAGAATATTATCTGCCTTGGAGGATGCCCTGCAAGGGCCTGCAGAGAAGGTGGGCTGGTCTAGAACATCAGGTGAGCCCATGGTGTTGGTGACTTTTTTGTCTGTTAGTCACTGAATGATGACTATGGAAATCCACAAACCTACAGATTCACTGATTTATCCTTTCAGCTCCATCAGGGGCTCATGTGTTTTGACTGTTTGGACACATACATATTTATGGTCCTGTCATATTCTTGATGATTTGTTCTCTGTCCTTGTGAAATGTCACTTTTTATTTCTGTTACTATTTGTTTCCCCACATCTACTTTGTTTGCTGCAAATATAACCACTGTATCTCTAATGCTCAATGTCAACACAAGATGTACTTTTCCATCCTTTTAAGTTACACATGTCTTATTTAAAGTGAATTTCTTGTAGACAGAACTTACTTGACTAGTGCATTTTAGTTACTCTTAAAATCCCTGTCTTTCATTTAGGGATTTGGACCATTTATATTTAATATAGTTTTTGATAAGACTATATTTAAATCCACTATCCTGCTGTTTTCTATGTATTGTATCTATCCTCTATCCCTGTTTTAGTCCTTCCTGCTACCTTAGTTCCGTGTTACAATTTATGATCTCCCACTTTACAAATAAAGTCGCAATTACTTCCCATCCTCGATTGTTAAGTGAACAATTTTTCTGTAGTTTCAAATTCTCCAGGGAAACAGTGAAGCAAACAAAGGGGCACTTAGAAATACAGTCTGTGTTGCCTAAACTTCGGATTGAATTCTGAGGAAAGATTTCATCATTGTGAGAATCTACCAGAGTGTACTTCATGCAAACCTAGATAGTACAGACTAGTAAAAAAGAGACTATGTACTGTTGTATATTCACTGTGTCAATGATCAAAATGCCATTATGTGACACTTGCCTCTACTGCTGCCTTTACAGATTTTCACTGTCTTCTCCCAAAGATTAAATTAGGAAGAGGCTGTATTGACATGTTTGGATTTTCCTGAAGTAAACAAAAACAACAGGCATGATGGTGGTTACTTTATGACCTTAGTTATTCTGTGCCCATGCTATTTTCAAGAAGGCAGTGCTCCTTTAGGCCATGCTAGGGAATGAATGCTTGTATCCCACAAACTTAATTGGTTGAAACCTGAAATCCAATATGATGGTTTTCTAGGTAGGACTTCTGGGAAATAATTAGGTGTGATCAGGTTCTGTAGGTGGAGCTCCCATGATGGATTTAGTGCCCTTATGTGGAGAAGGAGAACAGAGCCTCTCTGTGGTGTGAGAATATAGCAAGAAGGGGGCATCTAAAGTCCACAAAGTTGGCCTTACCAGGCACGGAACACAGCAGCACTGGACCTTGGGCTGGCCTCTCTCCATACCTATGATAAGTACACGTTTGTTGTTTAAGTCACACAGTCAGTGGCAACCTGGACTAAATAAGACAGGGTTTCCCATGAATGCATTTTCCCATGAAAATGCCATGGATGCAGAGCTCTGCATAGCAAAATCTGCATGTATGTCAGTTTGAGTTTCACTTTTTTCCTCTACTTATTTCAAAAATTTAAAAATGCATGTTCTGAAAAAGGTGAATATTTCTATGAATTGCCTGTCTTTGTTTTCTTCGTTGCTTGCCATGAGCATCAGCTCTGACTGCCCCCATCTGATGTGTGTCTCAGCAGCACACTCTGCATTATGTCAAGGATGGGAAATCAGTTTCCATATTGTTCTCAGACAGATCAATAACATCATCATACATTGGAGATAAACAGCTTCTGTTTTTTTAATCCCTTTATTTTATTTATTTATATGTGGTGCTGAGGATCAAACCCAGTGCCTCACACACGCCAGTGAGTGCTCTACCACTGAGCCACAACTCCAGCCCCAACGGCTCTTATTTTATTGAACACAGTTGTCCATTTGCCAAAGGATTGCTGGGCACTGTAAACTTGCCACCTTAATGATAAACACAATGTATTTAAAATCTGCATTTTAAATAATGGAGTGATAAATTGTCACAAAATAAATACATAAAATAATTTCCTCTTTTTATTTATTTATTCTGATTAGGTGCACATGACAGCAGAATGCATTTTGATTCATTGTACACAAATGGAGCACAGCTTTTCATTTCTCTGGTTGTACACAATATAGAGTTACACCATAAGTGCAGTCATACATGTACCTAGGGCAATGATCCTTCTTATTCCACCATCTTTCCTGCCCCTCTCTTTCCCTCCCCTTTGCCCAAAGTTCCTCTATTCTTCCCATGCCCTCTCCCTTATGGATCAGCACCCACTTATCAGAGAGAACATTTGGCCCTTGGTTTTTTTGGGACTGACTTACTTCGCTTAGCATGATTATTCTCCAACTCCATCCATTTACATGAAAATGCCATAATTTTATTGCTGAGTAATATTTCATTGTGTATATGTACCACAGTTTCTTTATCCATTCATTTATTGAAGGGCATCTATGTTGTTTCCACAGTTTAGCTATCATGAATTGTGCTGCTATAAATGTTGAAGTGGCTGCATCACTGTAGAATGCTGACTTTAAGTCACTGTAGTATGCTGTTTTTAAGTCTTTTCAGTATAGACCAAGGAGTGGGATGCTGGGTCAAATGGTGGTTCCATTCCAAGTTTTCTAAGGAATCTCTGTACTGCTTTCCAGATTGGTTGCACCAATATGCAGTCCCACCAGCAATGTATGAGTGTGCCTTTCCCCCCACAAACTCGCCAACACTTATTGTTGCTTGTTTTCTTGATAACTGCCATTCTGACTGGGGTAAGGTGAAATCTTAGAGTAGTTTTGATTTGCATTTCTCTAATTACTAGAGATGTTGAACATCTTTTCATATATGTGTTGATTGATTGTATATCTTCTTCTGAGAAGTGTCTATTCAGCTTCTTAGCCCATTTATTGATTGGGTTGTTTTGTTTCATTTTGTTTTGGTGTTAAGTTCTTTGAGTTCTTTATCTATCTTGGTGATTAGTGCTCTATCTGATATGTGTGTGGCAAAAATTTGCTCCCAGAATGTAGGCTCTCTGTTCACTTCATTGATCATTTCTTTTGCTGAGAAGAAGCTTTTTATTTTTAATCTATCTCATTTATTGATTCTTGATTCTATTTTTTGTAATTTAGGCATTTTGTAAAGGAAGTCGAGGTGTAATCTGACATGATGAAGATTTGGGCCTACTTTTTCCTCTATTAAGCACAGGGTCTCTGGTCTAATTTCTAGGTCCTTGACTCACTTTGAGTTGAGTTTTGTGCATGGTGATAGATAAGGATTTCATTTCATTTTGCTGCATATGGATTTACAGTTTTCCCAGCACCATTTGTTGAAGAGGTTATCTTTTTCTCCAATGTACACTTTTGGTGTTTTTGTCTAGTAGAGCATAATGTCTTCAGGAGAAATGGAATAGAAATATAAAGCAAAGGTTAAGATAATGTAACACTTATGGGATTTGAAATCTTGTTCTTATATTTGTAATGGACGACAGTTGGCTTCATATGAGATTTCTGGTCCATTAGATATACTTAAAAATCAATTAACAATTTTACTTTTTAAAAATTATTATTTATAATACAACAGAATGGTATCTTTGCAATTGTGTAGACAGTGTAAAAAATCAAAAAAATATTTTAATGGGAGTAGTCAGTTTTACAAATCTTTTAATGGGAGCACAACACAGATAAAAATTTGAATTTTGGGATCAAACACATGGTTTCATGCTACTAGGCAACTACTCTAGCACAGAGCCAGACACTAGCCCCACTGGTAAAAGTCTGAAAAACACTGAAGTAGAATGTGCTCCTAAGCCCAGAATTACTGCATCGTAGTGTCTCATCCTGTGTTTTTGCCTGTGCTAATGGTTCTTCAGTGTGAATTTGCTCACATGCCTTCTACCAGCATTGATCCAAGCTCTTCTGCCACTTTGCAAATTAAACAGTATTAATCATTTCACTTTACATTACAGTGTTTTGGTACACGCTGCTAATTGACTGCGTTGGCTACTGAGATTGAGCATCGGTTTATGGCTATGATAGCATTAAATTTTCTCATTTGTGATTTCTTATACTTATCAGTTATAATTTGTAGATGTTTTAATATTTTTGGATACAGTTCTCTTTTTTTAAAAAAAATTCTCTTCATATGTTTCTTTACTTTATCTTTTTTGTCATGCAAAATTTATAAATGATAATTGAGCCAGATGTAGCAAACACTTCTTTCATGACTTACGTGTGTTTTTATCTTGTTTCATAAACTGGGATTACTTCTTCATTTTGTGTGTATAATCTGTCTTGCTAGATTTGTTCATAAGAACTTTAAGACTGTGTGTGTGTGTGTGTGTGTGTGTGTGGTGTGAAATCACATATATACTACATGTGTAAATACTGAAAAACTGTCCAATCAAATCATTGATAATGAATTCAAACCACAAAAATATTGACCAAATATTGAACTCTTTGGTGCTTCAGTTGTCTTATGTGCAAAACAGACATTAAAGTATCTATGTCCCCATGGCACCACGACAACCAAACAAGAACTTAATTGTTGAGATCGATGCACATACATTAAAATGCTTACCAGAAACTAGGTATGGTTTTGTTATTTTTTGTACTATTTATTTCTGGCTTTGATATCTAAGTTATGCTAACACAGAAAATAGCATGAAATTCATTTTGTGTTATTTAAAATACTTATTCCATTTATTATATAATCTATTTTTGTTTTACATTATTACATTTTTTTTTTTTTGGTACCTGGGATTGAACTCAGGGGCACTCCCCGGCCCTATTTTGTAATTTATTTAGAGACAGGGTCTCACTGAGTTGCGTAGCGCCTTGCTTTTTGCTGAGGCTGGCTTTGAACTCACGATCCTCCTGCTTCAGCCTTCCAAACCACTGGGGTTACAGGGGTGCGCCACCACACTCGGCTATATTATTACAAATTCTTAATGAAAAGAATGATTTTGTCCAAGCTTCACTTTTCTGGGTGACTTATTTTCCCTGGTATTCTTTTTGGAAACTTAGGTGTTTGGCAACATTGTTGTAAATCTTTGGTTAAAGTTCATGCTTCCCCCTCTTGTAGTACGGGCAATACAGTGATTTTTCCCCTTATTTTCTCTGTGCACCTGGGAGTGTTTCACTCTGAGTTTGATGTATCTTCTAGTTTTCATTACAATTTCTTCTCTAAGTCACAGACTTTTGGGTCCAAATCTTAAGTATATGAATGAGGGCTGGGGACGTGGGTTCATGGTAGAGCATTTGCTGGGCATACGTGGGGCCCTGGGTTTTGTACCAAGCGTGGCAAAAAATGAAAAGCAATAAAATAAATATCTGAATAGTTACATTAGTGTTGGCTATTATTTTTGTTATTTTCTAATAGTATTTTGTCGTCAATAGCTCCA
>CM053405.1:1787207-1830557 GCA_028644305.1 Xerus rutilus
TCTGCAGGAATTTGCAGGCTGCAGACTCCCATTAGAGGCTTCGGGTCATGTTGACTGGGTTTCCCAATAAACCCGTGTGATCACCTGATAATGATGCAGCTGCCAAAGAGAGGAGTGGTGGCGTTGGGCTTTAATCAGACATGTCTGTGGTGGTGCCTGCCCCTGCACCAGTGCAAGGGTCGGGCGTTCACACCTGGTGCTGGGCAGACTCTCTTTCCCTGGCTGGCAAGCCACTGCGGCCGACACGTTGGGGGGTGTCAGCTTTTAATTGTAACTGTCTTGCAGAGCAGTGTTGTTTTAATATCCTGTATAGATTTTTATGTAATACACTTACTCGCAGGCAGCCCGAAGCAAGAATCAATTCTGGGAAGGGCTCTTCTTTTGTTAAAAGCCAATCTTGTTTTAATGATGCATGAAGAAATATTCGAGCATTGACATTTTTCTGTCAGGTTTCTTTTGAAAAATCAATTAAGATAATACTGCTTTGACCTAGTTATCTGGTTAATGCTTATTAGGAATGTAATATGATTTACTGTCAGCATAATAATTTTTGTATCTTATCCCATTAGCTCGTGCATATTTCAAAGTGTATTACACAATGGTCACTTCTTAAAATGTAATGTAGCAGAATACATTAATTAGATTGACTAGGATCATTAGACAGAAACTATCTCATTGGTTCCTTGTATCAAATTTGTATACAATTTCTACTGAGATACTGAATTGTTTACATGCCTAAAAATCTGTTTCTCATCCAGAGAGTGGTCTTAGACTATTCTTTACACCCAACTGTGTTTCTGGAAATCACAGGTAACAGTTATTAAGGGTTAAAATAGATGGGTTTGGGAGTGGTCATTATGCCTGAAATTTAAGGAAAATAAGTTGCCAACAAATTAAAGACTGTGCTGGGGGATTCAGCCCTGTGCCCTGCTGGCTGTGAATATGCAGACAGCATCAGGCATGCTAGGGAATTCACAAGAATATGCAAACCACACACTGTTTTAAAGCAGCCCTGCCCTGCCTTCCTTTGTAGCCTTTGTGTTAACAACTGTCGATGGCAGTGTCTGGGAGGGAGTGCTCCGGAGGCCCTTCCAGGGGAATTATTGATTTCTGCCCATTCGGGATTCAGCGGTAACGAGAGGCGCCGCTGGCTTAACCGTGTTAAGTGGAGCCCAAATTAAATCTCTCTCAGCTTTCATGTTGGAGGAGAGCTGTCCTGAAAGCTAGGCTGTCTCTTGGTTAAGACTTCTTACCACCATTATGGAAATGTGCCCGGAATGTTACAGGTGGGCCAGGAGATGTGGTGTTCTTCTAGACAGGCCAGGGAACGCGCCACAGGCTTCCATGTAGGGGCTCTCAGTGGCATCCTCTGGCTAGAACCTTCTGTTTCCTTGTCCAGTGCCCGCCGGGATGCACACAATCCCAAGGAGCAATGGCGTCTCATCCCACCGGCACCTGGGCACTCGGAGTTGTTCTCTCTGGCCTTCCCTTCCCACTTGCCAGTCTGTGCTAACATACCACCAAACAATAAATGTCCAATACATTCAGATCATTGGAGCCTTTTCCATCACAGTATGGAGTATTAAAATAAGTCAGTCCGATGCATGAAAATCAAACAGAGTGATGGTGATCCTAAAGAACGTCCTCCCTCAACTCTATCCAAGTTCTCTTCCCTACATACCCCTTCCCTGAATCGTGGGGACCCCAAGATGCCATTTTG
This sequence comes from Xerus rutilus, assembly GCA_028644305.1. Lineage (NCBI taxonomy): Eukaryota > Metazoa > Chordata > Mammalia > Rodentia > Sciuridae > Xerus > Xerus rutilus. The sequence continues at coordinate 1,788,928 of CM053405.1, forward strand.
AGTCAGATGTCTGCCATATGTTACTTCATATGTACCAGTAAAATGTTTGCACTTAACAAAAGTGACCTTGTTCTCCAGATTAACATGATAAATTTATGTGGGTAGCTTAGTAGAGCTGTTCCTTCCGAGCTGGGCAACATTTTAATTAATTAAAGGAGAAAAATCAATGAGCATGGATTCTGTTTCCTGGAGGATATTTTATATTTTCTACTCTTGTCTTTTAAAATTTGAACCTTTTTTTATTTTAACTTTTTGGTTACTTGTAGTTAAGGTCTCTCTCCCTCCTCCTCCTCTCTCTGGTTCCATTTGTCTCTCCCTGTCTCTCCACCTCTCTGTCTCCATCTGAAAGTGTGTTTCTCCAGGGGCGTTCAGGGTCCAAAAGGTGGTCGATTGTTCTTGATGCAGAAAGCGTCTGAGTCCTGTAGGTCTTGATTTGAATGGAGCGAGGGGCGCTTTGACTAATGTGAAGGCATCCCAGACGCTCTGTGCGATGAAACCGCAGGCGCTGCGTGGTGGTGCGTGGGAGCAAATGGGATGCGCACAAAGGACAGTGGAAGAAAACGCGAGCTGGGAACGCAGACGCGCAGACTGCAGAGGTTCATTGTCAATAAAGCCAGGCCCGCAGTCCGCGCGACGCTGGGCGCGCCCATCTGCGCACTGCCGCTCGGCCGCTCAGCATTGGGCACGTCACTTTTAAGCACCCAATTAATTGACTTGACAGGAGGCGAACTCCTTCTTTGGGGAAGATACTACTGTGGGCCGTGGTTTTAATTACAGGAAGTATTAATTGTGGATTTAAATTGGAAACCTGAAATGATGGTTTAATGATCATTGATCAAATATGTATTGCAAATCAAGAAAATTAGGGTGGCAGGCACAGGCATCCCGGTTGGGATTTTACATTATTATCTCCCGCCTAACTAGGCACTTCTCCTGGTATCTGAATTCTTTTGCCTTTTAACTGTGCCTGCAGTTGCTATAGTGATGGCATAATTTTGTAATGGTCTAAAAATGACACTGGCATAGATACTGACAGATAGGAATTAATTCACTAACAAGTAATTATGTAGCGAAATGTTGACTGCCATGCACAGGGTGCGCGGTGACACATTTTCTGTTTTTCAGGGATGGCAGTAACATTAGCGTTGGTCATTAGTGGTAGACATCTCAGTACAGTGTTGGATACAGACTTATATGCAGACCTATTTAGTTACCTGTGTGACAGCCTTGTTCAGGACACCAGAAACAGCTGTCCTAGCCTGTATGAGCCAAAATAATTAGGCCTGTCATCTCCTCGCTCTGATTTCCCCTTCAACCTGCTCCACAAAATGCAAATATTTCGCTTTCATTGTCACATTCACCTTGACATGGATATTGCTTTGGCGCATAACTGGATGAGATGACTCGGAATTTGCATTGTTCATTCTAATAAATTTGCTTCCCCTCCATTGCATGGCAGGACCCATCAGATAAAGTCTCCCGGAGTGTCATCAATCACCAACCTTGACAGACGGCTTTCGCCTTCATTTGTTACATACGAGAACATGCTTAATTATTTGTCCTGTAATTAGTTGGGAAAATGTCAGGAAATGTCAGCTCTCTGTTCGCTGTGGAAGGACTCGGCTTGAAAGCCAGTATGACTGAAGTGTCATTAATGCAGCCTAACTAGACGAGGACCAGCTGGGGAAAAGCCGCAGCCCCTAAAAGTAATCATGGCGAGCTGCGGAAAATGGGGGATCAGCACCCACAGCAAGATGCGCGTCCTGTTAGCAAACGCTATTTTCATCTGCTCGCACTCACCATGAGCTACTGGAGAACAAACCCAAGAACAAGCATATTGGATTGATATAATTTCTGTCACATTCTCCTCGGCATTTCCTAAGCCAATCATGCTTACTGTGCTTCTATAGGGGCACCTAATATTTAATTTGCAGATTTAAAGCTCATCTTAGCATTCGCTCCGCACAGGACAAAACTCGGTGAATATGCAGAGGTGAGAGCTCTGCATTCATCTAATGATGCGACGCATTGAATATGCAAAATCAGAGTTGTCATCCTGCTTTCAGAACTCTGCTAATAAGAGCAAATCGCCATTCATCATCACCTGGCAACAAAACCCGCAAACAAACAATCTCTGTAAAAAGATGCAGCGAGGTGAACAGCACGCAGCCGTCTCCAGGCCCCAAGCAAGTTCGCTGGGTAGATGCCTTGTCCAGGCCCGGAATGCTAATTTCAGCAGCGGGTCTTTCACGGTATTTATTAGCCAACGAGGAGAGAGACAGATTCCTGGGGAAGAAAGGACAATTTTCTCACATGACAGGCAACTCCATTTTGAAATGGATTTGTCCGGGCTTTTAATTGTCGTGCTGTGGTGCTGTGGCGCCTACCTCGCGTGCACACGCCACACCTGCAAGTGATGCCGCCTCCTTGCCACTGTGTGCGGGATGCTGTGCTCGCTAATGAAACGCCATCCGTGGAGCCCACGGGTACTGGCCATTTCCTACGTCGTCCAGATAGTATGTTCATGAGCAAGCTTTCTTTACTTAATGACTTACATCACTTTGTGTCTTGAGAACAAGTAAATTATTGTTGGGCCTCTTAAAGAGTAATTAAGATGACATTCTGCAGTTTAATAATTCACAGCTCGTCACCACTTTAGCTGAGCTGATTGGCGAATGGTTAAAATTTGACTCTGGAGAAACGCGGTAGCAGTTCCCTGCAGACTGATGCCGTGGAGGTGAAGGCGGCCCCGACTCACGGCTCTTCGGGATGGACGAGAAGTTGGATTTGCTTGCAGGACTGTAAAACTGAGTCTATGCTGTCCCTCCTGCTAGATCAGACTTTAAAAAAAATCAGCTGCTATTTTATCTTTCAAAATGAGCAATGAATGGAGAGCAAGCAGCTGAATACTGCCCGACACTCATGCACACATGGTGACCGTTCATTCTGAAACTCAGGTTTTTGAGAAAGAAAAATGAAGCCACAATTATTTTGATGAGACAGTCTTTGAAAGCTTGTTCTAATCTAATCTGTGTCCTTAAAATCCACCCACACAGTGTACCATTATTAATTTTCCTAGGGACGAGCTTTCACATCCCCAGCATGGGACACTTGCATTCTCTCCCCCTAAGAAGGGTCTCTGCTGTGCTTCCAAAGCCTCAGCATCCTGGGCAGATTTAGAAAATTCTATCAATTAAGCACACAGAAGAACAACATTTTCCTTCTAACACCCTGCGATGGTTTCAGTTCTTCACAGGCTGACCCATTTTAATGAATGCTAGAGAGATAGTTAAAAAATCTTTTTGTCAATTAAGTCTTTCAGCATTCGAAAGTCATAGGAAAGAGACAGGGCAAGCAGAGAAACACGCTAGAGATCGTCTCCTTAGACAGCAGTTGGAACAGAATCCGAGGGAACTCTTCTTCATTAAGACCCAGGAAAAGCCAAGGAGTCAGAGGTAGCTTTGCACCTCCCGTGTCTAATGTGACTGCTCCATGCACCAGAATATCCAGTCCTTTCTGAGGATGGTTTCCAAGACCAAAGCACCCCAAGTCCTGGCAGGAAACAAAGTTCCTTCAACTCCCTGCAGGCTTCAGTGTCCCTCCACCCAGCTACAATAGCAGCAAGCCCCTAAAAGTAAGTCAGAGAGCACCCTGGCCATTGTGATGACGCCTGGGCCTCTCTGCTTGGCAAGCCTGGGCACTGAGCCCCACCTTGCTGGGTTCACATGCACCTGCAAACCTCCTAGACAATCTTGATAGTTGCTTCAAATAAAGAAGACCTGTGCGGTGTATGAAGAGAAAGCTTGGAAGATGCCTGTCTTTGAATACTCCCAGGAGGTGCTCTCCTCCGTGCAGCTTGGGGTGGGCACACACCCTCCACTCTGGGTTCTGCCTGGGCTGGGGGACTAGACTGGGGCTGGAAGAACGCTGCCGTGTGCCTGCCCTGGGGAGGTCACCAGCCCCTGCGTGTCCAGGCTGAGCTCAAGGTGTCCACCCCCAGGCTGGTGGAGAGGAGCCGCAACTGGAGCCAGAGGCTGCCCAGAGGCCCCCGGCGGACTCCCCCAGCTGCTGCCTGTTACGCGGAAGCAGCTGTCCCAAGCAGTCCCAGGAAGACAAATGTCTTTTCAGGGGATTTTGGTAAAATAAATGGCCACCATTTGGATAAGGCACATTTTATTAGTAACAAAAACCCAGGGGGAGAATTCCTTTTCCATTTTATGAAACGAAATGTAGGAACTCAGGGTGTCAACTGAAGAGTTTGGAAACGGGACCCCCGCCCCTGCTCCCTGGTCCAGGTGTACTTTCCGCTCTGAGTCCCCCTCCACTGCCAGCCTCTCTGGATGGGGGAGAGATGCTGTCTTGTCTGGAGGGGTCTGGGGGCCTCTTCTATTTGTGGCTAAGAAAGAAAGAGGCCAGCAAGTGGGTTAAGAGCATTTACTGCTTCAGAGGCAGGAAAAAAGAGAGCCATTCTCTGGAGTAAAGGCATTTCAAGGCGCTCAGAGCCGGATTCCTGCGAGGAGGCGGTGCAGAGCGCGGGGACCAGAGCAGTGAGCCCAGGAGCCTCCTGTCTCCAGTTTGCAGGTTCCGGGGCACGGCGCATATTTTATGAAATGATTAATGCCGGGAAGGAGCTTGAATTTTTACATTAACATATTTAAGCATACATAATAAATTGGGAATTCTTACAAATAGATAAAACGGTTTAATGGTGTTATGGACAAATAACGATACAATAAGCTTGAAACAATACATTGAAGAGGAAGAAAAACAAAAATGTAAGGTCAGACAATATCTCACACAACATTTGGAGAAGGCTGCCAATTGTTTGGATGACGGCACAATGGCAAAGCCTCTTAGAACGTTGTTAAGTCTTTATTCAGTAATACATTATCATGCATATTTCATAGCAGGGATTACTAAGACAGAATTGTGTGTCATTTTTGTTGTATGTCTTTATAATTACACCTTGAAGCCACAACTAGATTTTTTTTAAACTACATATTCATGAAAAGCGGACTTGTAATTTGATAAAGGGGAGCTTGTGTCCCCGTCTCCATTCAAACAGCATCATGAAGCAGAATTAGAGGAGGCATCTGTGTTCCCCGCATTAATCTCCTCAAGCACATTCCAGCTGCTATGATGTGCAGGAGGGAGATAAGTCCTGAACGGACTGGAGCTGAGCGGGCCAGACAACTCTATTATTGGCTTCATAATTGCTTAATTAAACTTTTGTCACTAATCATTATGAGGGCAATAGAGCTGTTATACTGGCTTCTGTTAAGCAAAAATCAATAAACTGCTGGAGTTAATTTCGCCGTATTTTTTGTCCTGCAAATGAAATTCATTGCTGCCGGTTAGTGATCTGTGTGGCTGCCGCCCGGCTGATATGAACAACCATCACCATTTGAATTGAGGGTATTCAGTAGCACATGAATATGAACAAATGGCAAACATAAATCTCCTGCATGAAGTACACCTCCTATCCCTTTATTACGGAACAATTGACCCATCTAAAATGAATTCTAATGCCAGGAAAGCGTTTAGATTTAAATTACACCATGGTCTTCTGGATCTGAAAGATGGCGGCATAAAAAAGATTAATATGCTAATTATTTTTCTCCTTATTTTTTTCCTTCGACATCCATGGTGGGGTATTGTGAAGCGTGTAAATAAGATGACTGTTTTGTCAAGAAATGGCTCTGAGGCACACTATATTCCATTGCAATTTAATTTGTTTATTCAAAACCTCACTCCAGATTTTAACTGTGTTTGCAATAACACTTTATTTTTCACATAATGTTTTCCTTTCACAAAGAATTCCTGGAATAAGTAAAGCATGTTTTTGTTTATTGAAATAGATTTAATGGTGTTATGAATGATGAGATACTTAACCAAGGCTGTATTTATAAATTCCTGTCAAACTTTTATTGTCCGCCCTCTTCTCAAGCTCACAGGACTGGTCTCGGGGTGGCTGTCTCCCCTTGGCCTTTTGTACGGGGCAGGAAAATGGAGAAGGTGCCCGGGAGGTCTTGTAATTTATGCTCGGTCCATAGCCGTTTCCCAGGAGCACCTGGGCCACCCTGGACATCCTTAAAATGAAAAAAATAAACAAAACAAAACAAAATAAGAAAAGAAAGGAAACGGGAGCCCAGCTGCACTGGGTGCTCGGCCTGATGCACAGCAGCACCAACTCCCTGAGCTCGGATGGCCAGAGGCAGCAGAGGGGTCACTCCATTTCTTCTCAGAAACGCCTCTGGTAGCTCCAGTGACTGCCGTCGCAGAAGCAGATGAAGGAGGGCAGGAGGGAGGCTCTGAGGTGCTGCTTCAGGCCACCGTGTCCTTCCCGGGCATCTTGGCAGACTCAGGCTGCAGGTGGGAGAGGTCCTGGGTGCGTGGGGGATGCAGGGGCGAGAGCAGAGCCACTGCTGAGGCAGAAGGTGAAAGATGGGCACAGAAAGAGAGCTGCTCCCTCTTTGGAGGTGAAGAGGAGGGAGAAACCACTCGGGATGATCCGTGGCTGTGGGCACGTAAAGGGAAAGGAAATTTTGTAAAACAAAACAGACAAACCAAAAACAAAAAGTAAGAACAGAGAAGAATCCTATCGTGTGTTTCTGTAACTTTAGACAATTCTCAAAATTGTCACACCATGGATTTGTTACCGATGGCTTGGCTTTTCTTTGTGGAAAAGGACATAGAAAGGCTCATGGCTCCTTTGTGGACAGCATGATCTGGGTTCATTGTTTGATAGAAGCTCCTGCAGTTACCTCCAGCTCACAGAAGGGGGATCGCTTCCACACACCTCTCACATCTGCCACTGGCTGGGCAGACAGCTTGAGCATAGTAGGTGTTCAATTAATGCTGGGGAACAAATGGATGGATGACGTGCCGGCACTGGGCTTGCATTTCTAGAGGGGTGTGGGCGACAAGTCAGCCAAGCTCCCAGATCCATGCTGAGGTTTGTCTTTCTCAGCTTACACGATAAACCCTGTTTTCCCTAAACCAGCTTGGCTGAAAGGCTGGTACTGTGGAACCAGCACAGAAGGGGGAGACATACCATCCTCCCAAGTACTGCTGCTTTCTTTCTTAATGTGGTCTGAATTTGTTTCTTTATTTGCCTGAATGACTTTAAATTATTCTCTTTCCCTTCTCTGCCCTCCAAAAACCAAGGTTTTATGTGGGGAGAGAAACATTGCACCTGCCACGATGCAAATCAACTGCTCGGAGCATCTCAGGAACGGAGGGAGCACGGAGCTGATAAATCCTCCTCCAACAAGAGCAGCATCTGACACCATGGAGCTCAGTCCTGCAGGACACTTATTCTCCAGCCCCTGACAAGTTCCATCAAACGGAAGAGCAGACTCTTAGGAAATACTATGTGAAATCACATGTAGATTAAAAGATGCACAGCCGTGCATATTGAGATCTTAATTTTCATTATTGCATTCATTATATGATTTAAATGAGATTACAGCATAGCACACACCACACCTTGTGATTAAATAACACCATTTAAGTGCCCTGTAAATCTTGTAGGTTATTCTTTTCTAAAATTGCAACTCACTCATTTCACCATGCGTTGTGTTGAGTTTTAAAGCCATGCAAACCTTTTATGGACAGTCGATTTCCTCCAAGAACTCTAGAAATAAAGCAGACTAGAAACCTTTCGGCAGGGTTGGAAATGCTGTGGACGGAAGCTGAGCAAAGCCGCGGCTGGCGTCCACGCGGCAGCTCCTGCCTGGGAATGAATCCTGCCGAGCGCAGGCAGGGCCCAGAGGAGATGCTCACAGCATCCGGGAAGCAGCTTTCCTTTCTGCTGAAGAAGCAGCCTAGTGCAAGCCACCCTGAGTGCTAGGTGGGCTGTGTACGTCCTAAGAATGAACAGCATTGAGTTCTTATTTCTGTAAAATTTCAATATTTGAAGGCATTTAATGACACCTTAGTCCAGGCACTTCTTTAATTTTCTTTTAGATTTTTTTTTTAGCAGTTCTGCCTTAGACAAAGGACAAAATGGATTTTAGTTTATCCTAACAATTGTGGAGACTTTTTTGTTTCTTTTGTTTTGTTTTTGGTAGTGGGAATTGAGCCCAGAATACTTCACCACTCCATCCCCAGAGCATTTTACGTTTTACTTTGAGACAGGGCCTTGCTAAGTTGCTGAGGCTGACCTGGAACTTATGATCCTCCTGCCTCAGCCTCCTGAGTAGCTGGGATTAGAGGATCGACCAGTGCACCCTGCTGTCCTAAAGAGTTCTTTTGTTTTTTGTTTTTTAAAAATACAGAAATCCAGTCATGCTGTTGGCTCTGGAAGACAGCAAATTCCTGGGTCGTAGCCTCACCATTACACGCAGGTGAGTTTCCAGAATGATTACTTGTCCCACTTGTGTGGAACATCCAGGCTTGGGCTGGGTGACAGTGCATCCATTAATCACCACTGGTCAGTGGATATCAAGGACTCAGAGGCCTTGGGGAGGTAAGGGACAGGACGCACGCCCCACGTCAAAGCTTGTTTTCCTCTAGAGCCAAACTAGATGCGGAAGTGGAGAGCAAGCGAGAGAGGAGATCCACTTAAATACAAGAAGGGAAATAAAGAATGCCCTCAAATACAAGTGTAACCAGTTTGTTACATTTATGTGTATTGTAAATACATCTACAGTTCAGAAAAAATATTCAGGTAATTTTTGCTATTTTAATTTGGTTTTGAAATTTAATTATTTTATTTTGAAGTTGGTAAGCACCTTTTCCTGCAGGATTTAAAACCTAAAGGAAATTTTGAATGTCAAATTGGAAAACAGGAAAAGCTCTCATTGGAATCCAAGGTACTGGAGGAAAGTGTTACTCTGAGAATGGAGCTGTGCTTCCTCACCAGCCCTGCAACGTTCTCTAGCTCCCCAGTGCCTCTCACTCCCAAGACCTTAGTTATCTGTCAGGCCTTCTGTATGCCAGCCCCAGCTTCCCTGTACCTAGAACAATTCCCCAGCAGGCACTAAGCACTCTTGATGTAGCCTCCTGCACTTCCTGGTAGATTCCCTGACCCACTCCTCTGTGGCTGGCAGGACCGTCTTTGGCTGTCTGGTCCCCCTCAAGCAGCAGCTGCCCACACTCACTCCTATTCAGCCTGGCAGCAGCCCTTAGGCCTGTCACTCCGAGAGACCTGCCCGTAGCTGCACTCTTGAAAACAGCACTTACTGGGCTGAAGTTGTGGCTTCGTAGTAAAGTGCTTGCCTAGCACATATGAGGCACTGGGTTCAAAGCTCAGCACCACATAAAAATAAATAAATAAAATAAAGATATTGTGTTCATCTACAACTAAAAAAATATTTTTAAAAATAGCACTTATTGTGTTGTTTTTTTTTTCTGGGAGAGAAAGCAGCTAACTATCCTTTGTAGAAAGTAATAAATAAAGAAAAGTAAAAATTAAAAAAAAATCCCACCCTTCAATCCCCAGCTCAGATATAGGCACTGCCCGTGTGTTCACATAGAGCTTCCTGTGCCCCCTGCACAGGGTTCTGTGTGTGCACACGTTTGCTCACATGGTCTTAGTTTCTCATGGGAAGAGGTGTGGCTCGTGTCTTGTACCCCACATAACAGCTTGCAGAGGAGCCTGGGTTGTGTTTTGCTCTTGGATATTTGCAAGCGAATCAATTTTTTTTTTTAAAAAGGAAATTTACTATTTCACATTTTCGTAAATACTGTGCGTTCCTGATTGTCTGAACTGTAAAAACGCAGCCATTACATGCACATCCAGCCAGGTGGAATGGTGTTAGCACCCGCGAAGGGCTCCCCGTCCTCTGAGCCAGCTGACCAGCCTCGTGGGCATCTCCCAGACGGCTGACCAGGCTCACGTGGGTGAGGTGGTAATCTGAGGTTTCATGTCTTAAGAGCCCCTATCACATGGCCACAGCCTTTTCAGATATGTGCTTGTACTGAAAACTATTATGTAGTAAATTGAACTTGCAGTGACTTTCTGACCAGCTCTTTGACCCTAAGCAATAACGGTTTCCTTGCTACGTGGATGAAGTCCGGGAGCGGTATTGTGCTCAGCTCTGAGATGCTCCTTCCTGAATGTTTCCCTGACTTCAAAGAGGGAAGCCTTATCTTTGGAAACTCTGTCACCTGGCACAGTGTCTTCCAGAGCCTGCCTGATCACGGTGTAGCCCCGTGGCCAATGCAATTGGCCACAGAAATTATTTACATGGCCATTTGGAGGAGAGAGGACTTTCCTTCTTGCCAGGATCTCCTCTTCCTCACACACAGTGAAGACATACAGCTGTTACTTTCATTTCTATTTCGGGTACTGATGACGTATGAGAAATGAATTTAAAGGTAATTGAACGCGGCCTTTTCAGTTTTCTCACCCAGGAACCTGCTTGCAGAGGAATCGTAACTGCGAGTGACACATGCAGAAGACGTTCCTGGACGGCTCACCGGAGGAGCCCTGGGCTAGCGCCTGCCTTCCAAAAATACCACTGCAGTGTCTGTGCCCTCAAAACCCGGCCACTCTGCACTGGGCTTAGCTCTGTCTGTCCCAAGTGCTACCCTGCAGCCCCACCGCCTGCTGTGCCATCAGAGATGCCTGCAGGAGAGTGAGGGGTCCCAGCCCACCACCAGCAGTTGGAGAGGTTTTCCTTGGTGGAGGAGACATTTCATGTAGATCTTGTGAGGAAGGAGAAGGTCTCAGGCCAGAGGGCTTAGTGACAGGGCTAGGGGAGCTCCGTCTGCCTAACTGCCACCTGGCTGCGTGTCAGGTGGATTTCGTCATTGAAGCCTGACAAATTCAAACCCCAGCGTCTCCACTGACCAGGCACCCGGAGCCAAACCAAGAAGGCCTTTCCAGAGAACGGTTATGGATTCACAGGGTGACGCTGGTAGCTCTGGGTGTGGGACTTTCTTTAGTGAAAGCTAGATTATGAATGGAGTGAAAGTAGTCCCAGTGAAAGGAAATAGGCTCCTCAAGAGAAATGGCTGGGCTCTGCCTGTGCCGTCCCAGGGTCAGGCTGGGCTGTGTTTTGCATTCAGAGGAGCAGTGAGGAGGTTCTCCCCCTAAATCCAGCCACCTCTTCTCCCCTTTCCAAACAGCACAGAGCTTTGTAAACAAATTCCATGCCCTTTTAAGGAGGGCCTTTCTGGCGGCCCATTGATACCAGCGTTTATTCACGGAAACTCCTGAAGCGTGGCAAGCATGGAAACACGGCATTAAATGTGGAAACTTTAATTTTCATCTCATTAAGGGGGCATGAATTGAATACTAATTACCAAAAGTGAAATAAAATAAAAATGCCTGCTTGAGCTAGTCCAATTAAACCAGCTTTGCTTTGGCTGCATTCATAAAAATAGTATTCAATGAAACGTGTTCAATAATCCAGCCGCGTTAGCTCCTGCCTTCAAGAGCGTGCGCAAAAGCCTGCAGCCCGGAGCCGCTGTCCGAAGGCCTTACGATGAGGCTTGGTAGCGGTGGATGTATTTTTAGTCATCCGTTTTGCTGGTGTCTTAAAGCTTGCGACCCTCCACGCGGTGGTTCTGAAAGTAGACCTACTTACTCTCAAAATCTTAGAGTGGTGCTTTCCAGTGACTCTTAAAATCGAGGCATGTGACGGGGAAGCAGCATCCCAGGGTCCGACTCCTCCGAGGCACTGCCCCAGCGGTTGAGTCGCCCCTGGCACGACGCAAGGCACTGTCCGAGCTCCCGCGGGGCGCCGGCCCTGCCCTGCTGACCCCGGGACGCTGCGCGGCCGCTGGGCACAGGTCACCCTGCAGGCAGCGCTGCCCTGTCGGCCACCTCGAGGCAGAGCCCCGCACAGTGCCCTCTGCCCACTCTTGCAGCCGCGTCCCCCCTCCTCCGGGGAAGGTTTCTGCCCCTTCGGTGGCCAGCACCTTGTCATGCTTAAACTGAACACAAAAGATCAGGAGCTGGCACACGGTGCGACAGGCAGGGCTCTCAGGGCAGGAGCCTGTTTGTTATTGTAGGAGGACTGAACTAATTTCCCCAAAGCGCAGCCCACGGGCGCCGCCCCTCCCCGCAGGAGCCGTGCGGTTTCGCGACAAGCTGGTACGTGCTGTTTGGAAACCCGAGCGCTGGCTTTCCAGCCACAGGGATGACTTTGTAAGGGTGACACATGCGGGCTGTCTGTCAGACAAATACCCCGACAAGTACGGGTATTTATCAAATTACCTCTAACCTCTCAGCTCTGAGGGCCTCTCAGCTAGACGTGGGAAGGCACGCCGGGCTCATTCACACAGAAATCACTTAATGATGGTTAATATCGCGCCCTAATCTCTGCAGCTCCTATTTAATAGCAACTTTTTGAAGTCTGTCTGCACCCCGGCGGACGGCGGATCCCTCAGTCTTAAGACTATTCAGGTGGTCCTGGGCGCTCCCCAGGGGCAGACAGGCCAGAGCGGAGCAGCACCTCCAGAGGAGGGCACCGTCAGCAAGGCTTCTCGCCGGCTCTCCTGAGAGGGCGGCTCCCGGTCCCCCGCAGCAGGTGGCCTGCAGGGAGGCCAGGACGCATGGCTGTTTTGCCAGGGGAAGGCCAGAGCTGCCTGCATATTTAATTTCAACAGATCTCAGAAACCACAGCAGTAACGTGGCTGGTGGCCTTCATGACGTGGAAGGAGGCTTGGAAAAGGCAGAGGAGGGGTTGGGCTGCAGAGGCAAGTTTATATTTTCCTTATCTATGAACATTCCCCTGAGATGACTTCTCGCCTCACTGTGACCAAACACTCATGTCTAATAAAGTCAGATTCAAACTCGTTTCCTTCAAAATCTCCCTGTGTCCCACTTTGTCCACCTATGTCCCCTTTTGAATTATATAAGTAGAGGCAAAGAACAAACACAAAGTGATGAGTTTTAACATTTAAAATTGTATATTATCTATTTTGGTTCTATAGAAATAGATGTAAAAACCAATTATTGCTCAAAATACATTGACAAGTATTGAATTCATCTTTTCCCATCAAATTCGTCAAACCTCAGCAAATCAAGAGAACCACCGCTACCACATAGCTACACTTTCAGTTTCTTAGATTGGCCTAAGATATACATATGGTTTACTTTTCAATGTAATTTGAAACTCACTGGAATGCACTCCGTGCATATCAGAGAGAAATATCAAAGCATTTGCATAAAGCTAGTGGCAGTTTGACCCCTAAAACCCTTTGATATGGAGTCCCAGAACCCTCGAGAATAGAATCTTAACCGCAAATGTAAAAGGATGGTAAGCTAGGATTATGACAGGATCCTTAATGTGTTGAATATTTTATTTGGTTTTTGAAGCAAAACAGTATGTAATTTTTTAAAGTGTGAACATATTTTTCTCTGAAGACACATGGCTTAAGGGTTCTGTTGGTTTGGGAATTATCTTAATTAAAATTATTCATATAAGCTGCCACAAATTTCCAATTTTTAAGCTTTTCTTCTACTTTCCTTCTTCATTATGGGTGAACCACGGCTATTTACCTCCTTGGGTGCATTTAGTGAGCCATTCATACATGTAAAGTGACATTTATTCTCTTCTTCTTGTGCAAGGCAGCTCTCCAGGGACCCAGGCTTTGCTCTCTGAGTTAGAAGGCACGGAGGCAGGGGGCTGGCTGGGTATTCACTCATACACCCCGTGGCGCATGTCTGTGTCTTGCAGCAGGCTTCTCCCAAGCATCCTCCTCCTCCGCAGTGGGCAGAGGGTGCAACTGAGACCCGGGTAGGTGGCAACTCACCTGTTCCCTGGGCTTTTCATTACCGTGCACCAGTGCCAAAGCCAAGAGGGCCATTGCCTGGGAGTTCTCAGGGCGGCAGGTAGACAAAGAGCTACCCTCCCTGCCAGGAGCTCAAGGCTGGACCCTGCAATGGACTCAGGAGCCTGTGCCTGTTGCACTTGTGGCGGGCCCTGCAGGGAGCTCAGGCTGCCCACGGGACGCCTCCCTGAAGGGACGGGGCACAAGGTGCCCCATCCTGGGGCTGAGTTTTGTCTTATTTCCTTTTGTCTTGGAGATGACTGCCTGGACTTCAAAGGATGCTTTAGATTTGAATCTCTTCTCCATGGCAAAAGCTAGTGTTAAAAGACTGGGATTACTATAAAAGTTCTGCAGTTAAAGGCCTGAGCTCATCCCTGCAAACTTCACAACACTTAATGACATACATAAACCCATCATCGTTTTCAAGACAGCAGGTCTTAGAGTTGAGCATGGGAAATTCACACGCATTTATTTACAGACCAGAACAACATGCTCTTTATTTCCTTCATCAAAGGCTAAAGAGATCTGGGTTTCCTAGGTTGGGACAAATATGTCGCTTCTGAACATGAAGCCAATGACCCCCAGACTCATCGCAGCTGCGGCCCCAGGTCTCTGAACAGCATGTGTCACTGACTGGTGCTCCTTGTGCACCTTGTACCCACGCACCCACCCTGGGTGCAGTGCAAGTGTTTTCAGTGATTTCTGAACAAAATCTTGTAGGGGTGGGTGCATTAAGCTTCCGAGTCAGTCCCTGGGCAGCAAGGGTCAAGCTAAGGGTGAAACGTGTCGTGCTTTCCAAGTTAGAATCGGTCCTGCTTCCCATTTCTGGGCTCTCCTGGGGCTTTGCTTCTCCCTTCTCACCTGCCCAGGCCACACCAGCCTCCCCAGGCTCGGGGGGAACCCACTTCTATGCCTGTTTGTTTTCGGAGAGATGAGGTTGCCTCTCTGTCTACATTTTCCCTTCTTCCTCACTCTTGCTTCATAAATTGTTCCCCAACAAACCCTCTGCTAATTTTGCTAACAGGTTCCTGGCTCGTAAAACCTGACGTCACAGCAGCCCCGGCCTTGATCTTGTACGTTACCGAGCACCTGCTTTTCCCTGGTGAAATGCTTTCAGAACTTTCCTGCCTGCGTTGCCGAGCGCCTGTGTGCGCAGCGGCTGGGACACACCAGGACACACCACCGAGGCTCAGCCTCTGACCACCGCCCTGGCTGGTGCTGCATGTTTGTCACTGGCTTCCTGACTTGTCTGAGAGCCCATGTGAAGATGGAGCATCTCCCGACTGATCTGCTGGCACTAATTTCTGAGGCAGGTGTGGGGACTGTACCTGCCCCGGGCAGGGCCGGGCCGGCGTGGCCATTGTCTTCCTGGAGCAGCTCTCCTTTGTGATCGTTCCACCTCTCAGTGCAGTGGCTCTCCGTCCAGCAACACAAAAGATGGCTGTGCTCAATCTTGAGCTTGGGTGCTCACGGCAGGAGCTCCAGGAGGACCGTTCTCAGCTGCTCCTGTCCCCAGTAATTAGCCCGGGAAGGCGGCTGCCCCTGGTGGCTTTGCCTGTGAGAGACATTTGACACGGCAGACATCAGAGGGATTTTTCAGGAGGCTCTTGTGGCGTCCGAATGGCTCTTAATTAACCACTTAGGTATCCTCCTCCACTCCCCCCGCTCGGCACTTCCCAAATGGTAGGGGTTGCACCGCGGATCTAAACACCGGGGAAGTGTGCTATCAAAAGATCTTGTAAATGAAGGCTTGTGTAAATTATTTTTAATGATTCCCTCCTGGCACATCATTATGTTTGTAGTTACACAGAGGCACTTCAGAGATGGCTCCTCTTCGGCGAGGTCAGCTGCAGAACCACCATAACTAGCTGCAGCCAGTAAATGGCTTATTAATTAGCGCCGTGATTTTACATTGCTGAGAGCTCTGATGTATGGAGTTAGAATTGTAATTGTGTAGAATCGAAATAATAAGCCATCTCAGGGCTCCTTATGCAAATTGGCATATTATAAAATCATTACCTATCTAAACAGTGAGTTTTAATAAGAATTACAATGATGAATTTTATGATAATTGACACTCAAATTTTAATCTCTTGGATTTTTATCATTTTGGTGGTTAAACTGTGTTTCTAATTAAATGTTGCTTAAAATGCAAAGGATTGTTTAACAATTCTATTCCGTTTCTCTAGTTCAAATCAGGTTATTCTCTTTGGTCATAGAAAATGGGCCTTCTTAGTACCAGATACGTGACATTATGTAACACTTGTACGGAGAGATGTTCAATCGTCGCTTTGCTTACGAGTGTGGTATTGATGACGATGGATGGTCGACCGAGAGATGAAGAGTCCTCAGTGGCACTGAAGGTGGGATGGGGTGAGGAGGCAAAGCCAAGAAAAATGTCACAGCTAACATGTTTGGGGTGGGGATCCAATTTTTACATAGTTTTGGCTTTGAAAACCAACCTTTGTCTTCTGAGCTATGACCTGCAGGTTCTCTCTAGTAGATTGGTTTAAAATCTCCTGTGGTTTATTTTGATGTCGTGCAGTGGGTGAGGCCAGAAGCAGGGAAGAAAAGCAAGGCTTCCTTATACCCGCCACAGAACCGGCAGCTGTGTGAGCTGTCCCACAGACACACAGGACTCCCGGAGTGCTCGGGATCCTAGCGAGGTCACTGCTAGGAATTACTAGGCTGCTTCTCGGGGCTGATGCAATCTGTGCATGCAAAAAGTAATTTCTTTCTGTTGTGTTGCTGAGTTTATCTCAGAGGACGTGGAAAACTGGGCAGGTGAATAAGCATTGCGAAACAAAATTACTGGATTTACAAAAACAAAACAAAATAAATTGAAGTGATTTTTTTTTTAGAAAAAGTGAATGCCGTGCCTCTGAGAGCAGTAGAGGCACAACTGGCCCTTGATGGTTTCTGGGCTGTGTTACGGATAAATGAAGATGTCCAGAACGGATGAGTTCCAGCTGCTCCCCAGTGGGAAGCTAAGGATCCGCATGGGAAGCCAGATGTGCCCGTGCTGTGACTGGGACACACTGAGCAGGGCCCTGGAGCCCTGAGGAGCAGGGTGGGGAGGAGCCGGCAGCCTCCTGGCAACACACTTGCTGTTTATCACCTGAGCATCTGCAGGTGGCTCTGCTGGGAAGACTGGGAGCAGGCGGGACCTCACGCGGCTGCCTTCTGGCTGTGGTCCTCCGTCCTCCCTCCCTTCTCTGGCCCCTGGGACCTGGCCGGGGTCTCCTGGCTCTCCCATGCCTGCTGCATACCTAAGGGTGCTTCAGGTGGCACCCATTCCTAGACGTGCCTCACACCCCAGGCTTTTGCACAGTCGTCTGAATGGTCAGCACACCTAATCAGTGCACCTGTTTGATGGCCGGGCCCCTGAACCCCACCTAGGACCGAGCAAGGCTGTGCGTGGAGGAGGAAGCCCAGCAGTAGCACGTTCTGTCTCCCCTTTCTGGCGCCTGTGTCCAGGTGGCCCAGCAAACACTCACACAGGTAGGCTGCTGCTCAGTGCATGGCTCGCCTGGTGCCGGGTGACCTCTCTGTGCCATCTGTGCTGCCCCTGAACACTCAGTCCTGGTAAGACCAGGCTCTGGCTGTGCACAGGCCTGAAGCTGTGTGCCACAGCACGAGGGTACAGGCCGAAGTTGCCCCTGATGGTCAAGCCCAGATCCTTCCTAATTGGGAAGGTAGCTCCATTTTGGAACAAGCGCCAAATCCAGGAGGGTGTGTTCTGAAGAAGGAACAAACCCTGGGCTGACTGTAGCTTCAGCCAATTTGTGCTCTCCTGGTGGCAAGTAGTGGCCGGGTGTCCTCCCGGGAGCCAGGGCTGGACAGCTCTATCGCTGTCCTCTGGTCATGACCCCTTGGCCTCATTCGCCTGTGCCTCCTGACTGCAGTGTGGCATGGGGCGGTTAAACCTGAGGTCTGGCCCTGCAGCACACAGCCCTGGAACTGCCTCACACAGTGCTTCAAACCCAGGGGCACGAACAGCCTCTGCGGCCAGGGTGCAGCAGGGCTGTTGCTCCCTGGAAATGCAGTGCAGGGCCCTTCCGCTTCCTCCCGAGTCTGGCAGCACCCGTTGCCCCAGACAGAGTTTTTGGGTCTGTATACACTCTACTCTCTGCCACCATCTTCCATCTGTGACCTGATTTCCCTCTTCTCAGGACACTAGTCGTTGGCTGGACTATCCAATCCAGAATGACCCCCTGGGGAGTAGCAATCGCATCTTTGAGAACACTGTCCAGATGAGGTGTGTTCTGAGGTTCTGGTGGGCATGGATTTGGGGACACACATTCAATGGATTACAGCACCCTCTTCAAAGTGGGAGAGGATACCCACACTGCCTTCTCTTCCTTCTCTCTTATGCAGAGAGCAGAGGCCTGCGGGAGCCCGGCTACCTCCTGCCACACCAGCTGAGTGTCCTTCCATCGTGTCTACAACAGCTTCACAGCACCACGAGCTTTTGCACAGTGTTGCCCAGCCCTAGGAGAGGTGATGCTGGATTGCGAGGTGGTGGATGCAATCATAGCTGCAAAGTGCCCTGTGTCATCCCTGGCAGATCTGGAACTTCTGCCTCAGAGGGGCTGGAGGGTTGAGGTCCTCTCAGGGCCTAGAGCCTCCCCAGGCAGATTCCTCCCTCTCCAGCTTCTGCACTGGGCCTGCTCTGCACCTTACGGCTCTTCTTGTGGGTGATCAGAAGACATGGCAGATTCTGAATTGTGGGGACAGTGTGATGCCCCTACTGTCCATGCCCCAGGCCAGAGCCATTTCCCCACAGCCCCCTTGATGTTCTTGCCAGGTTTCTGCACCAGCCTCAACACACACCACCCAGGCTCTAATTCCCAGTGGACACCAGATCAAAGCCTGGGTCCAAGTTTTCCTGGGCTCGCTCCGTCCTATGTTCTCGGCAAACAGCTGGAGATGGTGAGCTTGTCTCATGGTGCCTGGCACACTGCTGTGTGCTTCCCCTGCCCCTCTGGAGGCCATGGGCCCTGGGGATCACAGGTGCGTCTCTGCCTCTGCTGGCCTGTGAAGGGATCTGATGGTCTCCTGACTGAGGCAACCCTAAGTGTGCCAGGCACTGTGTGATCAAGTGTGGACAGTCTTCCGAAACTAGCGACAGACCGAGAGGATGGAAGCACTCCGTTCCCAACTCATCATTGTGAAGAGTGTATTAAAGCTCACTTTCAAAACCCTAAGATAGCCCATGGGAATGGGTGGGTGAGCGGGCTTGCTGGCTGTCTCTCGGTGACATTCCTTCCTTCTGGCAGAATGATGTATGAGTGGGTCCCCGTTGTCTCCCCAGGAGACACTAACCCGGAATGGACTGGAGACCAGAGAAAGTCTCTCACGGCACCATATCAACCCCTGAATCCAGCTGTACCTGCGTCCAGTTCCAATCCTGGACTGTTCGGTTGTGTGAATCAGTGCATTCCTCTTCACCTTCTAATCAAGTTTGCTTTTTAAAGAAGTATTCGTGACCAAGAGTTTCGAGCACAGAAGGAAACCAAGGTCTGGATGGAGCAGGGGAGCTATGCTGGCTGGAACAGGAGCATCTCCCGGGCCTAGGGTGCCTGGCTCGGTATGGGTGGCCTGACAAGGGCTCCCCAAAGCGTCCAAATGGCACACATGGCAAGGCTGGCTGTGCCGGCCGACCCAGGGTCTTGAGCTGGGAGCTTTTCCTAGACCATCGTCTGTGTGGGCTGCAGGTGCCACCACACCTGTCCCTGTAAGAGAAGCCCAGCCAACACGAGAGACAGAAGGCAGAGGGCACGGAGGCCAGGAGGAGGCCGGGGCAGACGGGAGGCGGAGGTCGGAGCCAGAGGCGGGAGCGATTTTGCTTCTGACCTCGGCAGCCCTGCGGGACACGCTTCTGTCTGAGCTCCCTGGATAGGGAGCTTGGTCACAACAGCTGCAGCACACGCACGTGCAGGGCTCACAGCCGCTGTGGAAAGGGCACCAGCGGCCACCGTTTCAAGGAGACCACTGCCCCATGACATGGCTGACTCAGATGGGCGGCAGCTCCGGTCTCTGGAGCTGACCATCCAAGGGCCTGTGACACAGACGCTAGTCACGTCATGTCCTAGGCACTTCAGATTTATGGTGGGCAACCAGCCTTTGCTCCCTTCCCCACATCTGGACCCCTGCACCTACCTGATGTGGGGCCCGTGGCAACTTGGCTCTCCCGAGGCTCCAGTCTGGGTGTCCTCCTCCCTCACCTCTGTCCTCCTCCCGGACACAGCGGCAGGGCCTGTGCCCACTCCTCCTTGATGGCTCTGCATCCAGTTCTTCTTGATGTCCTCTGCCCCCGCCCTTGGTCCACCTCTCACCTGGGGGACGGCCCAGGCTCTGACCCGAGAGCCCTTCGTGGGTGCTTGTGCTGCAGCCAGGGGACAGCATGGTCCCTCAGCTCCCTTCGGCTCTGACCTTGGATTTGCTTATGTGGATCTTTGTCATTGGCCCTGAAGGAGGACCCAGGTTGGGCTTGGCTCCGCACTTCCTGGGTGCTGAGGAATGGCATGAGCACACGGGTGGGCTCTCGCCACCACAGGAGTGTGAGGTGCCCCATGAAGTGTCTTCTTTTTGTCCCTTAAGCCCCCCGTGTGGTTTCTGCTGAGAGCGGAGGTCGTCCTGGGGCTCCTGGGCCTGCTTCCACGGCGGGTTGCTTCTCTGTGCTGTCTCAGGCAGGACCAGACTCCAGCTTGTTTTGACAAGCGTTCTTAGAAAAAGCACGGAAAAAAATTCATTATAAGCTGAAATGAATGCTCCTTCCTGTTCCGAGCCTCACCTTCGGCAGTATGGAGGCGTTACGCAGGCCCACTACAGTCCGCTGTGTGCAGGGTGCTGCTCCCTGAGTCGGCGGGGCTCCTGGAGAGCCTGCAGCACCGCGGCACATGCTTCTTCCCTCCGGGCGTGTTGGCTACATCCACAAACGCAGCCCACACCTCCTTCCCGTCCACCCTGAGGGGTATCATAATACTCGGGCAGGTGACCTCTCCTATGGCTGAAGTGAGACCCGTGGTCGTAATCCGTCACTGCCTGTCATGCTCCTGGACATCATCTGTGGAACCCAGGATGCTGGCCAAAGCGAGGAGCAAGTCCCTGAGTTGTCGACCAGCTGCCCAAGTGCCGGCTGAAGAAATCATTGTGCTGCCTCTGGCTCCAGGCTCAGCCTGGGCCTCCTTAGCCAAGCAACACAAGCCCACGTCCCCAGAGCTTTCCCAGACCTGTGGCTCTGAACCTCTCTCGCAGGCGTCCTTCTGAGACCGGCTGCAATGGAGAACTGGGATGAAAGGAAGTTTGTGGAAACCCTAACCCTGTAGGACTCTCCAGATGTCCACTTGCCAGGCTCCCAAGCAGGGAGCAATGGCTGGAATGCTTTCTGTTGTGGAACACACTCCACGTGTCCAAACTCAAGGGCCGTCTGGGCCAACTCCACCTCACACAGCAAAATTTCTTTTTTTTTTTTCAGAGAAATGCAAGATAGAAATTATGAATTCCTTCTTTTAACCCATAATTGATTTTTAAAAGAGATCTTTACAGAACCATCTGGGCACACTGGTGTGCAAGGAAGGGAAGCCACTCACCATGGAGGGTCACGCTCAGAGCTTGCGGCCTGCAGCTCCCCAAGGCAAGGCCCTCCTCTCTGAACTCCAAAATGTGGGCTGCAGGAGGCCCAGGGAAGTCCCACCAGGTGGTGCCCATGTTGGTCTGTAGAGAGAGACCCAGGCCAAATAGCTAGGGACATGGGTCACCTCACACTCAGTCCTGGGTGGCTGGATTCAGGGTGGGAGACTCCCTGCCCCTTCCCCTCTTGCCTGCCTTCACCCCAAAAGATGAGCCAAGGAACAAGGATGAGGGACCCAGGAACTCCTACCAAAGCCCCAGTGTTCTTGCCAAGCCCACCTTCCTCCTATCCACCAGACCCAGTGCCACCTGGAGCGCTGACCACTAAGTCACAGGTCACATGCTGGGTCAAGGGTCACATCCTGGGCCAGGGGTCTCCTGCTGCTTTGCTGTCCTCTCAGGAGGAGTGCTCCACCAAAGGCAGAGTGACTGTGTGTGAAGCATCCTGGAAGGGAGCCTTCCTGCTGAGGGGTCCGGATGGCCAGGAAGGACTGTGTCCCCGCCCCTCACCTCTCCTGGCAACACCTAGGATCCTTGCATGCTGAGAACCCTCCCTGAAGGCACTTAGAGCATCTCACACTTATTTACAAACAGTCCTTTTCCTCTTCTGCCCAGGAGCCTCTGGGTGGCCCTCCACTTCCAAGCAGCCTCCATGCAGCCTCTGAGAGGCCCTCCACTTCCGAGCGGCCTCCACGCAGCCTCTGGGAGGCCTTCCACTTCCAAGCAGCCTCCACGCAGCCTCTGGGAGGCCCTCCTCTTGAGCGGCCTCCATGCAGCCTCCGGGAGGCCCTCCTCTTCTGAGTGGCCTCCACGCAGCCTCTGGGAGGCCCTCCTCTTGAGTGGCCTCCACGCAGCCTGGCGCTCTGCACAGCTGTACCGTTTCTCGCAGTCCCTGTGCTGTCCCTGAAATGAGAGGATTTCCTGGTCCTCATCCAAAGTGTCTGTCCCTGGACCCAGAGCTGTGCTCCTGTCCCTGGACCCAGCCCTGCCTGCTCTGCAGAGGTTCTTCCTGCCTGCTCCTTCCTGTCTCCCGAGCACCCAGCCAGGCTGGAGGGGCAGAGCCGCCCTCAGTGCCTGGGCACCACCTACATGAAGACACTTTGACCAAGCACATCCCTGCCTGGGCGTTGGAGAAGCTTGTCCTATGCGAGACCCTCTGTACCCCAGCTGTGACCTGGCAGAGCAGAAGTAGTGGTGAATTCTGGAAATGCCAAATGGAGCCCTGGGCGGGGTCCTGACCTGCCACCAAACACCGAGTGCTTCACTGTTCTTATTGGAGGTGCGTCGGCTCCAGGAGCGCTCTGTGACTGTGGCAGAGCACCCAGCAGAAAGCAGGCCTTCCTAGGAGCGAAGTTTCCAAGTTTCTTCACTTGGAAACATGCAAGTAAAGAGCTTCGAAGCCGAGAAGCTCCAGCTGTCATGAGAAAAGCGGAGCTGGGGGTCGGGGTGGGCCAACCTCCCTCCTCAACCTTCATCAACAGAAAAGCTGCAGCGTATGCCTCTAGGCTTGGCACGTTTAGAACTCAGGACTCTGTCTCAGGGCTTCTTGCAGATGAGACCTCTCTCTGCTTGTCCCCACCTTGAGCTCAACAAAGCAAGATAGCTGCTTGCTGGCTCCTTTTGCAGCATGCGGTTTCTGGGGAAAAAATCTGTGTCTCCCTCTGGCTCCTCCCGCCTGCTCCTTCTCAGGTTTGCTGGCCCCTGCTCTACTGCTGGCTTTCCCAGGAAGTGTGTCTGTGTGCTTGGAGGAGAATGGAAGTCCTCAGAGGAAGTCAAGCTGGTTCCCAAGGGGGCTGCCCCTGTCAGCCTTCTCACACATCCAGACAACCAGGAGGAGCCAGAGCACCTCAGGGAGGGCCGGGAGTCTTTTCTCAGAATGAGAATAAGTACATTTTATTGATTTTCCTATTTGCCAATCAATTGACAAGCTTGGCTTGCAGGAAGTCACAGAGCTGGTCCTGGTACGCTTGGAGGCTAAAAATTGAGGTTCTCAATTTTCGAGGCTTTCTCCATTTCTGCATGGCAAACTTTGCTTTCAAGGTATTTTGGACATTCATTTTTATTTTAAACGCCCCCATTGTTCTTGTTTGCCTGTGTGGAGCACTCCTGGGCGACCCTGTTTTTCTACTTCTATGAATAGAGCACATCAATGTCATTTGGGCCAATTGTTCCTGGAAGACCTTCATAGTCAAAGTTTGAAATTCTGCACAGGCTGTAAAAATAGTGTCCTGTATGATATTTTTCACAGAAAGACTTGGCAACTTCACTTATTCCAGTCAACTGGATGGAATATGCTACTTGATATCAGAGTTGTAAAAAAAGCAGCAAATGTGTGCGGGTGCTTCTACCCCTGCCGGGAGATGTGATGACGTCCAGCCCAGGGAATTTCTCCCTAGCCCTCGTGTTCTGGTGATAGATGCAGCAAAGACTCAGGTACAGGGTGTGCCGGGGAATGCAAACCACACATCCTCATCTTCGAGGAATCTGGCTTCTGGGAGTGAGAGTGCTCCGTAAGCCATCCGAGGACAGCTCCTGGACACCTCCTGCTCCTTGTGTCTGTGGAGGCAGAGTTGCACCTTTGACGTGCCAGGCTTCTGAGTTTGTCACGCAGCCAAACCTTTCCATTTCAAAAGCATTCTGACTCAGGGCCACCCAGGTAAGCCAGGCACGCAGATGAGCATAGCCGGTGAGGCCACGTTCAGAAAACCAGCTTTTCTTCTCCTGCATTTCATGAGCAGCCTTTGGTTTTATTAGCAGGAACATCATGAGGAGACTGGATTTTTTCTTCTTTTCTGTGATGCAATTTAGGACACTCAGATGTTTTCCTCCATCTATAAAGATTATTTCTCCACGACAGGCTCGTACGCAAAATGCACACCTGTTATCTCAGAATTCCAAACTTCCATTTTAGTTCTGTCTAATTAGTAGACGGTGCTGAGCGGGTGATGCTTTGAGCTGGGGGAGAGGAAGATGCTCCCAGTGGCCTCCAGGCCTGTTTTATCAGAGAACTGAGACCAACACACAAGCATCCTGAGGCAAAGAGGAAGAAAGCACCTGCCACGGAGAGCAGCAGGGAGTCAGGCGTGTGTCCAGAAGGCCCAGGGCAGGCAGGGTACTGTGAAAGGGAATGGAAGGTGAGGGATTCGGTCTAGACTCATCCTGAGGGCTGGGTCCACACAGGCAGCTGCTACCCCTGCCAACCATGGTTCCGTTCTGGGTGGGACTGAATTTTTTTGCACTACAGCAAATTCTGGGTGACTCCAGGGCCCCATGGACACACAGGGACAGCCCTTGGGATTACGTGGTGACTCAGTGACAGATTGGCCAGGAAGGTGCTGTTCTCCAGACCCCGAGTGTGGAGCTCCTGGGCTGTGCAGGCTCTTGCTGAGAGCTGGTGGCAACTCCCTGCCTGCAGAAGGCTGGCTCTGCACCTCTGGGTGCCTGGGTGTGACCCCACTCATTAGGGATGGAGGAGGCAGAGACAGTGGGTGCTACTCTGCTGGGCGATCTGCTGAGGTAGGGGAAGTTGGGAGTTCCCTTCGTCCTTGCTCCAGAGGCAGCTGGTCCAGGTCACGGTTGTCCATTTGACTAGGTGCTGTGGTTGCCTTTTGGTAGAGGGAAGGTGATAGGCACTGCCTGGCCTTTGGAGCCCTCCCGAGCACTACTTTTTCAGGATGGTCTCTCCCGACACCCAGCCTCAGGTGATAAAAGTAACAAGCCTTCCTTTACTCAACCCACAGAAAACTGGGTAGGGACAGAGGTGATGCCTCCCTAGACGTGCCTAACAAGCTGCAGAGTGTCATTGTCTCAGACCTCAACTTCCACAGACTTCCTCTCCTGGGGCTGCAGGTCCTGAAGGCCTCCACATCATTTTCCTTTCTGCAGCCTGAACATCACTTGTAGGAGCAAAGTGCAGACCAACCCGAGCACAGTTAGGGAGGTGTGAAAACCCCTGCCCACGGGCCCTCCAGTCACATTCCTGACAAGCGGCTGCCTGGGAGCAGCTTTCTGACCACGCGGGAGTGGCAGGAGGTTTGCCTGGTGTGCATGTGTGTGACCCTGTGGGTGCACGCGGGTGTGCTGTGTGCAGGGGTGTGCATGTGGGTGTGTACCAAAGCGTATGTCGTCGCTGTGTGCATAGGGTTCTGTGGGTGTCTTGTGCGTGTGTGCTTGTGTTCCAGCTGTGCGTGTATGGATGTGTGCACGTGTGTGGGCGTGTGGTGTGTGCACGTGTGTGTGCATGTGGACGTAGGAGTGTTTGTGCACATTTGTGTGTGCACATGTGTGCAGAAGCCACGTGCAGGAGGAGCTGAGGGGCAGGGGCTGCCGTGGAGTAGGAGGAGGATAAGGTGGTGAGGGGCGCGGGCGGGCAGGGTGCTGCCCCCTCCTAGGAGGCGCTGCTTCTCTGGAGCAGGCGACCCCAGGGTGTCCCTAATGCCTGACCACTTGTTCCCTGTGGTTGTAGAACCACGTGCCCTGGGTTCCCACATTGCCAGCTGAAGCAGAGAAGCTGAACGACCCTGGCGCCGGCCTCCTGGGCACCTCGTGTGAACAACTTTGGGAAACAAATGTGACGAAGGGAGCGACGTATTTCCTGGTGTGTGATGAAGGGTCCCTCGAGCATGTCGTGCTAGTTTAAACAACAGTTCCAGATGGAGGCGTGAGCACATTAAAAGTGTCTACTGAGTTAAAAGTCCTAACTCACTTCCTAGAGGGTCTCCGCTCTCCATTCAAGGGAGCTAATGCCTGCTGCAGGGGCTCCAGGAGACCAAAGCCCCTGAAGCCTGCTTCTCGCTCAGGAGCACCACGTTTCCTTCCTAACTCCCTGCCTCCTGCACTGCAGAGCCACAGCACAGTGAGGGAAGGGCAGGCAGCAGGAAGCCCCCAGGCTCCTCCAGGTGCTCCTCCCGCTCTCTCCCACGTCCTATGGAGGGATTCTTTCTGCCTCTCCTCATGTGGCCAAAATGCAACTGTGCAGAGCCAATGCTTTGGTGAGATGATCCTGGGCTCTCTTAGATGGGGTTTGTAAGTCCAAGGTTAAGAGTGAGGCCTCTGATCACACCCCACATCGGAAGAGCAGGTGCATGCCACAGGAAGGGGGAAGCCAGGATCCCGAGGCGTGTGTCTAGCTCGTCAGGATCCTGGAGCCGGGGACTTGGTCAGGTCCAGGACTGAAGTAAGCATCACATCTCAAGATGTCATTTACATTTTGTGTTTTGTAATTGAAAAGAGAGTTAAGCATAAAGAAGACTCAAAAAAATCAGTCACATTTTTCCAGTTAAGGAGAAGAGACCCCACAACCTCGCACAGACCTCCCCCTGAGGTGCCTCCCAACATGCCCACCCTGGGAGCACTGTGCCCTCTGTGTTGAGTCCTGGGCTCCAGGCAAGGCCGTGGATGTTGCCTGACCAATGGTCACAGTCTTCTAAATGACACTCGCCAACAGTGTGGTTGGTGGGACACATACCTCAACTCTAAGGGCTGCTACTCTGAATGCTACCATCCCCCCAAATTCCTGGTAAAACCTGTCCCCGTGGAAGAGTATCAAGAGGTGATGCCTTTGAGAGGTGACAGGTGGTGAGATGGAGTCTCACAATGGCACTGGTGCCCTGAAAGAGAAAACCCAGGGCCTTTTGCCCCTTCTGTCATATGAGGACCCCAAGAAGGCCCCATCTTTGAAAAAGAGGTGCACCTGACACAGACCCCAGTTTTCCCTGGCTGTGGACCAGCAGAGCTGTGCGCCGCAAGCACATGGTGTTTATAAACTGCTTAGTCTAGGATACTTTGCTACAGCCAGCAACCAGGCCAAGATGCTGGGGAAGGTGCCAGAAGGGTCCAGCTAGGGAAGGAGCTTGCACCAGAGTGTTCTGGAACAGGGGGACATTTGCACATGTTACTAGCAGGGGAAGGTGGTTAACCTGAGGTAAGCAGCCATGGGAGTTGCCACTGGTTTTGTTAGCTGGAGGAAGAAAGAGGGGCCACCAAGGCTTAGGAGCCAAGGCTTTGGCCAGCAAAGGGGCCACAGCAAAGATACTCCTTAAAAGGGAGCCCCAAACTCCAGGACCGCAGAGTAAACAGAGCCACTACAGGGAATGCTACCTGCTTGGGGGCAGGGAGGCACCCTGGATTCCCCCACTTCTTCCTTCCTGTGTCTACCATGAGCCAAACCCAATGGGAAGCCAGGGACAGGTGGTCAGGAGCGCAATCTGCAGGGTGCACACCTACAGAAACACGGCAGAGCAGAGGAAGAGGTTAGTGAGGTTTGGAGGCCAGTAGTCAGGCTCCTGCACAAGGGCTGGGCTCAGGGCTGCCTTGGAGGCTGGCTGGCCCAGCCTGGGAGGAGGAGTGCCCCTTACCTGGAGGCCATACAAAGGCTCTAGTGACGCTGGGCCAATCCTTGCCTTGCTGCAACATCTCTGCTGTTCCCTTTACCCTCTGAAGGAGATAGAATACTTCCTTTACCCATCTCACCAGAAGTCCTGGCATCCGCAGGGACAAATGGTGGAACAGGGCACAGCATTTCTCTGGCTGTCCAGAGACTTCCCGCATGTAAACCTGTCTGTGTTCACCTCCCAAGCCAGACACCAAGCAGCAGCACAGGGTGGGCTTCCACCACATGGCACAGTGTCCTTGTGTTGGTCAGTACTGGCCTGGACTGTGGCTCAGCAGGCCACACCTATGAGCTTCCTTGTGGCAATTCTAGGTGGTCCCCCTCAGGACCTGGTCCCATTTCTTATACTGATTATGTCCCGATGATATGCCAGCCCCCTGATACAGGACCCCAAATGACATATCACTGGGTCACTTGTAGCACTGGCAAAGTAATTTTATTGTTTTGTTTACTTAAACACAAAAGGCTTCATGGGAAGTTCTTGCTCAGCCTTCCTGTAATTATTGCACATTGTGGAGAGACGTTCTGTTATTTGGCAACAGACAATTCTACTCAGCAAGACCTGAGCAGGAAAGAAAGAAGGACAGCCCCAATATCAAAGACTCAGAACACTGGCCCACAGGTGCCCAGCAGTGACCAGGTGCCAGATGGCCCAGCAGGCCAGGCCAGTGCAAGGAAGAGTCAGGCCTCTTGATTGGGCTGGGTGGAGCAGCTCTGCTGAGCACTCTTCAGAACAAAAGAAAATTCTAACACACTTGCATAAGTACCTTCTAGAGCTGAACGCATTCCCCTTGTTGATCTCAAATGAAAGCAGATTGGGAAAAGCAATATTTAAAAATAGGGCCAGTTCTTTGACATGCAAAATAAGAGGTTATTCAATCACCTCAAAGAAATCCGTGAGGAATTTTGGCAATGTTTTAAGAAAATGAAATCTGGACTGTCTCGGAGTGTGATGTAAATAGGGAGATGGCCGACAAAGAACCCAGGGGAAAGGCCTCTGTACCTGACAGCCGCACCTCCAGGGCTGCCAGGGGACCAGGCATGCGCTCTGCCCTTTCTCGTTGTCCCTCCTGTGGTCTGACACCTGACACACTGGTGTCCGCCCGGTGTTTAGCACAGCTGCTGAGGGGCACTGGAGGACAGGGACACCACCCAAGCACATTAACACCAGATGCAGCTAGATGCACTGTCGGCAGCCACCAGTGTCCTGGGGACAGAGGAGGAAGAGCCACATTGTGGAAGTCAGGTGGGCCTGGGGCTCCTGGGCATCTACATGCTCTGCCCACAGAGAAGTGGGGGCTCAGGTATAGAAGAATGAGCATCTCAGCAAAGACCTCAACAGGACATCTGCTCGAGGAGACCAGGCTCCAGATGCAGGCCGGGGCTATTCAGTCCACTGCACCTGAACAGCCTTGGGCCTTTGGGCTCCAGAAGAGCTACCTCTCTCTGTTCAAAGCCAGCCCTCTCTGGTCCTGATTTAGGATAGTGCAGGCCTTCTCTGCTTTGCAAAGCACACACATAGAGATATGCACACACACGCACACACGTTCATGAGCACTCACAGCTGGATGCACAACCTTCAGGGTCAACACTGCCCATCCCTGTGCTCTCCTGAGGATGCTGAGCCTGCCTAGAGAGGGATGGGGTCCTCCAGGAGGAGGAGCAGGAGCATCCCACGCCCACTGGCTTGAGCATGGATCAGTTCCTAGGGTGCTGGGTCAATGGGGTGGACTTTAAACTTCATAAATGGAAATTTTGTCTAACATAGGAGCCTTGGCACAATCCCCAAGGGACAGTGCTGATGTGCTATCAAATGGACTATGGGAAGCTGGGGACAGCAGGGGTGCAAGCAAGTGGAGAGGAGCAAGCCTCCGGGACTGACAGTGGAGGAGGCTTTCTGGAGAGGACACAGGAGCAGGGGCAGGAGGCTCGTCCAGGAGGGAAGATCCCCAGGAATGCCCAAGCCACTGCTCGCCAATGGGACAGAGATGTCCTAGAAGAGAAAGTACTCAGAAACCAGCTCTATTGCAGGCCATTTTTTGAAGTTGCTGCCGTCTGCTATCTGGGATCCTGAGATCCACAGGGATGCAATGGTTCTTCACCCAGAGGGTGAGGTTCTCAGGACTTATGGCTGGGCAAGGCTGGAGGCGGGGCCAAGAGGGCCTGGCCAGCAAGGACTACCAGGATGGTGAAGGGCCCCAGCAGCCAACATGGCATTGCTCCACCTGCATGCTTCAAGGAAGCCAGGCAGCAGGGTCACACAGCCCTGGGCTGTGCCCCTGCAAGGTGAAATCCTTTGTTCAGAGTTGGCCCCACAGCTGTGTTTGTAGCTGGAGTGCCTTCTGTGGTGGCTGACTCAACACTGCATGGCATGTGTGAACTGTGTGCTGGGGGAGCCCAGGAGGATGTGCACGTGTACCCAGGTAAATCCAAAAACATACTGCAAATTGGAGGCGGGGGGATGGAAGATATTGGTACCCCTTATGACATAAAGCAGTTAGAGGGGTGACCCAGTGGAACCCCAATGAAATCAGAGCCCAGCCGGCATAAAAGCCAAGGCCATCCCAGAGTTTAACAACTGGCCACTGCAAACTCAGCCATGCAGCATGGCATGCCCAGACATGGAGTCGCAGCAAGACTGGGTTCAAGTGGCACGTGGCCACTGAACTGGCGAATGCCTGCTCATTCTTACGTTTACCACAGAGGACCACCAGAAGCAGTGTAGTGCTCGGGTGGGCAACAAGGTGCCTGACGGCCTTGCTCCAGGCCTGGGTAACTCAGTCGCCGCATCACAGTGAGGTGGGTAAAGTCTACACCACGGGCCGTTTTGTAGAGTAGACCACTGGCGCACGGTACCAAAGACACCATGTTAATAAAACAGACTCACAACAAAATGCGTAGAGGAAGGGAAGACCCACATGCTTAGAGGGTTGGACGTGATCCAGCAAGACTCGGGGTCTGTGCAGGAGAAAAGTCCCAGCGTCTCCCTGTGCAGACGCCCCTCTCCCGAGGGCAGCTTCACTGCATACTCCTGCCATTCAGAGAGAAGCGTGTGCCCAGGGGTCCTCCTCTCGAGGCAGCAGGGCCCACAGCATTTTCTGACTTATCCCAGTGACTTCAGAGTCTGAGGCAGAACAGTAGCAAGTTCAAAGCCAGCCTCAACAACTTGATGAGATCTTGTCTCAAGATGAAAATAAAAATAAAAAAGATGGATGGATGTGCCACTGTGGTAGAAAACCCCTGGTTTCAAACCCTAGTACCCCCCAAAGAAGCGTTCCAGAGGCTCTGGAGCTGCATTGGTGAAGAAAGTGGGAGTCCTCTGTGGAAGAAGACCCCGGTACCCTTGGCCCAGGCTGAGATGGAGGCCTGTGGGGACCCGAGCTGCCCCTGAGCTCTTTCCCTCAGACCCACCGACTCCTGGGGGGCCAGCGGGACCCATTGGGAGATGCAAGTGACAAGCACCAGCAGGGCCGCAGACCACCCTCAGGCTGTGGGCAGTGCCACAGACCCCTGCGCCTATGCCCTGGTGTGCCTGCCCCTCTCACTGGCTCGACACAGGGCCACGTGGGGAGAGGCTGATGGACAGGGAAGACTGGGCTGGGCTCAGCCGAACCCTCCTGGTGCAGAACCACAAGTCAGAAGACCAGCCACCTCAGGTGGCCCTGGGGGATAACGGTGTGGCACATCCCCCAGTGGGCAGAGCTGGGCAATGTATTGGCCCTGTGACTTGTGTGGGAAGTAAGGCCACACACACTCGGGCAGCAGCAAACGGTGGTTCGTCTGGGCTGGGGGATTAGAAGCAGAGACAGGGGCAGAGGTGTCAGGTGGCTCTGCAGAGTGGGGAACAAGGCGGGAGGCCATTGTGCTGCACGGTAACCCACCCCAGGGCATCCGCCATGGGAAGCACTCTCCCACTTTAGACCTGGAAGTCCTCCAAAGGTCTGGTCCCAGAGCAGCCGTGTTCAGAGGGGGCATTGGGGAACCGACTGGATCAGAAAGGCCCTGGAGTCATCAGTGGATTACTAACTTGAAGGTGTTGTTGGCAGGTGAGGGAAACTGTAGGATGTGGGACCTCGTTGGAAGGCTGAGTCTTTGAGGGGCGTACCCTTGGGGACCGTGCCCCATCCCTGACACCTGTCGCTCCCTCTGCTTCCTGGCCACCATGAGCCAAGCTGCTCTCCTCTTCCACACCCTTCATCATGACACTCTGCCTCACCTGGGCCCGAGCATCGGAGCCAGCCCACTATGGACTGAAACCTCCAGCACTGTGAGGCCAAATCGCTCTTTGTTCCTCTAAGTTGCTTCTCCTGGGTTATTTGCCGCAGCAGTGAACTGCTGCGCAGCACAGTCATTAACCATCCAGGTGGGCAGAATAACCTCCAGTGGACGTTAACTGTGTTCAGTGGACTCATGACGGGGTGGAGCTGTGCCCTGGACCTGTGCCCTGGACTTCCACTCACCTATGCTGGTTGGATTACTCTCCCTAATGTCCTACCTCCCAGCAACAGAGACCCACACTGAGCCACTGACATAGCAGCCTGGCTGGAGGACACCAGCTGTGGATTTGGTGTCAGGCTGATCACCTAAGGAGCGAGATTCCTCTCCCTCAGATGGACACGCCTTCCCTAGAGGGCTCTCCCTTTTCTGCTATAGGTCTTCAGCCAGCATGACTGTCCCAGGCCCACTCAGGGTCTGAGGGACTGGCATCCAATATCTTCCAGACCAAGAAACATAGCAGCCATCGGTGTATAGAGGGCAGTAGGCCGTGGGACCCCAGGTCCCCTCACAGCTTAAGAGTGGCCCTGCTCTAGTGGGAAATCCCTTTTAAGGTGTAGCGGAGACTCCAGCGATGAGGTGCCCGAGGGGATTGGCCACCACTCTCCAGGACTGTCAGCATGAATTGGTGACTAGCTTGTGGTGCCTTATCCCCAATGGTGAGAACACACGGCTCAGCACCCTAGGGTGGAGGTGAGTGGCCCTGCTTGCCATCATTCCTGGCCACCAGCTTGGGGTTCACACTTGCTGTGGGTCCACGTGTCTAGAGCTCATGGGTCATGGCAGAGGCTGCTTCCCAGGAGTCTCAGCAAGACAGCCTTTAACCTCACCATGAACCATGAATTCTGCCAGCCACTGCACACCTTGGGGTCCTTGTGACCAGGTGCCAGCCAGATGGGAGGGGAGTGTCCCCACTATGGCAAGGCCAGTGTGCCGGTGAGCAGGAGGAGTGGGGGGCGGCCACACGACAGGAAGGAAGGAGTCCATAGGCTCCTGGCGAGTCCTCCAAGCCCCACTTCAACCTCATGACTGAATTTGGCAGTGAGGGCCCCGCACGGCTGGAGACTGTGCAGAAGGCAACAGCTTCGGGATGAGGCCACGCGTCACCCAGGAGAGGCCTGCAGGCTTGCCGCAGAGATTGCAGAGAAGAAAACCTGTAGTGGTTGGAGAAGAAAGGGCAGAGGACACCCGGGAAGCTTTGAGGCCAGCCATGGTAGCCAAGGCAGAGGTTCTCTGCTGACCTTCCTCTGGAAGGTTTTGTCAGGCAGAGAGACTACGGAACACCCTTTGCGGCTGCCAGAGTGAGGTAGCCACTCAGGAGCGAGTGGTCAGGGGCGAGGTTTCAACCCTGGCCACTGTGTTTGCTGCTTCCTGTCACGGCTGACATAGTCCATCCTCCTTGGCCAGGAGCCCTGTCTGCTGGTGGCTCCCCCCACGTCTCTCTAGAGATGCACTTCAACAACAAAGTTTGTACGTGTCAAGCCTGTGGCTGCTCCCCAGGCTCTCACACCCCTGTGGATGCTCCTCTTGCAGCCCTGGCTGCCAGGACAGGCATGGCTGAAGGTGCATCTCTGTCCCGACCCCACAGGGCTGGCCCAGTCCGGCTGTGACTGCACCTGCTGTGAGGCTCCACCTCTCCTGTGCTCCTGAGAGCGTTCTCCAGCAAGCCTCCAGCATGCAAGTCTGGGAATCAGTCTTCCTCTCAGGGACAAAAAATTGGGGTCAAGAATACCACAGCACTGTCCTCCCCACCAACTGTCCAGGGTCAGAGAGGAAGGATGCACTGAGCCTGGGCTCCTTATCTCTTCTCTGGGCTGCTGCTGCTGACCTAATGATCATGTGCACAGAGCTTTCTACACAGCCAGATTCCCTGCCAAGCCCTGCAGCAGTGGAGACCTGTTTCATGCTTCATCACCTCCTCAGGGGAAGAACACACCAAGGAACAAGGACAGAGGGACAGAGAATCAGGAGCTCAGGGTTGGTGGTGGGAGGCCCCTCCATCCATCAGCTGACCCACCTCGCGGCACTGCCCATGACCGTCTTGAGCCCTGCCCCACCCCCTCCTCTATTCCTGCCTGTCATCCCCACATCCTCGTCTGCAGAGACCTGCTTCAGTGGCAGGCTGATTTAGAAGACCACCTGACTGCCCATCAGGAGCGCTGGGTGTGCTCCCGTGGCCCCCACCTCCCACAGCCTCTGCTCACTGTCTGTAATTGCCCTAATAAAGGCAGGCTCTTCACCACCCTAGCTAGTTTCCTCAGGCTGCTTGGTCTTCCTGGAAAGTCCCATCCCCATCACACACTGGATTACCTGTCCCAGGACTTCTCCTCAGAGCTTCGATGACCCCAAGGTCCCTTCCCGAAGCCCCAAGTTAAGACAAATCTCTTCATAGTCTCCCTCAGAGAACAGTCCTCTTTATGCCAGAATTATCAGTCTCTGAGCCCACCTCTCTGCAGAGGGTCCAAGGCAGCTGCATCTGTTCCTCCTGCACAGTGGGTCCCATGAACACCCCAAAGCATTGCCCAGGACCATTTAAATATCCCAGGCACTCAAACTGAATGGCCAATAATTGCAACATGGTACAGTGTGGCACAAGTGCCCTGGACGAATGGGGAATTTGGAAGGTCACGTCTGGCTTCCTGGGAGAGACTGCTTTGATGAGGCCCTGTGGGTTGGAAAGGTTTTGACAGGAGGGACCGGGGCAGGGGAGTTTCACATGAGATATGCCACAAGTAGAGCGTTAGAGAGCACAGGGGCAGGGCATCTCAGGAGGCACAGGTGTGCCTTGTGCCCCTCTCGACACATCTGTCTTCTCTTCATCCTGCATGGAGCCTGGTGCTCTGTGGCTGCCCCCACACTCTAAGGGAAAGTGCAGCATCATCCATAAGGCAGAGGGTCCTGCAGCGCTGCCCCAGCCCCCAGTTGCTTCCAGATGTCACTTCCAGTGCCAGCTTTTCCATGCTGTGGCTCTGTCACCAGGATCACTGAGGCCCTCAATCCTGACTGTAAGAGACAGTCAGCCCCGCCTCCTCCTAGAGCTATGTCAATAGCTGTAGGATGCTCAGGGGACTTGCTTGGAACAGAGGTGGCACTAATAAATGGGGAGCTACTTTTTATCATCATTAGAAACATTAACCCACAAGGGCAACTTATGACAAACTGCGACTCAGGACCATCTAATTTGGAAGATAAATTTGCTGCTAGGTCCCCCAACATTTCAGTTCTTCACAACAGCAGCAGGAGTCAGAAAAATATGTCCCCAGAAACAACACAACATGAGAAAGGAAGCAACTGAGTACCACTCGCCGTGGCTGGAGTCATCCGCTCAGAGGGGGCCTGACGCTGCGGCACCTGCTTCGTCTTGCGGATCTCGCTTGGGCTACGTGTGAGCCTCGCAGGGTCCTCCTGGCCAGAGTTCCCAGCCTGCAGGGACTTCACCTGCTGTACCCTTCACCAGCATGGGGCAGGGGCCTAGGAGCAGAGCAGAGGGTGGGCAAGGTCGGGCGCACAGGGCCCGGTGCCCAGAAGCACGGCCTGACGCCTGGCACCGGGGTTTGCTCAGTTAGTGGAGCTCCAACCCTATTAAGCCCTATTGGAAGGTAGTTAGTGAAATGAAGTGTTGCGAATTATCCAGCTAACTTGGGACGTGTTGATGGCCAATTGAGATAATTTGAATCTTTAAGGGAAATTTTGGTCCTTAATTACGTTGAATCACTTTATGCTCAAGTCCAGAAAATAATTTCCATGTTTTTTTTCTTTTCATCGCACACATGGAAATGTGATCGCAACAAGTACAGAGTGGGCAAGATTCACAGCGGAAGGTTGGTCCTCGAGTGCCCCGTCCCCACCCCATCCTTATTAGAAAGTGACTAGAAAAGATTAGGCTTGGGAAATGGCGAGTGGCCTGTGTGGCTTTGCTCTTTGAGTTGCCCTTCCAGCCCCTTGGGTGACGAATGTGGGGGCCTACTGAGAAGAGCCGCCCCAGAAGCCCTCCCAGAGCACGGGCGCAGATGGGCCTGCAGCACAGTGGCACCCACGGACACCTGCCGGGGACGAAAGGGCTCTCGGTGGACGAGGACCTGGAGCCGTGTGCATGCTCCTGTCTGCAGGAAGGGATTCCCTTTCCTTCCCCACTGTGGGCAACAGCCCTGTGGTCTCCAGCATTGCTGTGCTGCTGGGGGTGTTGCAGCCCTGTTCTCTGGATTCAAATGAAACACACTCCAAGCCGGGCGACGTGAGCAAGGAACCAGAGAAGCACGCAGCCTGCATGAGACGTTCCCAAACTTCTGAGAGGTCCCAGAAGGAGCAGCAGGTGACAGGGCCGGGGCCCCTCTGCTGACTACCAACTTGCTCAGCTCTCCTGTGGCCACTGTGTCTCTGATGTGAGGTGTTCCATGTTGGACAACATGTGAGTAGGGGTGCCTTCTCGGGTGCTCACAAGGTTGTGTGTGGCTAAATTCTCCTTGAAAACACCACCTGTGTGTTGCACACTGGACCCAGAGCATTGGCCTGGGCTGGTCAGGGGACACTTGTGAGTATAGCCTGGAGCAAGCTGAAGAAAGGGGTATCCGGTGACCTGCCTCTCTTGCGTCTGCATGCATAAATTCCAGGAAACACCCACAAAGTGAGGGTCATAGTCATATTCAATTGGGAGAGGACAGGTTGGTCAGGGGACATTAGACCAGGTGGTTAGTACTCTGTGCAAGGCAGCTACTGGTGCCTTGATGGGGACATGGCTCCTCTACTCCCCAGACTCACTGCATTTGGTGCCAGAAATAAAACAGCGAGAGACACTGCCTCCATCCAGAACAGCGTAGGTTGGGGAAACAGCCAGATTATTACTTAGAATTGGTAAAATTGCTCAGGGCCAAAGAGGTAGACTGTCCTTCCTGCCTTCAGTAAAGTGTGCCTGTGTGCACTGTGCCAGGAGCTACTCCACAGGCAGTGGCCGGCCTTCTCCAGGGCATTTCCTCGGGCCTCTGTCTCTCTTCTGGTTTCCTCCACCCCCTCCCATTTCTGTCCTCCCTCCCTGTATAAAACAGACCCACCTCGACATGCCCAGAATGCAGCAGACCACCACGCCACGTGGCTGGATGTGCACCCTCGGTGCTTCTGAACGGCCCTGAAACCCATGGAGAGTCGTCCTTCCTTCACCGTTTGAGGATGAAGCACAAGGGAATCTCTCAACCCGCAAACCACAGACCTGCCCCAGCACTGGCGAGCGTGCCAACCTGGGCTTTCCGTCAGCGTGTCCCGGGTGGGTTTTGAGACAATCACCTCATCTTTGTCTCAGACGTATGTGCCTGTGTGCGTTTAGATATACGTCGTTGCTGCTTATGATATATGCATATGTACAATGCTACACATATGTGTACTCTGTGTGTGCGCGAGTGTGTGTGTGTGTGTGAGTCAGGGAACCAATGATTAAAATTGCATTATTTTTCCAACATTATGTGTGAGAATTACAGACCAGGTTGATAATCTCTCATGACCTTTCATGAGAAATAGGTACATATTTTTTAGACTTTCCTTTGTGTAGAAAATTTAGGGTACAGTTGACCATATGGCTCCTAATGGAAACATTTTCCAAGAATTAGTGAGACTGTTGGTGTTTCCTCTCCCACGTGGCCCTTCCTGACCCTTCTTGCTCTTCACCAGGTGCCGCACCAGGCACAGCCCACCTAGAGGAAAAGCAGGATTCTCGGGGTCAGAAAGGCTGCAAGAGCTCCAGAGGAAGGTGCATCCTAACTCCAGAGTTAGAATGAGAGTTAATGCAGGGAAACACGGAAAGCACTTTGTATGGTGCCCAGCCCATAGCACACGATCAATTCACGGCTGAGACCATAGCTCCTCACAGGTGTTGACGGAGCATGATCTGGATGCTGTGTGTTGGTCAGCTGGCCACCTTCTGTTCTCACCAGGTCCTGGTGGAACAGATGCTGAGAGCAAGGGCCCTGTTTGGTGCCACAAATGCAAAGATGAACAGATACATCAGGACAAGGGTCACCTCCTAATGAAGTCCCATCAGGAGAAGTTAGAAGGCAAGCACAGTGTGCCTGGTGGAGATGCAAATAGTCTCCTCCACTCGAACACATCACTTCCTTCTGGAGAAGATGTCCTAAGTGGCTGCACAGGCCCACCCATGTGATCCCTTCCAGCCTTATCCACTACCTCAGAGTTGGGTGTGCTGGAAGTGGAACCCTCTCTTTCTACCCATATGCCAGGCAGGGTCTGTTTTGTGGAGAGGCCTGGGACCCTCAAAACCACCCTCTCATGTTCAGGAGAAGGTGGTGTGCTAGGGAGAGTGGAAGGAAGGTGTGCCTCAAATTCCTACTCCCAGGATGCCAGGAGTATGAGCCAATCTGGCCTGTGTACTGGACGTCACTTTTAGCACTCGCTGTGGGGAGTAAATTCCCAAGTCCAGAGGCTCATGGTAGGCTCTGGGGGAACTGCCACTTTGTGCCTGTATGTGAAGCTGTAAGAACTTTTGTTTTTGTTTTCCTTCTTCCTGAAGCATCAATCAGCAGGACAGAGCCAACAGGTGAAACCCACAACCCACCCCCCAAGGCTTCTCCTGGTCTCTCGGCCCTTTGCATGTTCAAAGCTGCACAGGGCTGGGCCAGCAGCTGAGCTGAGAGTGGCTCTGCTCACACTGCGGAGGATCACAGAGGAGGTCAGTGGACATGCAGCTCTACAAGCTGTCCTGAGTGAAGCATGCTTGGTGGGTAGGAGCCTGGGGTCTTGCTGCAGGAGCTGGGACGTGGGTACATGTGAAGCAGGGGCCTTGGAGGGGCAGAATGTCAACCTGGGCCACGTGCGTTGGTGTACGGAAGCCTCACAGAGAGGAAGGGCTTTCCTGGTGTGGGGCGCCGGCTTAGCCCCCCAGCCTGCTGCGTTTCATGCCCGCTGAGGTAGAGCTTCGCTCTAGCAGCACATGGCTGGTAGCCTCCTGATTTGACCACGTCGACTGTGGCCCTGGCAGACGGCAACAGGGCTGTGCTCAGGAATCCTGAAACTCACCAACAGCTTTCAGGGAAGGGGTGTGTCCAACCTTCTGAGAGGCTTATGTGGACAGCTCATTGGCAGGAGACAGGCATGCTGCTGACCTGCGTGGCCGCTGGCTGCCTAGGCTGATCCTTCCTGACCTGGGGTGGGAGGACGCCCCTGGGAAGGCCCAGGTGAGGCCAGGGACAACCAGTGTGAGGAGACAAGGCAGTGTGGTGTGTAGGAAGGAATTCCACGTGGCCTTCCTTCGTCTTTGCTCTTCTTAGAAATCCGTCCCCAGACGTGCCAGCCTACGTGGAGCCCAGGGCAACACAGCATTCTGCAAGGTATGAGGCCTTTTACTTTTAAATACAGCCCTCCAGATTATGGCCCACTTAGGATGCAGTGCCATAATACTTTATTTCAACATTATATGAGATCGTTGGGGACACTTTATGTTGCTTTTGTCTGTGGTTTGGAATTACGTCTGCTCCATGAATTCCATTCTGCATTCAACTTCCGCGGCACATCAAAGGCTGATAAGAGGTTTTTTTTTCCTTTTTTTTTTAACTTTGCTTGCTTAAAATGATTTCCCTCCAGATCAAGATGCAGAGCACAAAATATTAATCAGTTTAAATAAATATCAAGACTACCCAAATAATATGAATAATTGGCACGGAGTAGTGCCTACCGCCCAGTGCCCAGCAGCTGGTCACGCTGGCACGTGGCACCTCTCAACAGTCTTTGAGATAATGACTTTGGCATCTGCTGATGAGCGCTTGCTACTGCCCACAGAATTTACAACTCGCAAGTGGGAGACAGAGGCTCGACAGAACTTTTTTATGCAAGGTCTTTGAAATTTATTAATGTAATGCAAACACAAGCCTTCCAACCCATTAAATTGTTGATGTTATGCGAATCCACTCTGGAATTGCAGATCCTCATTAACATTATTTGCATGTTAATCTGCATCTTTTTAATTAGTGATATTATTTATGCACATAATTTTCGCCTACTGGTGCCAAGGCTGAAGCGCATTAATTAATCTACTGAGATGCCAAACTGTTTATTTTCCCCCGTACTTTTATTTGTTTACATGGTGTTTTGGATTCAGGGAAAATAAAAAAGAGCCTGAAGAATAAAAGCAGAAAGACAAGATTAACTAAAAGCTCTTTTTGTTTTCATAATTTAAATTGTAATATTAGCCAAATGTTGTGTTTCTTCCCTTAGAGATCGGTTATTCAGTTACATTACCTTGATGTATTATTAAAATTTATAATGGACTCTGGGGGCTTCTGTTAGTTCTCGCCTTCATTTACAGAATATACTCAATGTTATTTTAATCTTCCTACAACGCTTCCATGCATAGGCAATGATGAGCTATCCCTTGCGGATCGCCAGTGCGGCTCTACTTTGCACAACTGATAAACATTTAAATAAGCCTTTTCAAAAAAGAATAGCACGTAAAATTATTAACCCGTTGATGGAGTCAGCTACCGCTCAGTAATTCATCTTTGCTCAAACTAGGTCATTGGCAAGACGTATTGGATCTGGCGATGCAGAGGCGTTACCTGGTTCCCAAAGCAGCAGTTACTGGGTGGGATTCAGTATCGTGCGTGCCCTGTGTGCCTGTGTGCACACAATAGAATCTTCAGGTACCTGGCAGACACATCCTGAGCTGTCTTGGCTAAGTGCAGGCTCTTTCTGAGTCAGGAGAAGACCGAGATCCCATGCCATCGGGCCCTTGAACAACATGATAGCAATTCAAACCCAGTAGGCATTCCAGAGAACGAGAGCAAGGTTGGCACTCTGCTAACCACGTCACATGGTGCCTCTTATTCACACTGCATCAGAGAGCGTCCACAGAGCACTCTGGAAAGACTCGCTAGCCAGCGTCCACGCTGTTAGGAGAGAGGGTAAGGATTCGTCTTCAGCACCAACTTCCCGGGGCATGTCGCTTTTCCGCCTCTCCCTGCCATTCCTGGTGCTTGAGAGCATGCCCAAATGTCACCAGTTTAACGTGGCCTCACGTCCTGTAAGCGAATCAGGCCTGCCTGGAGTGAATCACAGCCACAATGTGTTTATTCAGGGATGAGCCCTATAGGGTAAGTGGGCATGGGGTGTGGACGAGCTCCCTCCTGTCCGCGCTGTGTGAACAGTGCACACCACTAGGTTGCAGTCCATTTGACTAATGGTCCATTTGACTAATGGCTTGGGCTCACACGTCCCTCTAGTTCACCACGGGGTCAAGAATAGGGACTGGCTGTGGCATGGATGAAAATCCAGACACAGGCGGGGAGTCTGAGGGTCTCAGTACTCCAGCAGGAGGAGCATCGCATCACTGTCCCCAGGGGCACTGGGTGAAGAGATCCCTACAGGCTCTTGTCTGTTACGTGGTAGTCACTGGAATGCTTTGTTTTTATCAGTCGGTTTTTATTTGGGGTGCTGTTGGTAGAAGTTGAAATATGAAGAATGTACAGTGAGAATAAAAAGCTCATCTCTAAACCTGCCTTTTATACCTCCCAGGAAACTGCATGAGAAATTCATCCAGAAAAGACAACATGGATCCACCAACGGAGGACGCTTTTCTGGACCTTCTACAGATTGGTTTTAAAGT
>CM053405.1:1831057-1846960 GCA_028644305.1 Xerus rutilus
ATGATCATTTGAATGCAGCCATTGGTCAAATTTTATTGTGTATAATTTCTTTATTGCTTATTTTTTAGTGTTTTAAACAAGGTAAGCACCTAGAATATACATGTTTTATATTTTGCTTTATTCTTGAAGTATGTGTAATTACATGCACAGACTAAAGGTTTTATTGAACAGTGGGAACATTAAATTCTGCTTTGCCTCTAAGCCAAGCTCTGACCACAGTCTACAGGTTTTTGAAAATAATTTTTCTGATTTTTTGTTTATTTCTAAGCAATTTAGATCCTCGGATTTCAGTCTCCTTGTTTACAGGAAGCCCTGAAAGGAGGTCCCCACCAGCACGGTGGCCCTGACTGGGTCCTGGTCTCACCGCCTGCTGCTAGGTTGACTGCAAAGAGGGTGATTTTTATAGTTCTGGACGACGGTGGAGATGTCACTGTGGTGAACTTTGGGTACGAGTGAACTGCATGTCTCACCTCATTAAACCAGGCGTTTTTGTTGCTGTTTGGAAGTGCTCAGGGGCGTGTGCGGCTGCCTGGGTGTCGTTGTGGCTGTGGTTGTTGAATTATTGCCAAAATCCAGAGAGGCAAACTGCCGCTTTGCAGTGGGATTATGGTTGACGGACTTGTCCTGGGCCTGGGTCTGTGAAGATGGTTTGCCCTGTCTATTTGGTTACGTCTTCCTGGGTGCATGAGGTTCAGAACTGAGTCGTGTCTGTAGGGCTGGGGTACAGCTCAGAGGAGGAGGGCTTGCCTAGCAGGCATGAGGCCCTGCATTTTTAAAAGACATTTATATTGTATTCTTTCTCAGTGTCAAAATTAGGCTGCATATGCACACCCGTCTCTCTTACAGTCTTTTACATGGATTTTTCTCCTTTTCTTTCCAATGTGTTTTGAAGAAGATTCAAATTTCATCACAAGTAGTGCTTATTGTGGCATTTTAATCTATCTCTAGAGGGCTCATTTAACAGGTGCCTCCAGATCCACTATGGCACTGTCCACACACAGGTGTGGATAGCAACCACACGGTTTCAACCCCAGTGCCTCTGTCTACAGAGAGAGGTTTTTGATGGTCCCATTTCTTTGCTAACTTAGGAACTAGCTTGAGCACAGTCCACCTGCTGTAAAATTCACACAGTTCTCTGAAACCACATCCCACAGACCTTTCTTCTTTCTTTGCTTAGGAGCAAGAGCTGGTGTGGACATGGAGTTCCACTTTCTCTGGCCTTGGTTCTGATGAGGCAGGTGAAGACTCTGGTGGGACCATGGAGGTTCAGAACTGAGTCGTGTCTGGAGGGAGGTCAGTGTGGACCAAGACTCTTCAGTGCCCTGTTGGGAAGAGGTCCCTCCTCCGCTGAGTTACCTTGGGACCTTTGTGGAAAAGCAAGTGGGCTTTGATTTCTCCTTTCACTCACGAGTCTCTGTGACACAGCACGGTCTTGACCAGAGCAAACTTCTACTGAGTCTTGAATCCAGATGGTCTTCCAAATTAGTTCTTATCCAAAATTTCCTTGCCTAATTTGCCTTTGCATATAATTGCCCATTTTGACAATAACAACATATTGCCTTTGGAATTTTGACTGGATTTTTGCTGGATATCATAAAGGAAGAGCTGATATGGCAACCACACTGAATCTCCTGATGTGTCCAGGGTATCTTTCCACTTATTTTTCTTTAATTTTTCCCTGTAATGTTTGTGATCGTCAATGTACAAATGTCACACACCTTTGTCATGTTTATATCTGCGTTTTCATATGTCGATGCTGTGGTAAAAGGCTTCTTTCCGTTTCTGGTTCTCACTTTTGTTGCTCTGGCTAAACTCCATGGTTCTAATCTTTCTGCATATTCACTAATTCCCAGCATTCAATTATCAAGAGTTTTTCTTCCCGCTTGGCCCCAATCTGGTTTTATTTATTTTTATCACCCTATTCCGTTGCTGTGGCCTCTATGATAATGTTGGATACATTCCTTGCCTCTTCCTAATCCTATACGGATGTATTCAATTTTTTACCATTAGATAGGCGATTATGTGCCTATAAGTGTTATAGGTGTCAATTATTAGATTGAAGACATTTTCTTTCATTGTTAGTTTGCTGAAATATTTTTTACTGAACATACTGAGTTCTTTCAGATGCTTTTGTGGCATCTATTGATATAATTCCTTCCCCCATTTTCTCTTCCTTTCTATAACAGTTTTAGGTTCGCAGCAAAACTGAAAGAAAGATGCAGATTTCCCATGTACTGCGTGCCGTCTGTCACACATACATGGCCTCATAACCAACACGTCATAACCGACATCATCGCCATCAGGCAGAGTATGTTACAACTGAGGAAGCTACATTGGCATATTGTGATCACCCGGTCAGTATGTTGCATGAGGGCCCCTTTCTCCATGTACACTATGTTTGGTCAAGTGTGTAATGTGGTTCCCACAATTACAGTGTCACACAGAGTAAGTTTCCTGTCCTGAAAATCCTCCAGGCCCCGCCTGCTCGCCCCTCCCTCCTCCCAATCTCTGGCAAGCACTGATCTTTTATATTCTTCATAGCCCTGCTTTTTACATAAAGCCAGACAGTGGGAATCATGCAATTTGTAGCCTTTCAATACCAGCTTCTTTCATTTATTAACATGAACCTAAATGTTCCTCTTTTCATGGATGGGTAGCCCATTTTTAGTGCTGAATAATATTTTATTGTCTTGATGTACCACAGTTTATCAATCCACTCATGCTAAAGAACCTCGTGTTTGCTTCTAAGTTTTGGCAAGCATGAATAAAGATTCTGTAGACATCTGTGTGCAGGGTTTTGTGTGGATATAAGTTTTCAACTCTTTTTAGTAG
Source organism: Xerus rutilus (assembly GCA_028644305.1). Classification (NCBI taxonomy): domain Eukaryota; kingdom Metazoa; phylum Chordata; class Mammalia; order Rodentia; family Sciuridae; genus Xerus; species Xerus rutilus. The sequence goes on from CM053405.1 coordinate 1,833,890, forward strand.
ATACCGAGAAGCACAATTGCACAGTGGAATATTATTAAGCCATAAGAAAGAAAAAATCCTGCCATTTTCAAAATAATGGATTGAACTGGAGATTATCATGCTAAGGAAAATAAGCCAGGCTCTGAAATACAAGTATCATATGTTTTCTCTCATATGTGAAATTCATTTTTAAATAAAAGGTGACATGAAAGTAGAAGGGTGATACTAGAGAAGGGGAAGGGGCAGGAAGTGAGGTGAGGGAGTTAAGGAAAGGCAAAGGGGTGGAAATGATCAAGGTACAGATGTGAGCGTATGAATCTACTACAATGAAAAGAGCCCTTCATTGTGTGTAACTAATATTCACTGAAAAAGAGACCAGCATCACCCCAAAGCCACGTTCACACTTCCGAGTTTTGCACTGAGGTTTATGATCCATTTTGAGCTGTTATGCGTGGTGTTCGGTCTGTTGAGACTGACGTTTCGGCATGCGGATGTCCACTTGTTTTACTGTACGTTAGGATCGTCCTTGTCAATTCTGCCGCCATTGCATTTTGTCAGAGTTTGGTTGGCCCCATGCATTGCACTGACTCTGAGCTCCCTGCTCTGTTCTGCTGGTCATTGGTCTGTCAGTCCTCAGCCACACTGCCCTGGCTCTGGGCTGCACAGCAGGTCTTCCTGCTGGGTAATGCCAGGGCCTGACTGAGCCCTCATCTTTCAATGTGGTGTTGGGTATTTGGCGCCTTGTGCCTCTACATACACAGGCTAAACTCAGTCTGTCAGTATCCACAGTAACTTGCTGTGGGTCTGAGTGTGATTTTAAATCTGTAGATCAAATTAGGAGGAAGAGGCGTCTTCATGACCCTGAGGCTTCCCATCTGTGAACAGGGAATCTTGCCATTCATTCAGTTCTTCAGTTTATTTCTTTGAACTTTTGTGGTTGTTGTTGGGTAGGTTTGGCACGGATCTTATTAAGTTTGTACCAACATATTTCATTTTTACAGTACTATTGCAAACAGGATTGTGCTTTTAATTTCAAAATAAACTGATTCACTGATGGCATAAAGGGAGACAATTGGCTTTTGTATATTAACCATGTGTCCTACAATCACTTCTTAGTTCTGAGAGATATTTGGTTAATTCTTTTGGATTTTGTACATAGACAATCATGATCTATGAACAGAAAGGCTTTGCTTCTCTCTTAGTCTGTGGATATTTATATACTTTATCTTTCTTCTTGCATTGACCAGGACTTGCAGTAAGATGTTGAAAAGGAGCAGAGAGAAGTCATCTCCTTCTAATCCTAGTGGGAAAGCCTTGGATTCAGCATTAAGCATGGTGCTGGTTGTAGGTTGGTTATAGATATTCATTATCAAGTTGAGCAAATTCTACTCTTTTTCTGGTTCACTGAGAGGTTTTATCATAAATGAGTGTTGGATTTTTTTTCAAAATTTTTTCTGCATGTATGGCTAAGACTGTGTGGTTTTCTGTCTTCTGCCTGTTGATGCATTGGATTACATTAACTGATTTTTGAATGTTGAACCATCCTTGCATTCCTGGGACAAATTCCACATGATCATACTGTATATTTGTCCCTTGTTGGATTTCATTTGCTAATATTTTGTTGTGTGTTTTTGCACCCTTAATCACTAGAGACAGGGTCTGTTGTTTTCTTTCTTGCTATCTGTCTAGTTTTGGTATAGTGTGATGCCAGTTTCAGGATGAGTTAGGAATATTCTCTCTGCTTCCATCTTCTGGAAGAGATTCTGGGGAAGTGGTGAAGTTTCTTTCTTAAATTATATAATTCAATAGTGAACTCACGTGGGTCTGGCAATTTCTGTTTAATTGTTCATTACTTAATCATTAATTATTGATTCAATTTATTTTTAAAAATATGCCTTTTAAGATGATCTGTTTCTTTCTGTGTGTGTTTGCCAGATTGTTTCTTTCAAGGAGTTGGTTCATCTCAGGAAGGTGAGCAAATTTGTGGACACAGAGTTGTTTATAGTATTGTGTAGTATTACTTGGTCCTTCTTTTATGTCCATGCCATCTGTAGTGATGTCTCCTCTTTCATTTCTGACACTGCTAATTTTCACAGCCCCCCTCCCCATTTTTCTCTCTTCTTAGTCTTGCTGGTGGCATATTGTTGCCTCTTCTAAGAACCACATTTTGGTCTCATTGACTTCTATTGATATCTTGATTTTAATTCCATTTATTTCTGCTTTATTTGTTTTTATTTTCTTCTGCTTACTTTGGATTTCATTTATTCTTCTTTTTCTATTTTTCTAAGGTGGAAACTTGAATTATAGACTATGGCTTTCTGATTTTCTAATACAGTGTTCAATGTTGTACATTTACCTCTAAGCACTGTTTTCATTGCAGCTCACAAATTTTGATAAGCTGTGTTTTATTTTTTTGTTTAGTTTCAAATATTTAAGTTTCCCTTGAAGTTTCTCTTTGATTCATATCTTATTTAGAAGTTTGTTTTATAATCTTCACACTTTTAAATTTTCCCACGTACTTTCTGTTACGATTTCCAGCTTAAGCACAATACGTTGAAACAGACATTGTGTGAGTTCTAGTTTGTTAATTTTGTTTTCATGTATTTATGGCCTGGAATGTGGGCTGTCTTGGTGGAGGTTCCAAGAACTGGAGAGCCACAAGTGTTGTTATGGAGGAAAGTGGCCTACTGCTGTCCATCATACCCAGAGACTGATGGTGTTGAGCTACACTCTTTCCTCATCAATTTATTACCTGCTGGATCCTTCTGTTTTGATAAGGACATGTTGACTCCTTGGCTGTGGTAGTGGCTCCTCCTCGCAGCTGTGTGATCTGTGCCTCATGCAGTCTGATGCTCTGTTGTTTAGGAATACACTCAGAGTTGTTAAGTGTGGAGAACGGACCCCTTTATCAGTAAGCACTGTCCTTCTGCACCACTGGTAACTTTCCTTGCTATCAAAATCACCCAGTCTGATATTGATGTAGAAATTCCATCTCTCTATGTCTCACTGTTAACATGGTATATTTTCTCCATCTATTCACTTTTTATTTTTATTTTTAAGTAACAAATTGATTTCAATCATTCTCAGAGCACTCAGGAAAGGTCATCCTCACGTCAGCCTGCTGTGTTAGCATCACCTGATAAAAACCATGTGGAACATGACTAGCTGACTGCTTTTACTATTTCACATCGATGGCACTGTTGGGAAAAATGAAGCTTTATGTGAGTTTAGATCAGTGTGTGCCTGGCCACCACATCCAGTCTCTGACATCACAAGCTTCATCCTCAGGTCTCCTACGATATCACGTGAACTCTTCTGGGATTTTCCATGGGGATCCCTGCCGGCTGATTCCAGAGCTCCCACGTGGCCTTGCTATTAGGGGGTGGGGTTGAACTCAGGGCCTGCGTCTCCTCCCCACAAGCTCTACCAGCTTGGAGGCCCAACATCCTGGGCCATTCTATGTCTGCGCTGTCCAGGGTTGCCGCTGCAGTGTCTGTAGACAGAGTCCCACATGCTGGCCTGGCCCTCAGGTGTTCAGCATGCCCAGTAGCTTTCTCAGCCTGACACATGCTGGCAGGGTTGTGAAGACACTTGGGCATCTGTGCAGGGCGTGGGAAGCAGGAAGCCATCGCAGGAGGACCACTGGCTCCTGCGTTAGGGGCGTGATGCCCGTCTGCCCAGCTCTCCCATCTGTCTTCATCTACCTTTATTCTTAAGGCCTATGAACAACAATAACTGGGCCTTGTGCCTTTGACTCACTCTCTCTGCCTTTTAACTGGTGCATTCATATCACGGCATTCAAAGTGATTATTGATTCAGTTGGATTAATAGCTACCATATTTGTTACCATTTTTTATTTGTTCTTATTCTTAGTTCTTTCACCATTGTGTATTTCTGCACAATTTTAATTAAGTGTTTTATATTATTCTGTTTCCTAAGTGTGTGAGTTCGTTTTTTTAAACATTTTTATTTGTTGTTCTAGATTTTGCAAAATACACTTACATCTAATTCAAAATCATGTTCAAATAACAGTGTACCACTTCACAGTAAGATTCCCTTATAATAATTAAATAACCTTAATTCCTACCTCCTGTCCTTCATACTCATTCTTATGCATAAGCATACATGTATTTGATATGCCTACCTACATACGATGTATACATAATCAAATATTTTATTTCTATTATTCTTTTCAACAAACTGTTGTCTGTTTGGCTAATTAGAAATATGAAAGGTGGCTGGATGCAGAGGCAGGAGCATCTCAAGTTTGAGATCAGACTGGGCAACTGAGCAAGACCCTGCCTCAAAATAAATAAAAAGACTGGTCATAAGGAGAGCTCTGTGGTAAAGCAGCACTGGGCTCTGTCCCCAGTGCCACAGGAAACAACAAGAAAGGTAAAAGCCTGCGTTTCCTTCAGGCGATCTTTCTGCAGTGTCTTCCCCTTGGGTTCTGGGTTCTGAGCGTCATCGTGGTCCTGCTCTCTGACAAGCTCCCTTACTATTCCCTGCAAGGCAGGGCTGCTGACAGCAGATTCCCTTCCTTTTTAACTGAAAGGTCTTTTGCTTTTTTTTACTTTCAAAGGATCCAAAGTTCTAAGTTTTTGACTCGCTTCCTTTTTCTCTCAGCACTGCACTCTCTTCTTGCTTGCATAGTTTAGAGGAGTCGGATGTGATCTTCATCCCTGTTCCTCTATGGGGTTTTGCTTCTGGCTGTTTTCAGGACTATTTATTTATTTATTTATTTATTTATTTATTTGGTACTGGAGATTGAACTCAGGGACACTCGACCACTGAGCCACATCCCCAGCCCTATTTTGTGTTTTATGTGGAGACAGGGTCTCACTGAGTTGCTCAGCACCTCACTGTTGCTGAGGCTGGCTTTGAACTCGTGATCCTCCTGCCTCAGCCTCCCAAAGTGCTAGGATTATAGGTGTGTGCCACCGTGCCTGGCCCTTCAGGATTTTTGGAATCTTTGATTTTCTGGAGATTGAAATGCTGTAGCTGACGAGTATAGTGGGTCCTGTGGGGGTCTCTGCTCTGGAGCTCTGACTCTGATGCCTTCCTGTGTCACATCTCAGCCAGGCTTTGTCTTGTGTCCTCAGCTCTCTCAGGATCCAAGCGAAGATGTTGACTTTTCAGGCTGTTGTACTTTTAACTTTTTTTGTCAGGACAGAGCTGACTTCCAATTCTCTACATGCAGAAATAAAGTAGACGTCCAGAGATGGCTCTGCATGTTTGTCAAGTTCAACGATAGTATTCGCTGCATTGATTCATCAAATAACAGCTGACCTTGCATGCTTGGGACTAAATCTATTTAGTCAAGATTCATTAAACCTTCTTGCATATTTTTGTTCTTGATGAAATAAAATCTAGTTAAAAACAATTGTCTTTGTCTTTTTTTTTTTTTGAAGTTGTCAAGTCAGATTTGGGTTTTGCTTTTGTTGTTTTTCTGGGTTTTGGCTTTTTTCTTGAAGGTTTTTAAAACAAAAGCTTAATTTCCTTAAGAAAGTGTAGGGCTGCTCATGTTGTCAGTTTCATCCTAACCAAGCTTTTCTGGTTTTTGTCTTTCAATGAATACGTCTAGTCCTTCATCAAGTCCATTGCCATGGCCATCTGTGTCATTCCACTTTGTATTTCCAGAGCTTGTTGGACTGGTAGTGTTGCTCCTGAGCTGTCTGTGACATTGAAATTTGCATCTTCTCTCTCTCTTTGTTTTTCCTGATTAGCCTGGCTAGAGACGTATCAATGTAATTGATCATTTCAAGGAAACAGTCTTTTTATTACTGATTTCTGCTCTTGTACTTAATCCTTTCTTCTCTCTGATTTTCTTTGGTATTAGTATTTTCTCCTGTGTTGCACCCGAGTGGACCAGATGCCAGCACCTGGTCCCTCTTTCTCTACACTCCTTTCTTCTGAGACCACCTGCCTCTGTGTCCTCGTGAGAAGAAGTTGAGCAAGTTGCCTCTTGTGAGCTGCCTGTCTGGTGTGGGGCTTGTTCCTCTGGGACATTTCACAACACCTTCCTGTGGCTGGCCAACACAGCCCGAGAAGAAAGCCAGTACAACTAAGGACAAAATGTATTTAATTAGCAATGTAAACACTGAAATTAAAATAATAAAGTACCAGCTACAAGAACAAAACAGTGCAATGTTTGGGGATGGATGCAGCCCAGCACATGCTGTGTGGACCCTAGGCACACACAACATGGAAGACGGGAATTTTAAAAAGACCTACATACATGGAGTGATGTGCCGTATTCTATGATCTGAAGACTTGTGTGATTAGGAACAGAGATGGAATCTTGTCTTCTTGGAAAAAGGACGAGGGGAGATGGATAGAGTTTGCGAACCTTAGAAACAGATCACCAATTTTTAGTGCCTGCTGCAAGGTGTGAAAGAAACTGTCCATTGGAATGGCAGGTGAAGGGACGCGAGGCACCATGGGGCCTGGGGCTTGGGGTAAAGGTCTGTAGCCTTGCTCATAAGAGCCAAGAAGGAGCAAGGACGTCCCATGCAAGTCTCTGCTCTCAAGTGGCTACTGGGGAATGTGGACAGGTTTCCATACTGCCATCTGCCCTTCCCGGTCGAGGGGAGGGTACCCCTGCCTGTCTGCCCCCATCCTCTGCTGCTAGCCTTCCTCTGCCCTGGCAGCAACGGTGTTTTGGAGCTGGACAGCCTCTCACAGGCAGGTTGCTCAGAGTCACAGAACCATTGGCAGAACGTGCAGTTACTTTGTATTATCCATGGGGGCAGCATGGGGAGTGGGCTTGGGGGCAGCATGGGGAGTGGGCTTGGGAAACTTCTCTGTCACTCCCCATGACTATTTTCCAACATTTTTGAAAAGATGAGAATTCCTCATTTATTTGGAAGAATCCCTATAGGCTGGAAATAACGGGTGGACAATTTGGTGAGTCCTCCATGTTGACACAGTTGAGGAAAATCACGGCCAGCCCAGCTGGGTTCTAGGGCTTTCTGCTCAATTTCCAGCACATGCCCAGCACAGAACAGCCTTTAATGGATGGTTCATGGACAAAAGAAAACCAAGGGAGGCTAGAGAAGAGGAAACCTGGAGAGCTGGGCGTGGTGGCTCAGCCTGTAATCCCAGCACTTAGGGAGGCTGAGGCAGGAGGATCGTGAGTTCAAAGCCAGTTCTCAGCAATGGCGAGGTGCTAAGCAACTCAGTGAGACCCTGTCTCTACATAAAACACAAAATAGGGCTGGGGGTGTGGCTCAGTGGTCAAGTGCCCCTGAGTTCAATCTCCAGTACCAAAAAAAAAAAAAAAAAAAAAAGAGGAAACTTGGAAAAGTAACATTCTAAACTCAAAGTAAAAATAATAGCAATTAATTAGCTTATAGACACAAGTTAGAATGTATGAAACTTTGAAGATTGTTAAGTTCCAATGTTAGTAACAGCTGAGTTCATCCAAAATGACTTTATATAAACACCTGATATTGAGTTGTTTATTGGGTGTTAAAAAATTAAATAAATAGCAAGACCTGCTCAGATGTGAAAGTCTCTAAGTGGTTTTCGCCTTTCCTTTTTTGAAGCCATATTAAATGTGAAAGGCCATTTGGTTGCTTTGTTGAACAATCTTGTGAATCTTGGGCACCACAGACATTCCGGTGGGCTTGAGTAGAGGTAAAAGAGACTGGCTGGAGAGAGAGTGGGGGCTGAGATTCCTCCAGACATACAAAAAAGGGAGCAAGCTTAGGAAGAAGACCAGCTTTTCATAAAGCCTTTAACTCCCCACAACTGTTGGCAGAAAGAAATACAGTGGGTTGGAGAGACAGGCCTGAGCAGTTAGATGCAGGGCTTTTAGAGAAGGTGAGATGCCAGCTTGAGCACAGCCAGGCCTCCTACCCACACAGCACCCTGCTATCTAGTGGTGAAGCATTGCCCTGCGGCCACCTAGTGCCCACAGCTGGCCTGGTCCAGGCTCTCTTCCCCGCTGAGGGAGCCTTCCTCACAGGTGAGCACCCAGTCCTGGGAGTTTGACCAACTCCTGTGCCTTCCATAGCCGGTTGAAACCAGGTTCCAGGAATGAAGCAGGAAGGGGTTTGGGCAGAAGTCACATGGTCTTCCTCATCCCAGACCAGGCATACTCTGGACATTTTTAGACAGAGGCAGACATGCATTGAGGAGAGCTCTGTCTCAGCCTCATTCGTCTACAGTGAAGCGAAAGGCTCTGCCACAGGGTGCCCCCTCCTTAGCCACTCTCCCAGGCCCTTCTCAGGCAGGCTGCAGCTCCTGTTCATAGCAGCACTATCCCAGGAAGCAGTGTGGATTTTCATTTCCAGTTGGATGTGCCCTGTAATGAGTGTATCTCAATCTACTTCCAGCAGGTGGGAGCTCAGGGATCAAACCATAACACAGTAGCCCAGTGCAGGGATCACTACCTTGGCTTCCAGAGGACATGGAACCCTGTGCAAGTCACTTAAGTCTCTGCATCTCACCTGAAAGATCTGGGGATTGACCAGACACCCTCCAAGCCCCTTCAAGGTCCAACACAATATGACTTGGAAGGAAGTCAGCTCCGCAGAGGTTGACAAGTCGGGAGCTTTGCTTGCACGTTTCACAGCCATTTAAATTGAAGGAAGCCACAAACAGGGCTGTGACTAGAATGCCCACCCTCAGTGTGACAACCACACAACTAAGCTCTTTGTCTTCCTACATGTGAAACACCTCTCTCCACAGCAGCAGCTAACTCTAACTCACATGGCTCCAGGGGATGGTACCAGTGTTACAGGTGGACACTAGCCTGGACCTTCTGCCTGTCCTGTGGCATCCAAGTTCAGTTCAGTGACTGAAAAAGTTCTGACACCCAGGCCTTCACAATCAGCCTGTCACCCGGTTGCTTGCTGAACCGTTTGTTTTTGATAAGAGCAATCAGAGTGTTCACATTTGACTTCCTTGCTATCTACACAAGCAAAAAGAAACCCAAGTTTTGTTGCTAATAGGTGTCAGAGAAAGAACCTTGGAAGATGGACCAGGAAGCTCAGGTCTTCAATCTGGTTTTGCCATGGGCTTGCTCTGCGACCCGGAAAATCCCTCCCACCTCCCCTGGCTTTACTTTGTGCATGAAACTGTGGCAGGTGGACAAATTCATAATTGTCATTTCACTCGTGGGACCACCTCCCACCTGCAAAACTTGGTTGTGGGCCTTGTATATGTTCAGGAAACATCTTGGAGGACTATATGTGAAAGGACAAAGCTGGAATTCACCTTTAAATAGTTACTAACACTAATCATGGAAACCATCATCTTGCCGAAAAGAAAGCTCTCACACCAGGATAAGCTGCGATCTGAGAGTGAAGTAGACAAGAAAGAGGGAGCCCTCGGACACCCAAACCCCAGACTCGAGGCTTCAGCTCAACCTGACGGACATGGCAGGGCTGGCGGCTTGGAGCAGAGCACCATGGCTCAGCTGCCCTGCCAGGGGAGGCAGCTGGAGAGCTCTGCTGCGGTGAGACGGCTTCCCCTAAGAGCTGTCATCTGGTCATCTGACACCTGGTTGAGCCGTGTATGGCAGCACATCTGATCCAAGAGTCAGGTCTAATCTCCTGAGTGAAGCCATTGTGACTGCTGGACGGGCGCTGATCAGCACATCGGGTCTTGAAATCAGACACCAAGCGCGCACACAACAGATTGAAACCGCATGTGTGGCAAAGAATGTGACCAAACCCAGCGTGCCGTGCGCCAGGCTGCAGGGCTCAGGACGCCATTCTAACCTGACTTCATAAAGACTTTTATTAAGAAAAAATGAAAGTCTAATTAGTGGAGAATAAAGAAAGCAACAAGGGCACCCTCGTTGGTTTTTCAGGAGGGCTCAGGGAGTAACCAGCCGGAGACAGCTGGAGATAAGCACAGTCCAGGTGGGAATGTGGACGTTCGGTTCTGCTGGAACTCCACCAGCATGGCTTTGTGAAGATGCTTCTTCATTCCAAAATGATTTTTAGCCCAGATATAAAACACAAAAGTCACATGTACTGAGGAGCCCCATGCGACATTTTGGTACGTGTGTACATCGCATAATGTTGAAGACTGGTTACACACATCGATCTGCACAAGAGCTGGTCATTTCTTCACAGTGGAAGCTTGTAAATCTTTTCTTCTTGCTTCTTGAAATGGATGCTGCATTGTTGTTATCTGTAGTCACACACATTTTCATTTTTAAATCAAAATGTTTGCATTTTAGTTGCCAAGTAAATGTCATTGAGTCCATGCCAAGTATAAGAGAGTTTCCGTGAATCAAAGTCACATCCACAGTCCTTAATGTTCAATTTATGAAACACTGCTCTATGCAAAGTAAATAATTAAACATTTCTTCTGACTGAGAAGATACTTGATATTGAAAATCAGCTGCATGATAAATATTTGTGTAAATCAAATTGTGTATTAAATAAGAAAGGAGTCATAAAGGCAAAAACCTGAGCAGATAGGACCAGCAAGATGACTGAATGTCATTTAATTTAGTTTTCCCTTGGTGATAAAAATCAAAGACTCTCTTGCCTCACAAAATTTGGAATATTTCCCACATGTGACCAAAGGAAATTACCTCAAATAACAATAAGCACCACAGCCACAGCACTTGGGCATTTGAGGCATGTGGGGTGTACAGTGAGCCTTTCTTTTCCATCTGGGGTGTGTGCTGGGTTGATGGATTTACTAGCCTCAAAGGCTCATGATCTGACCCTAACAGGCACTTGTTAGGAGCAAAGTACCCCATGGACATGCGTGAGCTCTCCGTTCCAGAGAGCAAATTCCTTGTCCCATGAAAATTTATTTAAACAGGTCTACTGTCCTCAGTCAAGACAATTCATAGCAAGGAAAGCATATTTATGTCAAAGATGGGAGAAGGTGATGTGTTCTGAAGGCTCCAGGTCCCTGAAATAGCGGCTCTCTGTTTTGTGCATGTTATCACCTCCATCATATTAAGAAGTGGTTTCAATGCATTTCTCAGAATTCCGCGTCTGATTTCTCGTGTCAAGGGAGAGTCTAATTGGATTTTTAATCCTTGACTAATCATGCTACACGTTGCACGCTGGGTCAGGTGGAAACTGAAAAGTGCTTTCCACTGGCCTATTATTGCCAGGCAAGCTCAAATGTAACCCGAATCAGTAGAAAAATAATGCAGTAAGCCCTCTACTGTATAGACGTTACCCGAAGACAATGCTCTCCTTTCTTCCCCAGGAAGCCTGTCCCCGCCTTTGAAGCAGCTTTGAAACAGTGGAGCGCCATAGGCTATTTTCTTCTGGTTTCCGTGTTTCAATACCAGGCTTGTCTCTTCTGTTTGTTTTCAACTAATTGCCTCAAGATCTAATAAGTTAGTGATGATGGGTGTCGAGCACCAGTGACCTCTGCCAAAAGAAATATCGCGTCTCCTCGCCGCTGAAGGAGTGGCCCCAATGGGCCACCGATGCTTCCTCCCAGGGCCCTGATTCCTCGTGTGGGGGTCAGCAATAGCACTGGTGATTGGATTGGGTCCTTCAAGTGCCCACGCCAGGAGAGCTTCCCTGAGACAGGGACCAATAGGTGCTCTCTTCACTGCCTTGCTCGGGCTCCGAGCAAGGAGAAGCAGTTACTGTCATTGGAAAGCAGTTACTGTGGCGTGGTCCCATCTTCCTGCACAGATATCACGCTGTCCCTTCTCAGAGATCCATTACAGGAAAATTCGACTTTGATGAGAAGTTTAATCGGGTTGTTTCATGCTTCCAGTGAAACACCCTTTCCTGAAGTTTTATCCAATGTATTTCTCTCCTCAGGGCAACTAAGCCTAATAAAGGAAATGGATGGTGTTGGTTGCAACCAGCATCTCAATCTAGGAATTGGTAAAAATGCACCCTGGCCCACATCCGATCAATGAAGAAAAATCAAGGCAACTTAGCAAAATGGTGGACTGTCTAGACACCCGTGCAGGATGGACGAGAAGACAGCTGTGGGGGTGAACACTGAAGCTGAAGCTCCAGGTGAAGAAGGGAGTCCTTTTCATGACAGTTTGAGACTGCGTCTTTTTTATTAAAAATAAAAATGACATGCCGTATTAGTTTCATAGGCTGCCATGAGAAATCGCCATCCAGTGAGCAAGACAACAGAAATTGGCCATCTCACAGCTCTGGAGAGCAGCAGTCTGAGATCCAGGGCTTGGTGGGGCTGTGCCCGCTGAGGCCTCCCGGGCAGCATCTGCCCCATGCCTGCCTGCAGCTTCCAGTGCAGTTGGCACTTCTCAGCTCGTGGCCGCCTCACTCCAGACTCTGCCTCCCGATGCCGCCGGCCTCACCTGGTGTTCCCCTGGCTGCATCTCTGTGTCCTAACCCCCTTCACATGACAAGGATGCCATTCACTGCCTGAGGGTCATCCAACTCACCACGACCCGTCTTAACCTGACCACAAACATGAAAACTCCGTCTCCAAGTAAGGGCATGTCCACAGATGTTAGGTCTGAGGACCTCTGCATGGGCACACAATTGACCCCCACAGTGTGGACACCACTCACAGGTTCCATGTTTGCATGTTGAATGCTCCTCTAAGGCCTAGTGTTCAAGGCTTGATCTGCAGCGTGGCGCAGCTGGGCGGTTGCGGATCCTCCAGGCAGGGCCTGGTGGGAGGTCACAGGTCACAGGGAGGGGGCGCCCAGGTCTTGCTCCCAGCTCTGCTGCTGGCTGTCAGGAGGTGAACCACTCTGAGCTTCTGCATCGTGTGCTGCCTCACCAGGGCCCACAGCAGCAGAGCTGACTGAGCGACACAGAGATCCCCAGAACTGTGAGCCCAAAGGAACCATTCATCCTAAGTCACCAGCGCAGGTGCTGCTTGGTGATGGAATGCAGATTAAGACCCGTATCTGACAGGGAGCGTTCTCACTTGAGCCCTGCTGTATTCACATGAGGGGCTTTGGTATTTCTTATCAGCTTCGTCTTCCCCCTCGTAATCAGTGCTTCTGACCGTCCTGTAGTCCTGCCGGGGTCCACTCTGTCCTCAGTTTCCATCCAGGGTCTAGAGGAGTGTCAAGGTGACATGCTGATTCTTCCTGTAACCACAGTCGATGGTCGATTCTCATGGACCTCCAGAACTTGCCATCAGAGTTTCAGAGCCAAT
>CM053405.1:1847060-1862316 GCA_028644305.1 Xerus rutilus
ATCACAGCAGGGTTGGGGTGCAGCCAGGAGGTGGGTTGCAATTGAGAGTGGCCAAGGGCAGCACCCAGGGGGCCGGGCTGGCAGGCAGGCCTCAGCACCAGACATGCCCCAGGTGTTCAGCATCATGAAGGTTCTGTGAGGTGAGCCCTATCCACATAGCTGGGGATGAGAGAGGCGTCGAACTCAAAATCAGTCCTCCAAAACCACCAGGGTCCTCAAGGGAATGGTCAGGATTATCCAAGTCAATCTGGGCTAAAAGTTGTTTATTAATCAAATGCAGAACTAACAGTTTTGAGCTGTGACTAAGAGATCGTAAAGAGCAACAGCAAAGCATATGGTTCTTTGTTCAAACTTCGAGTAGGAAATGAGTGAATTCCTCGTGTGGCCTGGCAGAGAGGACATGTGAGCCCCCGAAAGCGGCCTGAGCTGAGGGAGGAGGGTGAAGACTTGGATCTCTACAGCTTTTTGTCTCTTTGCGGAGTTCTCATACCTCTCAATTATTTCACAGAAACTCATTTTGCTGAAAGTGGTTGAATTATGTGAGAATTAAAAAATTACAAATATTATTGGAGAAGAAAGGAAGTAAGAAAAATCTAAGATATGAAAACACGTAGTTCATGGACGAAATTTCCCTTTGCCTGCCTGGGCCTCTGCGACTGGGGTGAGCTGGTGTCTGCTGTAGGCTGCTGTGTGTGCAGCCCTGTGGTCCAGCGACAGCTCCTGGGTCGGCCCCAGGAAGGAGCCAGGAACTGAAGCGCTTGGGAGGAGGGAGCCATCCTGCCTGTGTGGTGTGTGGAGACTTAGTTATGCATCCTTCCTCTACCCTAAATTAACAAGTCACAATTTCCAATTGTATGATGATTTTTCTTAGTACTTCTACATATACTTAGATTTAAATACCAAACTTAATCTGAAATACTTACTGAACCAAATATAGTATCTTCACATGAAATAATGTATGTAATTGTGAAGGTTTCAACATGATTCACTATCAGGAAAAAAAATCATTTTATTCTATTTCTTCTCTTTTTCAGTGTTAAAGATGGACCAAGGACTCTGCTGATGCCAGGCAAGTGCTCCACTGAGCTGCAGCCCTGCTCTGGAAAAAATAATTTTCTTCTAAGAGAAATTGCTCAGTTTATTTTGAAAAGAAGTCTCTAATATGGAACTCATTTCCTTATTGTTTTGTGACTCAGATTCAGGTATTGTGCCAGGCTTTAAAGACTTGGGTGACATGATAAACTCGCTTGGAAGAAATCACAAATATACATTGAATGCATATGAGCTCTGAAAGTTGTATTTGAAAAAGATTTAACCCCTTTTCTGATTGAGATCATGTTTGCAGTTCCCTTTGTTTAAAATATGTCTAAGAATTCTACTTCTACTGCAAAAATAATGATAAATTATTTATACATACAAATTATTTATTATTATTTATGCAAAGCTCGTGACATTATGCATGCATGAGGAGAGCAGATCACCGTTGCCCTGCTATGCCTTCAGGGGCATGACGTGGTGGGCCAAAGGTGGCGTGTGGGTGCAGCCATCAGCACAGGCACCGGGAGCCTGCACAGTGCTTGTGTTCATGACTGCGCTGAGTGTAGGAGGGGAAATACAGGAGCAGGAGCATGCGGGCCAGGAATACCATGCACTTTGTTCTAGATTTTATTATCTTGGCATGATAATAAAAGAATGAAGAAACCTAACGAAGAAACCATCCAAATGTGAGAGGCTTCGTGATGCAGGCGTCAGAACACCTATTGGCGTCAGCTTAAGACTAGAAGAAACAGACGAGCTCAGCTGAAGAAGCCTGCTTTTCCCAAGGCCATGGTTTTGTCACATAGTAACAACATTACAATCAGGAAATAGAGATAAATCAGGAAAATGCTATGATATTACGGCTTGTCATGGTGCTTCTTGATAGCATTCTGGATTTCAAGGCAAATTCAGCAAAGGTATTTTTTTCCCCAAAATACTAATGCATATAAATGAAATTATTAGCAGCATTCATTTTTAATGGGAAACCTAATGGAGAGCCTGCAAAACGACATGAGTAGCCTTTGATCCCATAAAGGAAGTTCCCAGGGCAAAAATTATATCCAATATGATGAGGCTCAAAAGCCACTCAGGTCTGCAATTGATAGTATAAATGTGTGGAATGTACGTCGAGTGTGTTGGGAGTGTCACCACGTTGCCGTGTGGGTTGGTCCATGCAGTCGGGGTCCTGCGAGGGCTCCCTGAGGTCTGGCCTGAGAGCAGCAGCCAAGTTATTAGGCAGAAGGCCAGCCTCTCCGCCAGGCGCTGGAAGCTGCACCTGCCCGCAGCATTCCAGAGGCTTGCGCTTCCCGTGACTTTTTCTTCTTAATCAAATCCTCACCTTTGCTGAGTGCACCTCGGTGATGGCATGTCTCACTCTGGCCGCACTTGGAGTCACATCTGCTCACCGGTCCACGGGGCTCTGTGTGTCTCTCATTCGACATTGCACAGCGTTCACGACTTTGCAGATGTCTCGTGGTGACCCTGGCGAGGGTGGAAGGCACGGCCATCCCGAGGCGCACACAGCCCTGCTCTGTCTGCCCGCCATCCGTGGGAAGCCCACGCGCCCAGGCTTTGCTGACTGGTCTCCTGACCCAAGACTACTTCAGACCCGCCTCCCCTCAAGCCACCCTTTCAATAACCGACATCCACACTCTGCTGCTCTGCCGGGTAATTGGGGGTCTTCCTTTATGACCCACGATAATGCCTGTCTTTGTTTTCCATTTGAGCTGTTTTGGCCTTTGTCCTAAGACAACAGCTTTTCAGGTGTAGCTCATTCTTTTTTAAAAATTTCTGTATTAGCGAATGATGGTTAGACAGAACGCTGGGCTTCGTTGGGGCAGAATCACGCAAATGTGGACTATAACGTGCTTCAATCCAGACCCTTCCCTTTCCCTTGCCCAGCCTGTTTCCTTTCCCCTAACCTACTGTCTGTCTTCTATTTATTTTTAGTTTAGCTCAGTGCTTTATAGATATTCATACAGTGACACTCACTGTGGCGTGGTCACGTCTGTGCACAGGACAGAGCGCTCTGCTGCATCCTTCCTGCTCTCCCTTCTCCCATCGTCTCCCTCCCCCTCTGTCCCTTTCCTCCACTCCATCATCTCTGTTTTCATGGTACTTTCACCCCTTTTCCAATTTCCCTCTTATTTTGACATAACTTTTGCATATGAGAGAAAACATTCTATCCTTGAGGATTATTTCACTCAGCATGATGTTTCCACTTCCATCCGCTCACCAGCAATTGCCGTGATTTTATTGTTTGTCTTGGCTAAATAATATTCTACTATGCATATATACCACATTTGCTCTTTATCCATTCGTCTGTTGAAGGGCACCTAGGTTTGTTCCATAACTTTGCTATTGTGAATTGTGCTGCTATAACACTGATGTGGAAGCATCCCTAGAGTATGCTGATTTTAGATCTTTTGTACATATGCCGAGTAGGATAGCTGGGTCCTGTGGTGGTTCCATCTCTAGTTTTTGAGGAATCTCCATACTCCTTTCCAGAGTGGTTGCACTAATTTGCACTCCCAATGTGTGAGTGTACCTTTTTCTCCATGTCTTCATCAAAATTTATTATTATTTGTATTATTTAATTATTTATTTTTTGGTACTAGGGATTGAACTCGGGTTCTCAACCACTGAGCCACATTCTCAGCCCTATTTTGTGTTTTATGTAGAGACAGGGTCTCACTGAGTTGCTTAGCACCTCGCTGTTGCTGAGGCTGGCTTTGAACTCACAATTCTCCTGTCTCAGCCTCCCAAAGTGCTGGGATTACAGGCTTGAGCCACCACGCCCAGCTTTATTATTTGTATTTTTGATAATTGCCATTTTTATGGAGTGAAATGAAAATTCAATGTAGTTTTGCTTCATTTCCTTGTTTGCATTTCTATTTTTGAGAAATAGCTGTTTAGTTCTTTTGCCCATTTCATTGAGGTATTGGATTTTTGATGTTAAGTTTTTTGAGTTCTTTTTATATTTTGGATATGTATTATTCTGGATATTGATTCTCTGTCTGAGGAGCAGGTGGCAAAGATCTTTGCCTGTTCTGCAGGTTTTCTGTCCATGACCTTCTTTCCTGTGCTGAGATGTAGCACCTTCTTTATACGCATTGCAGATATATTCAAAGACATTTGTGAATACCCAAATTTGCAAATATCAATGTGGAATATAGCTTAGCACATAAAATCTAGTTAAATATATCTGAAAAATGTAAATGGCTTCTTAGGACCATCCACACCCAACAGGGTACCAAATGTGTTTATCCACGACTATACCAATTATCTTCTGAAAATAAATGACGCCCCATTACTGGAGTGATTTTACCCACGTGTTTTTCTAAACTGGAAAATCTGAGACAGACTGGGGCTGCTTCTTGTGCATTGTGGTCTTGCTGTGTGAAGGCCTGAGGAAATGTCCTCACCCACAGGACAATGAGTTCACGTGTGGCTGAGTGTGAAATCATCACCAGCAGGAGCTGCAGACTGGACCAGGGCTTCCCCAGTCCTGCTGGGTATCAATGTCCTCTGGGAGCCTTGACGTTCACTCATGTCCAGGACCCAGCCTCAGTAGTCCAGGAGCAATTTGTCCATTGACAAGGCCAGGGATCAGGATGGCTAGCACTCTGAACTACTCTAATGTACAGCCAGAGATGACAACTGTCCCCAGCAAAGGGAGCCTTCACGAAGTGCTGGTTTGTTTTTCTTTGCAAATTTTAATAGGTCTATTGACAGATTTGCCTCTTGACTGGCTGTTGCCTCTATTCTATCCATCACCACAGGTGATTGGATGCAAACCGCATCTCTGGTATTAAATCAGTAATATTGCTTGGCCTCCTGCTGCAGAAGAGCCTGCTCAGGCCAAGGTGTGTATTGCTGGGACCACACTAGGACTAGGTGCCCGCTCCCCAACTTGTCTGCTGCATGCTTTCTGGCCCTCCACACAGTCATGCTGGGCCTCACTTCCTCTTAGGTGGGACAAAGAGGAGACTTGCACTGATTCCACAGGGCTTCACGGGATGTTCTAATGGCCCAGGTGGAGCAGCTCTGCTCTGGTCTGTGACCCACCTTGCCTGTGTGCCCACTTCCCACGTGGCTTCAGTGGTCAGCTCTTAGGATCAAGTGCTCATCAATTCAAAGGCAATGACTGGCAATATGCATCTCACATCCATATCTGGGTGCAGCTGACACAGCAAGGTGGCCCTTGAATAACACAAATGTTGACAAGCATTTAGACAGTGTAGCTGTGGGAACAATGGTATCGTTTGCCTCAGAATGGTCCCCAATCAAAAAGCATGATTAATCCATCAGTACCAGCCACCAATGCCTGCTAGGGACATGTAGCTCAGGGCATGGCTTATAAGGACGCAGGCATCAGGCCCTGGCCCTCTTGCTGCCCTGAGGGTGTCCCCAGTGCTTTGGCTTTGCCGTCAGCACGGCAGAGAACTGCCACAGGATGAGCAGAGTGCCCAGGTGCGCATCCTGGGGAGCCGCACCCCTGGGCCTGATAGCCCCGAGAGCGGCCAGAAGCCAGACCCTGAAGAACTCTGTGACTATGTCATGGGGAAGCTTTGTACTCTGTCCTCCTTGTTTGTCCGTGAATGTAAAAGGCTGCCTGATGGCCCGTGGCGTCAGACAGCTCACACCAGAGCACCTACCTTACCATGAGTGAAGACTGTTCTGGCTGTGAACTCGTGTTTGCATTTGGTAGGCTCATACACATCTAAGAGTTCCCACCTGAAATACTGATCCAGGAAGACCCCCGGCTTTGTCTCAGTTCAAGGCCTGAGTCACGTGAATGTCCACCGTCTGACTTCCACTGGAATTTTGTGCTCTGAGCTTCATCTGAAGCTCTCTCCCAGATGAGCGTCCCTTCCAATTAACCAAACCTATACCAAAGAGGGACGAGGACAGGCCCACAGGTGTCCTGGAGCCCAGTGGTGGGCAGCTGGGGACATAACCATCGTGGCATCTGCCACCCAGCTCAGCGGAGCCAGGTTGCCTCTGAGCCCCAGGGAAGCGATGGGAGCAGGTTGGCAGGAGGGGAACCATCAGGGCCCTCCTGAGTCAGCCAGCAGCCCATCTGCCCTGGCATCTGCGAAGAGAGCAGCCCAAGGGAACAAGCCAGAACGTTACCCCAGCGTAAGAACCAAGAACTGGGAGGAGCGAGCACATGGTGAGGCAAAGCTGGGGTGCTTGAGGACCAGGTGTGGAAGATGCTCCTGTGGGTAAAACCTGTGAGGACAGGACAGGAAGCTCCCTGGGGAGCACCTTCCTGGAAGGAAGACCCGCAGAAACCAGAGCTCGACAAGTGGGTGTCCACGGCAAGGGGGCCATGGAGACTGACCCCAGAGGCCTGAGGCTTCCATTCAGACTCAGCCCTCCCTGGGCAGGTAAGGAAGTGCTTGTCACGCTGGTGTCCACGTCCGGGAAGGGCTGGACGGAGGCCCTGGAGAAAGGGAAGTCTTTCGCTTTCTCAGGGTCGCCAGGCTACCTTCCCGGAACATCAGACCTCACGCAGCAGCGGTGCCAGCGCTGGCTCAGGGCACCAGCCTGTACTGTGCCTCTTGGCAAGTGCCATAGGCCAGGACATCCTGCCCCTCACCGCCTGACCCTTCCCGTGTGGCCCACACTGCTGCTCTGCCTTCCCGTCTCTGGGACCCCGGAGGATGATGACCTTGCCTCCTCAGGCCTCTTCCCGTCTGCCTCTCGTGTCCACTCCTGGCGGACCATGTCTTGTTAGAACAGAGGCGCGCGTCCTCACACACACACGTCCATCCTCGGGCCTCATGAGCACCTGCAGCTCTGCAGATGGGATCCTCTCTGCTCGCCAGTTCATACTGACTTCACGCTTCCAGGCAGGAGCTGGAAAGTCCCTTAGCTTCTGGCCTTAAGCTGCCTGGCCTGAGGGACCTGAGTGGAGCCTGCTTTCCATGTGCTTTCAGGATATTGTGGACTCCATCTTGGGGCAGAGTCTCGGGCCGCCCCAGGCACACATAGCAGCAGCGTAGTAAGGGAACACTCCTAATTCCCTCCTCAGTGGAGCCTCTGGAAGGGACGCTGAAAAAGTCAAGTTCCAGCTCTCTGCTCCCCCAAAGAGCCCCAGATTGTGCCCAAGCTCTGCAGATAGCCACAGGGGGCTGCTTCCAGCAAGACCCAGGGTGATGGGAGGTGGGAGAGGAAAGTCCAGCTCCCGTGCCCAGCAGGCTGCAGGCGTTCAGCCTGGTAAGACACAGATGCAGAGGCTTCCTCAAACTGATTAGTGCCCAAGGTGGGTCCTGAGACATTGCTCCTGTGAGTCTATGCAGATGAGGTTTAGGAGGCAGGACCCCTGTGCTCTAAGGAGCACCTGTCCCCTACGAACAAGAGCCAGCTCCCAGGCTCACTGGGCCCAAGGTTGTCCCTGATGCCTGGGAGCCAGGGAGGGCCTGCCGCAGATGGCAGGGCACTTGTGGACATGCATCTCCTCCTGGGGACCTGGTGACTGGAGGCGGGAAGGAGGACACCTTCCCCTACCCTCGCTCAGGCATATGTGCCTGGACCTCGGCATGCTCGGCCATGCTATGCAGGTGCCTGTGAGCGTGAGTGGGGGGGGGGGCACGGAGCACAGAGCTGTTGCGAAACACCAACAGGCCTCGTCTGCTCCACACAATTCCCCACCCGCCCGCACACACATGCTGACGCGCATCTCAGCATCAAGTCATTTGAAAGGATAATTAGTGCGAGGCACCGTCCTGGGGTCCTGGGAGGGTTAGTGTCCATCCTGTTTGCCACCGTCTCTCTCCTAATCCCCTCTAATGAGGGTTTATGTTAACACGGATAAGCCCTCGCAAGTGCACCCCCAGTAGCTGAGCCCACGGAGGATGCGCTATTCGAGTCAGCGCTTTTGGCTACCAGGCTCCCAGCTCCGCACGGGCCCTGCCCAGCCTCTAGGATCACTGTCCTTGGAGCGGAGTACCCCCACTTCAGTTTCTGTTCTTTCAAGGACATGATTTTATTTGATTTTTGCAGCCAGTAGCCACTTAGTGATACTGTTTGGAGGGGATGTGTGGACGCAGCTGCTCTAGAGCTCTTGGTCCAGGCACCTCCTTCTGGTGAAGCCTCGCCACTCGGCCCAGCTGAGCATGGCTCAACTTTGACATCCTTAAGAACCAGAAACCTCTGCAGAGGCCAAGCAAAGGTGGAACTGTCTGTACTTGGGGACGAGTTCAGGCCTGGACAGCCAGAGCTGGCACTGGGTCCTTCTCTGCTCTGCATGAGGTTCAGTGATGGGATGGGTCAGCTGATCACCCCTGTGACCAAAAGAGCTGAGAAGAAGAACTTAGAGGAGGAAAGGTTTATTTTGGCTCATGGTCTCTGAGGGCTCAGTCCACGTTTCTCCAAGGCAGAGCATCATGGTGGAAGGTGAGGCAGAGGGAAGCTGCTTGGCTCATGGCACCAGGAAGGAGTGGGGTGGGGAGGAGAGAAGAGAGAGATGGAGGAGGGACCAGAGAAAGGTAAATCCTCCCACAGCATGCCTGCAGGGCCCTACTGCTCCCACCAGGTCCCACCGCATGCCTGCAGTGCCCTACTGCTCCCACCAGGGCCCCCTCCAGGAGTCCATTCAGCCATCGATGATTACTCCACTGTGAGGTCAGAGCCTCATGATGCAGTCGCTGCCTGAGTCCCTCCTCTGAACTTCTCCGCTGGGACCATGTTTCAGTGCATGAGCTTCTGGGGGACACTCCAGATCTAACCCATTATGGGGAACATTTCATCTGGGTCACAATGTGGGGGAGGAGTGTCTCACATGACGGACAGGCTGCAGGCTTTTTGTGGGCTAGTGCTCATGATTTTCAAGATGATAGTGAGAAAGGAAAAAAACCGAGACAACGATCGCAGTGTAATAAAAACTAACACTCACACCAGTACTACCCCCGGTGAATTCACATTCACGCTGCTCCTCTCACTTAGCCTGCTCAATAATTCTGAAATGAGCATCATTACCAACTTGTACCTGGAAGCCCGGGCACTGAGGATGAGAAAGACTATTTTCCCAAAGCCAAGCCATAAGTCCTTGTCCCCTTTTACAGGCCACTGTGATGACACCTTGCCCAAGTCTCCCCCGTCATGCCTGAACACAGCCCACTGACCTGGCTTCGGAAGAATTGTCTCAACAGGTACACAAATACTGAAGCCTCGCCAAAGAATCCTCGTGGTCCTCACCTAAACCTAGGTAACTGCCAAGAGAGCGCCACGTGAGGCCAGGGCAGGTGGCTGGAGCTCCTCCCTGCAGTGCACTGTCTTCGGCTAGAGGACCCCAGTTACTGTGGAGGGGAGCATTTAGCAGCCCTTGTGCTAAAGACCTCATGGCTTGGTGAACGAGGCTGTGTCTTGGGGAGGCCATGCTCCAGCATGCCATTTCCATGCTGAGGGCCCTGGGGCGAGGCCAGGATACCCCCAGGACACTGGGGTGGCTCCCAGTCTAAAAAGCACCAAGATTTTTAAATGCATCTTCCAAGGAAACGCCTTCTGCGAGGCTCTTGGGCGTGTGGCAGGGAGGTGGGAGGGGTGCTGGAGGTCAGGTGCCCCTGCAGCAGGAAGGAGCTGTGGTCCCGCAGGCAGGACTCTGGGCTGCCTCTTCTACGTGCTAAGGGGCACAAGCAGGTTGGGCGGCTCCGGCTGATGGGGCACTTTGAGGAAGGCAGGCTGCACACAGGGAGCTGTCCTCCAAGGATGTTCTCAGGAGGGTCCAGGACACACAGGCTGGCATGACGCAGCCGGCTGATACATTTTCCTGGAACCTATGCCTGCAGGTGAATCTTCTCCCCTCCTTCTGCGACCAGGTCATGGCCTGGGATCAGTCTGCACATTGCCCCCTCTGACTCACCTCAGGAGGCTCCCTTTGGTCCTTTAAGGATGTTTGTCCTTGCAGGAAAAGTCCCCTCTCTGCCTTTCTGCAGTTTCTGTGTTCTACAAGGGCAAGGACCACCCTAGACTTGCAGCTCACTCAGGTTGCCCGACATGGGCAGCCACGTGGCAGGCACCCAGGTGGGGTTCATTGACTGAGGGAGGAATGAAACAGCGGATCTGGTTGAGTTTCACTTGGAGCAGGGGCAGGACATGCAGGCAGGACAAGGAGGCTGCCTCAGGGAGCACACCCAGGGCAGAAGTCCACCTCCAACTGTCGTCAGCCCTGTGGTCAGGGCACAGGTGGAACCAGCCTCCCACAGGGCAGATGGGAGCCCTTGGGCCTTCCCCTGCAACTTTTCCCAGCAGGGCTGCCTCTTGCCAGCTTCCTATGCCCAGGGCAGGCAGCCTAGAGGAGACCCCCAGGAGGACCTTGGACCCATGATGGACAGGCCTCTGTGGCTGTGTGTGTCCTGAGGCTGCCAGAGCTGCGATCACAAAGTGACTACCCCGAAACCCCAAGGACCGGCATGAAAGCTGCAGGCTTTGTGGCCACATTCCCTCCAGAAGCTCCAGAGCAGAAGCTCTCTGCACTCTTCCTTGGTCTGGGGTCACCAGCCATCCCTGGCCTGTGGTGGCATTACGGGTTCTCTGCTCAAGTCTTTATGTGACATTCTCCCTGTTTCCCTTCTCTTCTTCTTAGAGGGTCCCCAGTCACGTGGGACCTGAGAACCACCCTACTCCAGTGTGGCCTTCTTTTCATTATATCTGCAAAGACCCTATTTCCAAATGAGGTCTCATGCACAACACAGGGATTGGGATCGGGATGTATCTTCTTGGGGGACATCATTCAACCCATAGTGGGACCATGTGCCCATCTCCTCGAATCTGGGCGCTTCTCTGTGGCATCCTGGGGTTGGCACATCTGGAGGGACGCTGCTCTTCCCACTCACTTCCGCACTCCCTGCTGGCCTGGAATTCCTTGAGTGTCTTTGGGCGCGTGCCTAGCACCTTCTCCTCAGGGAGGCAGGCTTTGTTGACACATCTCCAACACAACCGTAAAGGCCAGCCCAGAGCCAGACTGGGATAAAGGCCTCCTCCCTCTAGGGCCGATCTCCAGCTCTGTCTCCGTTCCCTGAGCCAGGCCTGCGGCCCCACCTCCTCCCTGCCCCTGAGCTAGCACAGGGCACGTGCTCCGACAGGAGAAGTCTGAAGTCCAGCATTTCGAAAGCTGGTGCAACCTCAGCCAGCGATGAGCAGCACTGCCGGGGACTCAGAGCCCCACAGTTCACTTCCAGAGCTTTGGGTACCTGAGACAAGAAGATGGCTCAAGGCCATGCTCATGGACGCTCAAGGACATGGAGCTGTGGAGAGTCTGTTCTCGCTGCAGAGGGAGGTGAGCATGGGCAGGCTGGGCCGTGCAGGGAGCGCTGCCCACCTGCACGTGGCCCCCGAGACACCAACGCCACTTGCTACATTCAAACAGCAAATAAACTTCAAGACCAAAGTCTCTTTTCCATGCTCCTGTCAGGACGGCTCACACTGGGGGACAGTGCGGAAGTGCTTCCCACAGTGAAGGCTCGGCGTCTCGCAGGTGACCTCATCCCAGGGGCGTGGACCACCTGGCGCAC
The DNA here is from genome assembly GCA_028644305.1 of Xerus rutilus. Lineage (NCBI taxonomy): Eukaryota > Metazoa > Chordata > Mammalia > Rodentia > Sciuridae > Xerus > Xerus rutilus. Next base: position 1,858,619 of record CM053405.1, read on the forward strand.
GAGCAGGGCCAAGCCGAGGAAAAGAGACATGGGGTTGTCTGGGGAAGGGGCCTGCGGGATCCGGCTTCTGTCTGCTATGATGGTCAGGAAGGGGGTCACTTCTATCTAATAAGACTGGCCATCCCTCTGCTTGGTAAGCTGGACTCATGCCCTGACCGAATTTCCAGTTTGCTGTGGAAGAGAGCGACTAGGCGCAGGAGCTGCTCAGGGCCTTCCTCTGTATTCAGTCACCCTGCCTCTTGGCCACGGGTCACCAAGACACACAATTTTCAAGTGTCGTCTGTGTCACATGAAGGCTTGAGCTGTCCATCGGGGTGACGGACTTGTGTCCACGCTGCTTACCTCTTCCTTCCCAGCCTCACCTGATGTGGCTGTGCAGGGTGGCCCCGGGTGGGTGCAGGGTGCAGGCCCTGTCCCGTATGGATTGCTGATGCAGGCTGGCAGCCTGGCCGTCTGCCCAGGGCAGGATGGCGACTTCTTCTGTCCTCCAGCTTTTCTGTTAACCAAGAGGCCAGGGAATCACTTAACACTGGACAGTCCAAGTGCTCCTGGATGGTGAGGCACATGCCCGTTGCTGAGGAGCCTTTTGTTTTTAAAAGAATCTTTTGGCAGCAGTTCAACCTGAGCAAGGCAGGGCTTCTCCTGGGTCTGGGGGGCACCTCAGGAAGCTGATGGGCATCAGTGCACCAAATGCCCTGGGCCGACGTTTCCGCTCCCCCACTGAGTGTGCCCTACAGCACAGCTAAGTACCCCAGATTCATATGCTCAAGTGCCAACTCCGTGCCTCGGAATGTGACACTGAGGACTTTACAGGGGTAGCCAAACTGAAATGGGGGGAGGCGGCCCTGTCCCATGTTACTGTTGTTCTTACAAAAAGGAAAAATCTAGACACAGACACATGGGGGAAGCCACACAAAGAGGGCGGCGAAGACGGTGATGCTTCTGAAAGCCACAGGGAACCACAGATGCCAGCCGACCATACGGAAGCCTAGACCAGATTCTCACCCTCAGCCCCAGAAGAACCCACCCTGCCTAGACCTACTTCCAGCCTCCAGATGTGAGACCATTCATGACGGTCTTTAAGACCCTGGTATGTGGCTTTTTATTGGACCAGGCCTAGAAAACCAAACCACCCGCAGAAGATTGCAGGTGTGTGTCAGCCTCTTTCACATTTTGTAAGATGCTCTAAACCCTCTGCCTTGGTGCAGTGCAAAACACTGAGACATAACACAGGACAGAATCTCAGTTGACATGGGTCTCATGTGCAAAGCCATGTGACTGGCAGTCAAGAGTGGACATAGGTGTGTCAGACAGACTCCAAGTGTAGCCTTGTCAGACCCAGCTTAAAATGAGCAGGCTCATAATTAAATCTGAAATTCCTATAAATAATGAATGATTTTTAGTATAAGTATATCCCATGCTATAGTCGAGATATACTTACACCAAGCCAGCTGTCCTTGTTTATCTGAAATGTGAACCTAACTGGGCATTCTGAGTCTTGCTGAGTACCTCCTGGTGGGCTTCCCCTGAAGTTATTTAAGTCAAGCGCACTTGGGAACTCACAGCACACTGATTTTAAGAGCAAGCAGGATCTCCAGCATTCTCCCGGAGGGAGCTCCGGGCTTCCCCAGGATGCACCCCCACCACACGGGTTCCTCGGCTCTGGCTGTTGACACAGTTGGAGCTGTGTGGAGCCGCCTCCTCACGGGAAGGATAAATCACTTCTGAAGCCGCCCTGAGCTTCAGCTTTCTGCTGAGGCTGCAACCGAGGGTCAGATTTATGACCTTCTGGGCGAACTTTCACAGTCACATGTCCATGAGGGGCTATAACTAGACCTGCTCACATGGACCTCAAATCCAACAGGGGCCTGGGCTTCGCAGTAAAGCACTAGACCATGTTAAGGTCTTTGGAACCCAAGCAGCAAAAGGCTCAGAGTATCTTTTGTCTAATGCCTAAAAAAACAACAGAAAAGTAAACCAGTTTCTTTAAAAGCAAAGTAATAAAACTCTGCTAAGCATAGACATGAACGGCCCCTGACCCTCTGGGAGGCGAGTGCACTTGGAATGGCCGAGCGGGGCTAGGGTCTGGCAGGCAAGGTGTGGCCAGTGCCTGCTTGCTGGCCACAATTCCACTTGTTTCAGCTGGTGTCTGGAAACTGCACTGGCATGCAGCATTGTCCCAGGTTCAACGCGAACCCAGGGGAAACCATCAACTCTCCATTGAACGCTTCTACCAGGAGTTAAAAGGAGGTGCTTCCACCCAGAGAGATAGACAAATTTCCAGACCATACCAAGATTCTGCTATAGAAAACCCAAGCAGACCAATGGCCAGTGACGAGAATGAGCCGACAATACAGAGTCTCCCGTCAAAGAAAAGCCCAGGACCAGGCGGCTCCACGGCTGTTTTACCAAACTTGTAAATCATTCAGAAAAACAGAAGAGGAGGCAATTATTGCAAACACATTCTGCAAAGGCAGTTTTATCTTGAGACCAAAAGCAGAAAATAAACCCAGAGGCCAGTATTCACCATAGACAAAGGTGAAAAATCCTCAAAAAAGTACTGGCAAACTGAACCAAACAACAGCACATTTAAAATCTCATTCACTGTGATCAAGTAGAACTCATCTCAGGGATGCAAGGACGGCTTGATTTATGCAAATCAATAAGTACAATACATCACAACAACAGAGTTGAGGACAAATACCATATGATTTTCTTCACGGATGCAGAAAAGGCATGTGATAAAATCTAACATCACTTTATGATGAAGATGCTGAACAAATTAGGGTTCAAAGGAATGCCCCTCAGCATGATAAGGGCCACATAAGACAAACCCACAACATCAGAGAGAGAGCAGGAGAGCTGAGACCTGCTCTCAGAACTGGAGTAAGACAGGGACACCCTCTTTCATCCTGTTTATTCAACATAGTATAGTGAGTCCTGGGCAGAGCAATCAGGGAACCAATTAAAAATACTTGGAAATTATGCATCTGATGGGGGCGTCATAAGTAGATGGCAGAAGGAGCTCAAAAAGCTCAACCACCAAAAAGTGGCCTGATTAGAAAGCAGACAGATCATGAAGGGTTTCCAAATTGGAAAAGAGGATTTCAATTTTTCAATCCTTGCAAGACTCAATTTAAATTGTGTGTGTGTGTGTAACTTCCAAGACTGAACCAAAAACTATTAGTACAAATAAATGAATTTTGCAGAGTTGTAAGATGCAAAAATAAGTAGTGTTGCTATACACTAGTGAAAGAGAAATCAAGAAAACAATCTCATTTAAAATAGCTACTAAAAAATAAAATACCTAGCAATCAATTTAACCAAAGAAGTGATAGCTCTCCACAATGAAAAATTTAAAATATTGATGAAAGAAACTAAAGGGAACACCAATAAATTGAAAAGACCTCCTGTGTCCATGGATTAGAAGAAACAATATTGTTAAAATGCCCATAGCAGCCAAGGGTATCATTGAATTTTCTATCATACTTATCAAAATACTGATAGCATTTTTTATAGACTTAGAAAACACAATCCTAAAATTTAATAAAGAAAGATAAAATCTCCTAGTAGTCAAAAATCTTGAGCAAAAGACAAAACCTGACTTGAAAGTGTGCTACAAAGTTATAGTGCTCAAAACATTCTGGCTTGGGTACCAGAGAGAGCAGCAGAGCAGGAGAGAGCCTGGAAGTCAATGC
>CM053405.1:1862816-1891109 GCA_028644305.1 Xerus rutilus
GACCCTGTCTCTACATAAAACACAAAATAGGGCTGGGGATGTGGCTCAGTGGTCGAGTGCCCCTGAGTTCAATCCTCAGTACCACAAAAAAAAAAAAAAAAAAAAAAAAGAACTAACAGGGGAGTGAGGGCATACCAAGCATCCTGGAGCCTTGTGACTCCATATCATCAGCACTCCCGGAAGAGGGGTGTGTGGATTACCTCCTGCAGGGAGGTGGGAGGAAGCAGCTTCCTTTCCTGCTCTCACACTTACACTTTGAGGTGCATGGGGAGGACAGAAGAACTCTCAAGTTAGGAAGAAGGGTTAAATTTCCAAAGTAGAACTCATTGCTGTACTTAGGGGGTTGTCCAATTTCTAGAAAATTCTAGCACCTGTACAGTGATAGAATGGGGCTCCCTCCAACAACCTCAGGCCAAATCTCCCCAAATGACAGCTATGAGAGACAGGCCAGCCGGAGGCACAAGAATACCTGTCCGTTATTCATTCAGGGAATATCTTCTTGGCTCCCATCCTTGCCAGCTCCTGTGGGGACTCGCAGGTTATCATGGGGACTTCAGCCCTTCAGTAGGTCAGGAGTCAGCAAGATGGGGATGCAGTAGGGACCCAGCCCTCACAGTTGGGGACAGCACCTGCAGCTCAGGCTTCTCCTGGTCCCCTGCACACCTCGGCATGTTATGTGAACCTTGGGCTGCTGGCGGGCGTGAATGCAGCAACATGAGCCGTGGCCTGAGTTCCGAGAGGGGCACCTCCTTCCAGGGAGAAGAAGCACAAAGGGGCACTCTGCTCGGACAGGGCAGCAGGACCTGTGCAGTTGTTCCTGGAAGGAGGAATATCTCTGAATTCCAGTCAGTTCACCACAACAGCATGATTTTTTTTTCAAAAATATTCTTCAGCAAATTCTCTGTTTACCTGTGTCTTTCCTTTCAAAAGGAGGTGGAAGAGGGATGCTCTACAGCCAAGTCCAGGGCACCCAGAGGAAGGATGCTCTGCAGCCAAGCCCAGGGCACCCAGGAGAGGGGCCCTCTGGAGCTAACCCCAGGACACCCAGAGGAGGGGTCCTCTGCATCACTCCTGGGGCACATGGAGGAGGGATAGTCTTCCACCTCAGTGGGAGGTTGGGAAGAGGCTCATAAACGTGCCCAGAGAGGAGAACTAGGGAAGGTGACTGGGCAATGGCAAGGGCCTAGAGACATGGTCAGGCAGCACTCAGGCAGCAATCAGGCTCTGTAGGCACACTGACATGCCCTCCCCGACCTGCAGAGCCTCCAGGGTGAGAGAGGAGGAGCAAGGTTTCCGTGGACATTCTCTACCTCGTGCATGCTCGGAGGTTACGGGTACATGAACTCTCCAGGAAGAGAGACCCAACAGAGAGGAAGCAGCACCTGACCTTGACAGGGCCCCCAAGGACATAAAAGTAGAGCCCTCGTGGGATTTAAAGCTGATATGTGTCCCTAGTGGGAATGTACAAAGTCCCTAAGTTTCCACAGAGAAAGCCACTCTGCATGTTGGTAACTGTCTTCCAAGAAATCACCAGCCCAGCACTTAGGGAGGCTGAGATAGGAGAATCACGAGTTCAAAGCCAGCCTCAGCAATGGTGAGGTACTAAGCAACTCAGTGAGATCCTGTCTCTACATAAAAAAAACAAAATAGGGCTGGGGATGTGGCTCAGTTGTTGAGTATCCCTGAGTTCAATCCCCAGTACAAAAAAAAAAAAAAGAAAAGAAAAGAAATCACCAGCCCCCTGGCTCTAGGTCACTGAAAGCTCAAGCTTGAAAACTCCAACCTTCTGCTGGGGTGGATTTGGGTCCCATGGCCTCTGTGCTGTGAGCTGAAATTGCAGTGCTTTACCTCGACCCTCAAGTGCGGCAGCACAAATGTATCCACCCTGCTCCAGTGAGATGTGCCACCTTGGGCAGAGGGGCAAAGAACCTGCGGAGGGAGCACCCTGCTCGTCATGTTCCCTACCAACACTGCAGCTAGTCAACTGTTTTCTCAAAAAAACAGTTTCGTTCATTAAATGAACGAAATCCTCACAAGACTGATGATCAGGTTGTAAATTAATCACTTGTAACAATAATCCACGTATGTAACACACGGACCTGGCAAATACACACACACACATGCACATGCATTCACACACACACACACATGAACACACACATGCACATGCATGCACACACATGCGCACACACATGCACACACGCACATGCACACACACATCCCAGTCCTAGAGGGGAAGATCTTGGAGTGGAGAAAGTAGTTTCCTCTGCAGTGAAGGCACCACAAGGGGTTTTACACCTTCACACTTCAGCAGAGTGTTAAAATAAATTTTCCAACATACTTTACTTGGGGCTTCACTTGGAGAATTTTAATTATTTCACACACTCACACACACACACACACAAATGAGTGATTTCTTTTAGAGAAACCTTTTGCAGTGAGCTTTGATTCACCTCTTATGTAAAAGGGAAACAAAGTACAAACCCAGGGACGGTGTGGTCCTGCTGGCTGGCCGGGTTTCCATGGGGCGTTGCACGCTCAGCCAGGGCTCACACAGAAGTGTGTTTTGTCTAGGCAGAAATCAGCCAGAGCATGGAGGGAAATAAATGAGCCAGAACACAGGAGGCAAGGACGGCTCCCAGGGGAATTAGAGGGAGACCCACTGTTCCCGCAGACTGGGCCCACCTGCTCACTGCCCACCCCACCAAAATGCCTTTGTGCACCCTGGGTGTTATCTTTTATTTTTCATTCATTTTAAATTGACAGATAACACTGAATGTGCTTTTCATGCTCCACGTGATGTTCTGAGTCTACATGCATTTTTAATGCTGTATCGGAAGTTCTGCCCTGTTGGTGAGTGTGTCCTACTAAAGGGTAACAGGCCATCTCCATTTCAGCTCTAGAAGTTAAAGAGAGCAAAGGACTAACAGCGACGGACAGTCACTGGCTGCCAATGATGAGAAATGGGTCAGCTTGGATTGGGTCACCTCCCTTGGTAGTCACCAAGTGGCCTCCAGTGTGACATGTATTCCTGTCAGTCTGCAAGAGTCTCGATGAACTTCAGAGCACGGAGCTGTTATTGTGCAGGTCTCTCAATTTCCTGCCGCGTTTACTCTCCTTCCGATCCTCTCCTGCATGCACACGAGCATGAACACACGTGAGCACCTCCTCCTCGCAGGAACATGCACACTCTTCATCGATACTAAAAGGAACCCCGTTTTGACCACAGACTGGTCACATTTTTTTTTCTTTCAGAACACTAAATATCCAGCCCAGGAAACTGAAGCAATGAGGGTGATCCTTGTTCTTTTTGAAGATTCTTGTGCTGGCTGCTGGGTATGTCGAGTTTACCCTGCTTCACTTGCTGAAGCCTCAGGGTCATGGGTGCCCGCACACCTCCTCAGAGCAGGCCAAGTGCCCAGGAAGTAGCAAATGAGTTAGCCTAAGAAGTGCATGTGTTTCTCTTACTCTCAGAGGAAATTAAACAATGTAAATTATAAAGTATATTATTATATCATGAATTATAGATTTATATTATAATTTGGCATAGCATATCTCATCATTTCTTTAATGTAATATATTATGTGCATTGTGTTACATATATGATATGCTGTCAAATTATAAATTGCATATAACGTTTATAAAGTATAGATTTATCAAAAGAATAGTGAGTAGAAATGGTAGCACTCTTGATCATTTAGAGGAAGATCAAGTTTCTTAGAGCATCATTCTTTGACATGTGTGTGACACCCGCCAAGAGGCAGATCACAGGGCATCAGATCGTCCAGTGAGTCCTGGAGGCTGGGGCAGCCAGACAGCGGGTTGACTCCCGCAGATGGCTTGGGACATGAGCACATCTCTCCTCAGTCTTAGTTCAGCTTGGCTTCCTGGTTGAGGAAGGCGCCAAAGGAAAGAGCTAGCACAGGACACAGAAGTCTCCATTCCACGGTGACTGGAGCTCTACCAGATAGAGTTGAAAGGGAATTTCTCTTTGTTAGGTCCCAAGCCTTGGTTTTTCACTCGTGCACAAAGTCTATCCAGTCTGTAAGCTGCAGGATGGGAGGTGCCACCATCCCACTGGGACATTTGTGTTCGACACCAGAGGAGCTGCACATGTGCCCAGCCCAGGTTGAGAGTTCTCCAGGACGGCGCTGTGGCCCCAGAACCCCCTGAAGATGGACAGAAACAAAGCTCCAGCATCCAAATATGGGAAGAAAGGTGTGACCAGCAACATCAGCCCAAGCCTTGTTGTGATTGCATAGTAGACCTAACCACACCGAGAACCCAAACCTTAGACCCGCTGTCACTAATATGTGCCTTGACAGTCTCCCCGTTAGCTGCTCACACTCCTGAGATTGCTTCAACTAGGAAAGACAGAAACGTTGCTTCTTCCCCGATACGGCTCCGTTTGAAGCACGTCTTGAGGGAGGAACCTACTGAGAGCAGCCTCTGCTTCAGAAGCCAGCCAGGGTGTCCCTGGGCTTCTCGATTCCATAACACGCGGTGGCCGATGATGGAAATCCACGTCAACAAATTAGGGAAATTCCAGGAATGTGTAAGACCATGAAGACTCATGAGGGTGTTTAGAATTATTTCTCCCTCTTTGAAGTAAAAAAGAATCAAGGACACCTGCGGGGCTGTGGTGCCAGCTGCAAATGCACCTGCTGGGTGCAGAACTAGGGCCATCCAGCAGGCCTGTCCTGAGAGGCGTATGCACTGAAGAAAGGCTGGGGATTGATGTGCGGTGTGCCCCGAAATAGCTTGTTTCAGTAAATAAATGAACTGTCTATCCAAATAAAGTTAAAAAGAACTCTGGTGGAATAAAAGCACAATCATTTGAAAAGCAATCAGTGGATTTAAGGCAAACCAATCAGTGGCTCAAATAAGCAATTGGATGAGCTGCGGATGGTTTTATTGCCATTCAGTCCTCCTAACAGGGACATGGCCACAGTCTGTTGAGACTAATTGGTTCGCTCATTTTCATAAATGCACTTTCTCTCACATGATAAAACCGAGTCATTCATTAATATGTTCATTCTTTTAACAAACATTTGGTAAAATTCCAGTTACCTGTGCAAAGAATGAGGTTCATCACTAATGGCTGGAATGGGAGAAATACAAAGGAATTTTTAAGGTATCTGATCTGAAGGAAACTGAAATTTGAAGTTTGAAAAAATAAAAAAAAATAGAATATAAGCAAGTTAAAGTTATTTATCCTGCATGGATTTCTTCTTCCTCTTAAGCAGGAAAATTATCTTTTTTTTTTTTTTTTCTGACCTATTCCTGGTGTCTGAGATAGTGCCTTATACATAGTAGATGTTCAATAAACACTGACTGACTGAGTGAACACTCACACTTAAAATATACACAAGGCCTGAAGAGTGGAGGCAAAATCTCCACCTTATGTATACAACAAAACTCTCTGGTACTTCTAATGTCCAACCTCCTCGCTCTCCAGAGCCCCGTGGACTCTAGATGGCACATCGTCTGTGTAGGTAATGTCTAGTGGTTTCCTGGATTTGCTTCCATTATCTCTCGGGTACGCCAAGAGTCCTTTGAGCATGGACCTGGATTTCCAAACTCTTGGTGGCACAGGGGCGGGGCAGGCAGGCCTCATGCGGTTGTGTGGGACGGGCTTGAGGTGAGTTGGTCTGAGGAGACCCTCCCCGTCTCGGTGTCTGCGGGTAGGCGGTGAGCCCCTTTGCCGATGCCTGAAGAGCAGGTCCTTCTCCTTCGTTGATGTATTCCCGAGATGCACCCTGAAGTACAAGGCCAGTTCCAGCTTCATTTCACTTGAAATGAGACCGGCCAGCTGCCTGAGGTGCTGAAGGCCAGCCCCTGCTCCCAGGGCAGTGTCTGCTCCAGCGAACCTGGACACTGAGGAGCAATTCACTCACGTACCCTGCATTCACTTATTATTTTTGTATTCTGTTTTTTTACTTTTCATTTACTTTTTATTTATTTATTTTTATTGTTCTTTTCAGTTACACATGATAGCAGACTGTCTTTTGACATCATACATGGAGTGTAACTTCCCATTCTTGTGGTTGTACACGATGCAGAGTTTCACCGGTCGAGTGTTCACACCTGAGCACAGGAAAGCTGTGTCCGAGTCTTTCTACTGTCTTTCCTATTCCCATCCCCTTCTCTTCCCTCCAGCCCTGTCCAATCCAGTGAGCCTCTCTCCTCCCCCCACACAATCATTGTAGTTAGCATCTGCATATCACAGAGAGCGTTCGGCCTTATTTTTTTGGATTGGCTTATTTCACACACATAATAATCTCCAGTTCCATCCATTTACTGGCAAATGCTGTCATTTCATTCTTCTTTATGGCTGAGTGAAACTCCATTTGTATATATACCACATTTTTTTTTATTCATTCATCTGTTGAAGGGCACCTAGGTTGGTTCCATGGTTTAGCTATTGTGAATTGAGCTGCTATAAACATTGATGTGGCTGCATCACTGTAATATGCTGATTTTAAATCTTTTGGGATAAACCGAAGTGGCATAGCTGAGTCAAATGGTGGTTCCATTCCAAGTTTTCTGGGGAATCTCCAAACTGCTTTCCAGAGTGGTTGCACCGATTTGCAGTCCCACCAGCAATGTATGAGTGTGCCTTTTCCTCACATCCTCGCCAACATTTATTGTTACTTGTATTCTTGATAATTTCCATTCGAACTGGAGTGAGTTGAAATCATAGTGAAGTTTTAATTTGCATTTCTCTAATTGCTAGTGATGCTGAACATTTTTTCATATGTTTGTTGACCAATTGTATTTCTTCTTCTGTGCAGTGTCTGCTTAGTTCCTTATTGCATTTATTGATTGGGCTATTTTGTTTTTGAGCATTAAATTTTTTGAGTTCTTTGTCTATCTTAGAGATTAATGGTGCAGGTAGAAAGATTTTCTCTCATTCTCTAGGCTCTCTCTTCATGTTCTTGATTGTTTCCTTTGCTGTGAAGAAGCTTTTTAGTTTGATACAATTCCATTTATTGATTCTTGATTTTACTTCTTGTGCTTTAGGGGTCTTGTTGAGGAATCTGCTTCCTAAGCAGGCATGATGATGATTTGGGCCTACTTTTTCTTCTAGTAGGCACAGGGTCTCTGGTCTAACTCCTAGGTCCTTGATCCACTTTCAGTTGAGTTGAGTGCAGTGTGAGAGATGAGGATTAGATTTCATTTTATTACATATGGATTTCCAGTTTTCCCAGCACCATCTGTTGAAGAGACTGTCTTTTCTTCAATGTATGTTTATGGCAACTTTGTCTAGTATAAGATAAATGTTTTTATGTGTTTGTTTCCTCTGTGTATTCTATTTTGTACCATGGGACTTCATGTCTGTTTTGGTGCCAATACCATGCTGTTTCTGTTGCTAGAGCTCTGTGATATGATTTAAGGTCTTACCCTGGGATGCCTCCTGCTTCATTTTTCTTGCTGAGGACTGCTTTGGCTGTTCTGGGTTGCATACTTTTCCAAATGAATTTCATGACTGCTTTTTCTATTCCTACGAAGTACATTATCGGAACCTTAATAGGAACTGCATTAAATCCATATAGCACTTTTGGTGGTATAGTCATTTTGGCAATATTAATTCTGCCTATTCCAAGAATATTGGAGATCTTTCCATCTTCTAAGGTCTTCTTCAACTTCTTTCTTTAGAGTTCTGTAGTTTTCATTGTAGAGGTCTCTCATCTATTTTGCTAGACTGATTCCCCAAATTTTATTTTCCTTGAGGCTGTTGTGAATGGGGTAGTTTTCCTAATTTCTCTTTCAGTTGATTCATCACTGATGCATAGGAATGCAATTGATTTATGAGTGTTAATTTTATACCCTGCCACTTTCCTGAATTCATTTATGAGTTCTAAGCATTTTCTGGTGGAGTTTTTTTGGATCTTCTAAATATAGAATCATGTTGTCAGCAAATAAAGATAGTTTGAGCTCTTCTTTTTCTATTTGTATCACTTTAATTTCTTTCTCCTGTCCAATTGTTCTGGCTAGAGTTTTCAGGACTATGTTGAATAGAAGTGGGGAAAGAGGACATCCCTGTTTTCTGAACTCACTTATTTTAAAAAATTATTCTCTTACACAAAAAGGTGTTTCATGGTATTTGTGAACTTAATGTTTTGAAATAATTATAAAATCAAGGGAAGTTGCAAGTACAATACATTGTCTTCGTCTCTTTTCTGTTGTGATAACAGCATGACAAAGACTGGGTAATTGATAATAAAGAGAAGCACTCTTGGCTCTCGGTCCTGTGGGCTGGGAAGTCCATGATACAGCATGGGCCTCTGCAATTAGGTTGGGGATTAAAGTTTCATCACATGAACTTGGAGGGCACATATGACCCAGAGTGCTCAGATGTTCCACCTGCTCTTCCCCCAGCTCACCCAAATGGTCAGTCGTGGTCCACTAACCATTTCTACCTGTTCACAGCAGGAGAATCGGCTGCACCCACTCGGTCCTTCCTGTGGCCAAAGTCCTAGCCCCGCCCACATCCCCAGAGGAGGCTGTTGGAGCTTGACACTTCCCTGTGTGTCACCCCAGCGCCACGGCAGTCCAGTCAGCGTGACCAGTCCTCCTAGAGCCAGGCAATGACATGCCAGCATTACCATGAACATGGGAAGAGAATTCTGAGTGTTTGGTGTCCTGCAAGGGGTAGGAGGGGAGTTCAGGGGTGGGAGAGAGGCTTCATCCCTTATCTGGAACAGAGGAAGCTCTCATTTTTCTGTAGTGTGTGCACAGGTGGTTCTGAGTCCCAGTACAGCTTATGTTCCCAGGAAAGTCATAGTCTGTCAGTGGGAATCTGCACAACCTGGCACCTGTGCTGGCCCTGGGTTGTAAGGAAGAAACCACGTCTCTTTGCAGATGGAGTCCTACTCATCTGACTCCTCAGGAGCCACCTCCAGCCTGGCTGCCCTGGGAGCCAATCTACTCTGGGAGGAAACACAACTGTTCCAGGAGAATCCGGCCGCCCTGGGGCTCCTCCAGCTCCAGAGCTCTCGGCAGGCCAGGCGCACACAGCATGTCTTGGAAGAGTGGCCCTGGCTTCTGCAATGGCGGGCCACGGCGCAGGGAGTATGTGCTCTTGGCTGGCGCATTTCTTCTTCAGTGTGGTGACTTTGGGCCACTTCTGTCATAGCTGTGACTCGCAATCCACAAGTGAGCTTGGAGAGCTTTTCTGATGTGGCTTTTTACTCAAAAGGAAATCCAAATTCTTCCAGTCTGGGATTTTTACAAGGTAAACTCCCAAGCTTTGTCTGCAGGTGTTTCTGAAAGAGAAAAGACACAAAAAGAAGTTAATGTCCACCAGAGCGGAGCGCAGCAGCTCTATCGGTGTGCCCGCGTGCCCTCCAGGCCTGATGCTGAACAGAGGGCCAGGCCGGAAGCTTCCCCATGGCCCACCTGCTGGCAAGGAAGCTGCGGCTTCTCCATTTCTCATTAACTTGGACCCGTTATCAGGGGTGTGACCTTTGCCAGGGGCAAAAGTGCTGATTCCTGCACAACTGTAAATGAGGAGAAGGTGGAATCTTTCCTCCTGCCAATTACCGGCAGTAATTGCCATGTAATGAAGTTAATGTTTTGTGGAATTTACAACCTGATATTAACGCTTCTTCTGCAGACCCTTCTCTTACTTCTTCTTGTCACCCAGATTTTTTTTTAAAACAACAAAGGAAACAGGACAATACGTGAAGGCTCATTAATTCCCTTTAGTTTTGATTTTCCCCAGCTCTCTGTTGTCCCCTCCTGGAGGTTAAACAAGAGGCTGGTCTCAGGCCTTTCCATAAACTCTGGTTCATGGGAGGGTGAAAGCTACAGCCTCTCACAGAAGCCTGGGAGCCTCCCCTTTCAGTTTCCACCAGCCTTTCAACTGCCCGCGGTTTTATGGCCTTCTTGATCACCAATTACACAACCAGGGACAATGGCCTACCGCTTAAGTGCCCAGGCCTCCAATTTGCCTTGATTTGCCAGTGCACATCATAGCAACACTGTCTCTGCGGTCGGGAGGCCTGATCCCTGGAATGAAGACAGCGGGACCCAGAAAGGCTTGCTCAGGGGACTCTGCTCTGCTCCCTGACCTGCCCTTGCCTGCCCCTGACCCCAGGGCCCTGCTAGCACTCCACCTAACCTGGGGTGCTGAAGGGAGCGCCCTGTCCCTGTGGAGGGCCAAGGTGTCGCTGAGTCAAGGGCCTTAGACTCCAAGGCAAATAAAAAATAAGTTGGAGCTCGAGAGGCTGGAAGCTGCAGGGAGTAGGATCTGCCCCGATTCTGTTCCCCTCTGAGGACTGGATACTGGAAATGGAAGTGTCTCCACACAAGCGAATCTTTGCCTGAGTAGAAAACACCTCCCCTCCTCTGCCGGGCACCCTGGAAGCACCTCTGACTCTCTACACATTTCCCTTTGTGAAATGGAAGGCAAGTGTGGTGGTAAAAACCAGTTGGAATATTATTTCCAGTTTAAAGAGGATGATTCTGGCAGGGAAAACACAGTGAACGCAATTGATTTTAAAAATATGTTTCCCAGGCGACTTCATTGTTTGTGACTCCTTTATTCAGTATTTGAAAGCACTGGCTTGGGTATTTTGCCTGTTCCCATTTCTCCAGGACATCAATGCTGTTACAGTAGCTGACAGTGTCTTCTGTCCCTGCCCACCTGGGAGGGGTTGGGGACACCCAGGACAACAGATGCAGAGAATGAAACAGCCCCAGAGACACCAACGAGGGCACCGAGGACAGCAATGCCTGCCACCAGGCACGTCTGGCAGCAAAGCGTGGTCACAAACATGGCGCGTCTCACACGGTTCTTCTCTGGGGTTGGCGGCCAGACGTGTAGTCAGGTGTCCTGGAGCTGCGCCCTGGGAGGCTCCAGGGGAGGCTCCTCTCTGCCCCCAGCCTGCCGGTGGGTGTGATCTGATCCTGGGCTTAGAGATGGGGTGCTCTAGCCTGGCCTCTGCTGTCGCAGGGCCTGCTTCCTGGGTGCCTCCTGACTGCGCTTCTGTTTTTTCTCTGTAAGGACACCAGTTGTGGGCGAACCCCACCCTGATCCAGCATGACCTCTTTGTAACTAATTGTATCTGCAAAGATCCAATTTCCAAATAAAGCCACGTTTGCGGGCACCAGGGGTTAAGACTTGACACACCCTCCTGAGCTCACCAAGCAACCAACATCATCAGTAAGATGCTAAAGAGCAGGTGACCTGAGTGAAGACACTGACTGCTCTCAGGAAGCCTGCTCCTGCCCAGGGCCCATCCTGGGGACCCAGTCTTCTGGCAGCTCCCAGCCTGCACCATGAGCTCCTGTGCAGAGCCCTTTCTGTTCTGAGGCTCATCAGGCCTTGGGACACCTCACATAGAGGACTGGAGCCTCACAGTATGTTCAGAGACAGGCCTGGCCACCACTCAGTGTTGTGAAGAATGGAGAAATACAATGGCTGTGTCTGAGAACCTTTTATTCTAAAAGGAAACATTAAGGTAAAGATATGACAACCACATAGTAAAGTCTGTTAAAAGACTACCTCCTTCTTCCTTCAATTTCCCACTCATGGCTTAAATTACCGTGCTTACTGTAAAGCCTTCATCTACCTGAACTGAAAGGCCTGGTCATGTAAGGTGGAGCTTATGAGTAGCATCTTTCCTTTTGTGGTCTGAAGGGAAAAAGCAGCTTGCCCCGAGCTGGAGCCCATTAATCCCAGTTTCTACCTAATGGACATTTTCTGGGGTGGACTTGGCCATGTAGAAGTATGGCATTGTGTCCTGTTTTGAGGCTACAGTGACTTACAGGGATAATGACGAAATCTTCAGTGTTCTTTACTCTGGAGAACACGTCGAACTCTGGAAGAAATAAAATTAAAAAAAAAAAAACTTGATCTTATTCATCTCATTCTAATTTGAACCCAGGGAAAGAAAGTTTCCTCCCATGTCATTTGCCAAGGCAGCCTGTGCCCAGTGTCCTGGCAGTCTTCACTTCTGTGATTCTCCTGTGGAAGGAACTTCTCAGACTCTCTGGGGGCGCACAGCAAGGGAGATCGCACACTAGGCTCCAGGTTGGGGGCCGCACGGCCAGGTCATGTTGACCATTCAGCGTATCTGAGCCTCCTGGTCCCCACAGGGCCGCAGTGCGGACTGCATCATCTGGGCTGGAGCTGAGGATTCTTCATTTTGATTTCGGCTGTCTTCACGACATCCTTGGCCTGCGTCGTCCTAATGCTTTGTGAGTGGAAGAGCTAATGTAAAGTCTCTCTCATGGAGCGAAGTCCCAGTGTCCTGCTGAGCTTCCTCATTGGGTGGGGCTCAGGGCAACCTATCAGGGAGTGGGGTGGACTTTGTCCATCTGTCCTGTACTGCCGAACAATAGGGAGGAGTCATGAGAAGCAGGAAGCCTGGGGCGGCTGAGGCCTCGCGTGCATGGTCAGGTGTGCTGCTTCAAGCCTCGCCAGCACTCTGGGGCCTTACCCAGCACCTCTCAGCACACGGCAGAGTGAGAGGGCTAGGGTGGAAGTGTCCGAAAGGCAGGGTGGCTTCTGGTTTCTGTGATAACTGCTTCTCCATAGCCAGGCTTCAGTTCCTGGCACACATCTACACGTACTGAACTAACTTGCTCAGACCTGCTCCTGTGTCCGTCTATACCACAGGGAGCTCCTCTATCGCATTTGGGGCTCTGCGAAAATGCTCTGAGTCTCCAAAGGTTAGCAGGGATGCATCCCCACCAACCTGAGCCCCCAGTGGACCTGGGCCCCTTCTGTGGGGCTGAAGGATTGGTCACACAGCAGAGAGACAGCATGTCCACTGGACTGTTCAATGTCAAGACACTGTGCTTACTCAGCACTACCTATTACTCTCTGCAGCTGGAATGCATCTGGCCCCATGGCAAATGTAAGGCAGCTCTAGAGCCTTGCACACCATCTGCTGCTCACGCTAACCGCGTGCAGCGACCTAGACGAGGAGACCAGGCGCGAGTGATGGTCACTATAGTCCCCAGCAACAGCACACAGGGGAGGCTCCCACGCAAGTGCTGTGCTCAGTGCTCAGTGCCAACAGCAGTGTAGGAGGCAGGGACAGTGGCCCCTGAGAGTGGACGGGAATCAGTGTCCGTCAGACATGGCACAGCCCATTCCTCAGGCAGTGCATCGGTATGAAAAGATGAGGGCATTCAAGTGGGGTCTCCGTGGAGGACAGCCTGGGTGGGGCCGCATGGCCCTTCAGGGGACCACAAGCGGCTTTTAAGTCTACTAAGTACTACCTGGGAGCCACTGAAGGCCTTCCGGGGTGATCCACAGGGCAGGGGATGTTTTAGGAAGACCTGGCCAGGAGCAGGGAGTACACGGAAGGTCATTTTCAATTCCCATGAGAAAATTGCTGTCCCCAGAGCCAAATTCTGAGCCTGCAGATGTCGCAAAGCATCCGCCGCCTGCTCTTCTCCTGGGTCAGGAGGACGAGTGACACTCCACAGTGGCCACGTGCTCTGCACTGTGAAGAGGAGATACCATCTGTCATTTCAGAGCCCCTATCTCAGTGGTATCTGAGTGTGCGGAACAAGTGCCCATCGAAGCGACTTTACCTACACAGGGAGATAAATCTTCAGGCTTATCTTGCCCCCCGCAGGTGCCATCTCCTCACGTGGCACAAGACCAGAGTGTTTCTTAATCACACACTATTGGGACGCTCTGGGGAGCTTCCCACAGCCACACCAGGGCTTGCCCATTCATGCAGCGAGAGGTGGGCTCCACAGAGGCTGCCGCAGGACCAAGAGGCCGGGGCGAGACCAGCATGGCTGACGTCAGCTCTTGCTACTACCCAACTGTGGTTCTCACAGGAGCCTGTGCGGCTTGGCTCTGCAGCAGGTGCCAGGAACAGAGCAGGCACTCAGAGCCCCGCCCAGTCTCAGAGGGGAGATGCCAGCTGTGAACACGCTGGCCGCCACCCTTGCAGTACTTACTGAGGCTCTGTCAGTCAGGGTGATCTCTGAGAGCTAGACTTTGATGCTTGAATGCCAACACCAACGGGTTACAGAGGGTCTACTTGGGGGACCCTCAGATGAAATGCTCAAGGGTCTATGACAGACACCAGAAGAATGTCCCCTAAGGAGCATCCTTTGTGTGGCCATAGTGACAACAGAACAAGTGCCAGCTCCTCTCCAACACCTGCCACCAGACCTGACTCCAGGCAACTCAACACTTCCCAGTGAGCCTGGGCTTCGAGGGCCTCTGGGTGTAGAAGGGACCAGGAGGCTCGACCAGCCACATCTCCAGGGAGGAGCCTTGTTCCCACTGCTGCTTCAGTGACCCCAAGTGTAGAGTCATTGGCAGGGTTCAGATTGCCAAGAGGCCCTCGAGGGAACACAGTCACTGCGAGAGGTGTCCTGAGTGTCGTGGTCGGAGCTTAGAGTAGCCATGCTTTCTGAGGCTCCGCGCCACGGTGCCTGCGCCCCTGCATACCTGCTGGGAGATGGCACAGCTGCAGAAGAGACTTTGCCTGTACCCTGGGACTGGAGCTGCATTGTTAGGAGGTGCCGTGCACTTTCCTGTCCTTTCCAGATGACCACAGGGATTGCACGGTGTTGCTTGGCTGCTGAATGCCTGGATCCCACAGCCGGCAGAGCACCCAGCGCAGCAGCCTGCTGGCCAACCCACATCCTCCCTTGCTTTACCCTGCGATTATTCCCAGGACCTGGGTCTGTCTTAGAACATCCTTAGGCTTCAGCTCCTGGTTGCTGGTCACAGTCTGTGCTCATAGCATCCATCGTGGGATGACAGCAGAGGCTGAGGTCCACGGTGACCAGCTCCTCCAAAACCAGGCCTGGTATGGTCAACAGATGCAGCGCGCAGGTACTGGTGAGAATACGGGTGGTGAGGTCAGGGGCTTTGGATAGGGGAAGTTTGAGGATGCTCCTGGCATAGCTGCCCTGAGTAGTCCCCCCATCCCAAGCCTCGTCAGGACCTGTGGCTGTGATGTTGCCTCACACCAGGTGACTGTGTGCTATGGTAGAGGGTCAGGGATGTGACCACCCGGCACCACAGCTGGGGGCTTGACCAACAGGGATTTGCTGCCTCACAGCTCTGGAGGCTGGACGTCTGGGCCCATTTACCCTCCAAGGCCTCTCTCCACATCCTGTGGGTGCCTCCCTGTGTCCTCACGCGGTCCTTCTTCCTCCGTGTCTGTCTCCATCTGCTCCAAGCTCCGTTGTGTCTCGACCTGTGGTGCCTGTGTCCCTCAGTTGAAGGGCATTACCCATCTCTGCCTTCACCACGCCATGTGGCATCTCCCTGTATCTGTCCAGATGCTTCCTTCTCACAAGGACAGCAGCCAAAGTGGATTAGTACCCTCCATGTGACCTCATTCGACTCACCTCTCAGTATGGTCAGCATCTGAGGAACTGAGAGTTGCGATTTCATATGCAAATTTGGAGGGGGCCCAATTCAGCCCAGACCATGTGGTAAAGATGAAGAGATTCTGCTTCTGTAAGTAAGGTCCCAAATCCCTTGAGTTTTGAACCAATTAAGAAGGAAAACATCCTTAACCTAATCAGATGAAAACCCTCCAAGGAGGACTTCGCTGTTCAGAAGAAAGTGGCCCTCCCTGCTGGCCCCAAGGAAGCCAACAGCGTGCTGTGAACTGGCATGGCCGGGCATCCCCAGAGCTGAGGGGCTCCACCCTGCAGACCAGCAGGTGGAGTTCCAGACAGCCTGAAGAGAGGGGAGGGGATGTCTCTCTGGGGCAGCTCCCTGTGTGTGGCCTTGGGCAGAGGCGGGCAGAGCCATGCCTGGGATCCCTGAGCCTGGCATCCAGCCTGCTCCCTCTGTGGCCCTTTCTCAGGCTGCAGCAGAGGACTCACAGGAGGGAACGCCTGGGCTTCTGGGTCAAGAGAAGACCCCTGCCTTCCTCTCCAGTTGCAGAGGGTTGACTCTTCAGCCCTGGTTTGGCTGGGGCAATTCCTGGTCAAAGGAGGGCCCTTGACTCTGGAAAGGAGGATCAGAGAGGCCCCTCAGCAGATGGCTGGAGGCCCCGCCTCATGGCAGCTCTGTCCTTGAGCCCTGCGGCTGGGGTCTGGCGGCTTGGCTGCAGGGGGCCCAGCCCCTGGCTCCGCAGGGCCGTCTTCTTCTCCGAATCTCCCTGCTCCTGCTGCATCCAGGCCAGAGCCCAGCACAGGCTCTGCTTCTTGTGGTTCTCTCTGGCCCGGGTTGCTCATGCTTGGTGAGGAAACGGCAGGCTTGGGAGGCTTCTGCGTCAGCCCTGGCTTCCTAAAGCTCTTTCTCACCTGATTCCTGCACTTGCCTCCCGTCAAACTGCTCCAGCTGCAAACGTGGTGTTTTACTCAGCTTTTCTGCTTCTGTGACGAAAAGACCTGTAAAGAATGATTCCAAGAAGAAAACGTTATTTGGGGCTCATGGTTTCAGAGGTCTCAGTCCATAGACAGCCGGCTCCATTCCTCAGGGCTCAAGTGAGGCAGAGCATCACAGCGGAAGAGCGTGGGGGAGGAGATCAGCTCAGGACATCTCAGCAGGGACCAGGGAGGGAGAGCATACTTTCCAGACAAATGTAAGCCCCTAAGGTGCACCCAGGTCCCCACCTCCTCCAACCACACCCCACCTGCCTGCAGTTACCTCCCAGTCAATCCGCATCAGAGATCCGGTAGCTGATGGGGGTGAGGCTCTCCTAACCCAATCACCTTACCTCTAAACCTTCTTGCATTGTCTCGCACGTGAGCTTTTGGGGACACCTCACATCCACACCATGACAGACTTACTCGCCTTCGTTCCACTTTGTCTCCAACACGAGCTCCCTCCCTGAGCATCCCCCCTGTGGCCCCCAAGTCGGCACCAGTCACCATCTGGGAATGAACAACCTGTGAGGGTAAAGGCTGGAATGACCACCTCCTCTAGCTTCCGTACTTGATGCTTTGACATGGGACCTCGTTTCCCTAGGAAGAAGGAGTTAGCTCCCGGGCCAGGTGCTATCTGAACAGGAAGACCCGCAGGCCCCAGACTGCCCACACCAGCCAACCCTGAGTCAGCCCATCCTGTCTCACCAGTTCCTTCTGCAAGCCCCAGCAAAGGACCCTGCCCACCTTTCCCTCTCCCTTGGCCTCCCAACCATCCTGGAGGTGAGATGTACCTAGTTTTTAGGAATCAGTGAGAATATGAGCCTTGTCTTCCGACTGCCTTTCCAGGTCTGTATGTCACTATGGAACTGAGATGCAAACAGCACTTTCAACACAGAAGGAACGCCTGGTGGGGACTGGGGAGCTTCCCCGAGTGAGCGGATAGAGCGGCCTCTGAGAGCCTAGCGGGCCTCACTGGCCGGGGCTCTCTTCAGAGCCACGTCCTGCTCCGGGCCCCGCTTCCTCCCCAGGTGTTGCAGAAGCAGCGGTGCCCAGTCTATCTGTCCCCAGAGGCAAGGATGGATATGGCACAGGGCTGACCTGGCGCCCCAGGATGGTCCTGGGCAGGCTCATCCTGTCACTGAACAAAAGCGAAGTGTCCCCAGACCTGCAGTCCCATGTGTAGAGACCCTGTGCAGCTGGGAGAGGCAACTGAAGTCCTTGGAATTAACCCAGAGGATTCATCGTTCATCCACATGGAAAGCTTCTTTTTGGATTTATTTATTTTTCAGATTTAAGTTGACTTATATTTAGAAAAAATAATTTCCACGTGGGCCATGAGCAGGAGGGTGATCTCGAGCAAGAGTTTTGAAATGAAAGAGACCCTGGGGAGGCTGGGCCCCTAGTTTTCTTCCTGGCTGCGTGACCCGAGAAAAGACCTGGGGGTTCTCTGGGCCCCTGCTTCCTCGTGGGCCGATGCAGGGGCTGAGAGGAGCCATCTGTGCTGGCTGAAGTGGTCAGTTCTGGAATGGACAGAGCACAGCAGTTTTGTAGTAGCTGTGAGAGCACAGAGCAGGTACCCATCCCTCCTTCCCTCTCTTCCACTCTGTCTTGCTCTGGGACTCCCGCTGCATGAAAAGTTCTTTTTGAAAAAAAAGTCATTGGGAAACTTTTCTAAAGTGGGCTGTTTGCCTCTGGGCGTCCCACTTTATGTCTGGGGGGGTGCTGTGATCTCCCTGACCTATGCTCTTTGACCCTGAACACTGCATCTCAACCTCTCCTCTGCCATGTCTCACCAACTGCAAGTGTGTCCAGTCTGAGGAAGGGGCAGGAAGCTGACCACTGAAGTGAAGGAACATGAGATCCTGTTGGAACCACAGGCCAGACACTTACTTGCCTGCAACAAGCAGCTGGAGACGAAGGACACTCTTTAAGAGGATGAACTGCAGAATCGGCTGCTCCTCAGCTCAGCAATGCCAGCTATGCCAATGTGGGGGCATCCCTGCCGCTCTCTGAAACTCGAGCTGGAGTCTTTGTGAAGTTGCCTGCCGATTCCGCCTGGCATCGCCCTGCCCGTCTGAGAGCAGCCCCGAGCCTGAGTCACTGGGCAGGAATGTGCGCAGCACTTGGGGCAATCCTGCACCACCTAAGCTCCACAAAATAAAACAAGGGGATCACTAATCATAACAGGTAGCAATTTGGTGGGCATAGTCCATCATTTATCATCTTTATGTACATATCAATAGCGGTCGACGCCCTTTGGCAAGCGTTCCAAGGGTGCAATGCCGTCTACAACAATAAATCATTTGTGAGCACATGTAGCAATTATGATTTGAAATAAAGGAGTTTCATCTTACTGAGGGGAAGCACCTAAAGCAGATCTTAGCAAACCCGCCAGGAGCCGCAGGCCCGAGGCTGCTCTGACTCACCCTGCAGTGCATCTGGCTAATGGTGAAACAACCAGGCCGTGTAAGCCTGGGTCCCAGCACAGACAATGGGCCTGCCCAGCGCTGCTGTCAGCGGGCCTAGGAACAATAAAGCCCTTTATGTCGTTCAGCTTGGGATAGATTTAGTAATGTTTTGATTTATGAAGGGCAGGCATCAACAGGCTGGGAGCGGAGCTGTGGATGCAGAGAGCTAGTTTTTGGTGTAGTTGCTGAGAAAGTGAAGTGGTGTTGCAGGGTGTGGTCCCGAGGAGGGGGAGCTCCCTGAGAGTTCCTGAGAGTTCCCCTGGCCTCCATGCCAGATTCCGTGCCTTGCAGGTGGAAAGACACGCCTCCCACAGTGACAATGACACAGCCCGCGCCCAGTGCCCTTTGTCCCAAGAGGACTCTCTGCTTCTCACGGTTTCCATGCAGAGCTGAGTCCTGGAGCCTTATCTCAGGTGCTCTCTGTGCTGTGAGTGGGAGGGAAGGTGAGGTCCCCTGGAGATACAGTGATGCCTTGGCCTTCTTGCTGGGCTTCAGGAGCAGGCACCCCCTTACCTGCCTGGGGAAAGGAGCCATGTCAAAGCTCAGGCTAACTATCGCCTCGCTGCCCCCAAGACCTGCTGCGTCTCCCCCATCTCCTTCCCACTCCTCAGGCGCACGGAGCTTCCAATGCCCCTTTGGTGCGCCAGTCCCGCAGACGCCTTCGGTCAGCCGTCTCCTGCTGGTCCACAGTCGCCCTCGCAGCACTGTTCTTCTCTGCCACTCTCACTTTCAAATGCCATGGATCAGAACCAAAGAGGGACGAGTTGGCACAGGTGACTAGGCCCACCTGGAGATGGACTGGCATGATGCCACATGTGGGGACACTCATTTCCCCATGAAGATCTGCCAGCCCTAGCACAATCTTTTTATTTTCATTAAAATATCTCTCTATATGGAGAGCCTGCCCAATCCGTGCTCCCTGTCTCCCTGCGTGGACCCAGGCGAGCTTGCAAAGGCTGTGATTTGCACTTCCCTTCCCTGTAAGTATGGGGTCAGGAGGGGACATGATCCCAGCTGGAAGGCCCCTCCCCTCAGCAGCTGCCTGCTCCCTGAGTCGTCCACCCTAAACTCTATCTTGGAGAGTCCCCACCCTGAGATGGCATTCCTTGGCACCTGTCATGTGAAAGCAATCCTGGGCTCCCAAGGATCCCCAAGAACCATGCTTCAGCCACGGCCCAGCCTTGAGCCAGCAGTCAGAGCTGTGTTCCCAAACATGGCTCCATGGCCACTCCTTGCTGGATCGCAGTTAGAGAAAGGACACCCTGGCCTCTCCTCACCAAGGGCAGATGGCATTGCACCCTGACAGCTGGCCCAAGAGTGCCCACTGCAATGCTGGCCTCAAGCAGAATGCAGGGTGAGGACTGAGAAGGGATCTGGGGCCACTGCAGATGACACTGTTCACACCGCTGCCTCTGTGTGTCCCAGCATGCCCACCAGAGGCCCATGGTGGTGGCATTCAGGAGGCTCCCTGAGCTCCACCACTCACAGTGCAAGTAGGTGGCGACCTATGACCCCACAGGGAGCTCCTGCTTGGCCGGAGCCCAGACCAGGCCCTTTTTTGTGCGGCACCTCTGGGGACAGGTAGCCAGCCCAAGACACAGCAGTCACCAGGGGGCGAGGGACACCTGCCACCGCCACACATTTCCCTCCAGTCAGATTCGTCACAGAATAACCACCAAGCAGCTTTCCCTCGAGAGAAGCCAGCAGGTGCTTAGTGCTTCCTGCCGGCCTTTTCCCTCACAAGACACCGTGAGAACACAAGGCCAGGGGACGGCGTGCACAGGAGTCCTTCCCTGAGTGAGGACAAGAAGCAGGATGAGCTCAAACTGTATGTTGTTGGAAGGAAAGCTGTACTTTTTATTGAGCAAAATTAATAGCACTTTGATTTTTTTCACTGAATTTATTGTTCTTTTCTCACAATGAACCATTAGACATTGACCTTTCGATGACGTCTGGTATGTTGTTTCCTGACATTAGCTGGAAAGCAGAGAGGAAGCCGTGTCGGTCAGTTTCTGCAGATGGCTTCAGGGATAGGGAGCGTCTTCACAGTTCCTGGTCACGTTCTCAGTGTCCTGTGTCCACCCAGCAGAATGGCCAGGGCACTGCTCCCTCTTCATCCCATTCCTCTGTCCTCCAGTGACTGCACCTTACGGAGCGCGTGGCGGAGGTCCAGACACGCCCAGGGAGACCCGCTCTGCAGAGCCAGGACCCCAAGTCAGATGTCCCCAAGGGGCCCAAGGAGAAGCCACAGTGTGCCTATCTCAGAAAGTGGCTGGTGGCTCCTTGGGAAGTGGCACTCTGGCCCCTGCCCTCTGCTCCATGCAGGCTCTGCCTTAGCGTGAGGACCACCTATTGGTCCTGTCTTGTCACACAAGGCCTTCGGTCCTCTGGGGCTACTGCTGGGGGTGAAGCCCTCAGGCGTGTTGGTCACCAGGAGGAAGGAGGTTCCTGCACCCTGACTGCCCTGGAGTGGGGCACAAGGTCCACCCACTGCCAGGGAGAAGGCCACAGCAGGTACCAGGGTGGCCTACCCCAGTGCCCAGGGCTGGCGGGCCGCCAGGTGCAGCCTGCCTGGAGCCTGCTCACCTGCTACCCAGGCCTGCGCTTCATCACCACCTGCCTCTTCCTCCGTCCCTCCTGTGCCTTGTCTTGCTCCACCGCAGCCAGGACACGCCACTCTCTCCTGTCTGTGCGTGACCAGGATCTCTCCCAGGTCTCCCTGGAGTCAGGCTCAGCTTCAGAGGAAGATGGAAAAGGCCCTGTCCCCCCAGAGCCTCCGTTCCAGAGGGAGTGACAAGGACCAGCCTCCCAGGACGTACTTCTCCAGGGACAGTGACAGGCTGTCCTCCTGAGATCTACTGGGAACTGGAAAGTGAGGGACCTGGAGGACTTGCAGGGAGAGAGGGGCCCTGCTGGAGTTGGAGGAAGCTGGCCAGCATAGCTGGAGCAAGGGAAAGCCGTGGCCACCATGAGGGTTTCAGATAGTATCCTGTCCACAATGGACAGCCTGGGAGGAGTTCTCTTTAATCACTGGGTCCTTCCGCAGCAATTTAGGTTTGCAGAGAGACTGAGGGAAGAGTTCAGAGAAGTTCCACAGACGCCCTTACCTCCCTCAGTTTCTCTGACTTTTCATGGACTAGCTAAGGTTGGCTAGAGAAATCAAATCAATAGGAAGCAGGTAATTTGAAAACTGGCTCACAGGATGACAGAGGCCAAGAAGCCCCAGGAGCTGCAAGCTGGGGAGCCAGGAGAACTGGGGATATAATTCAGTTCAAGTCCAAAGGCCTGGGAAGCAGCACCCAGTGATGTAAACCTCACCCCACTGCCAAAGATAAAGGTTGGGACAGGAGGGGAGGGAGCAGGGCGTGGCCTTGTGTGAATCCCAGAAACCAAGGCTGCAGACCAAGGGTTCTGGTGCTGGGGTAGAGAGGAAGCCCCAGCTCAGGAACAGAGATTCCTCCATCTCACCCACTTTCTTCCTCTGGACCCTCCCAGAGGAGCTGCCCTTCACCCTTCCCTCACTCTATTGGGTCAGCCTCCTTCAGATCCACCCTCACTCACACCCAGAAGCAGCGCTGGACAGTCACCGAGGCATCTTAGTGCAGTCCAGTCGACACAAACTGACCGTCCCGAGAGCATCTTGCCTTGGCAGTTGCTTATCGCTGCCAGCCTGTGTCGGTATTTAGTATTAACTGGTGTGCACTGTTCACGTTAGGTCCTCAGGGTCCTAGGGTTCTAGGGGCTTGGCACAAGGTAACCCCGGGGCACCGCTGCACCTCCTTCCCTGACCTCATTCTCCTGTGCTTTCCACCCGGTCCCCACCCGCTCATCTCTCCCCTGAGCCTCTGGCAACCGGGCATCTGTTTTTCAACTTTGCCTCTTCCAGAGCGTCACATAGCTGTCCTTGCAGGCTGTAGGCTCTTCAGGGTGGCTCCTCTCATTCAGCAGTATTCACTCCATGTTCTTCTGTATCATTTTATATTTTCAAATTTCTGAGTGACATGCCATTGTAAGAATGTACTTCGGCTTAGTCAGACACTCACCTATTGATTGACACCTTGCCCCTCCATAGCTCTGGCAATTAAGAATAAAGATGCTGGGAATGTCATGTGCAGGTTTTTGTAGGATCCTAAGTTTTCCACTGATTTGGGTAAATGCCGAGGAGCTGACTGCTGGGTCGTACAGAATGAGAGCACTGAGTTTCCCAAGGAGCCACCATACAGCCCACACAGTGGCCGCGCTGCTTTGCAATGCCACTAGCAGTGAGCAAGTGTCCCTGTGGCACATCCTCGCCAGCATCCAGTGCTGCCAGTGTTCTGGATTTTGGCCACTCCACCAGAGTGTGGTGGCTTCCATGATCCATGGACATGGGAGGCAGTTCCTGGCTGCTCCAGGGGAAATGAGGGAGATCTCAGGCAGCCAGGAGAGGTGGCAGAAGTAGGCAAGGACAGAGAGGAGGGGGAAGACAAGCTGTAATGTGGGCTGGGAAGGAGCCTAGGGTTTGTGGGCTGGGCTGGGAAAAGGGGCAGGGGCCCAAACTGTCCTGCTCCAGCTGTCCGCAGGACAGAGGTCTGACTTGCCCTTGCTCTCCTGTGGGGCTCCTGTAGGAAGCCGCGGGGCCTCGAGGGGGTTAATGTCTTTAAGTCTTCAGCCTGGGGGAGAGATCAGTGGAGTCTGTTGGCTAAACCATGTGTGTTATAATCCCAAATCCTCTACTACCCAAACATGCATTAGTTAGTGCTGACCCGACGATGATGTTCCTCTGCACATCGGTCAGCTGCTTCTCGCCCTAACTAGAGGAGTCTCAATCATGGTCACTCTGAGGGTCGGGGCACCCAGCTCTCAGGAGCTGGTGCTGATGCTGCCACCCTGGGGCTGTACCACCGAGGAGGGGCTTCGTGGTCCCACCCGGGAGTTTCAGATGCCTCGACGGGATTCTGAGCCAGGGATCCACCAGAGCTGGAATGATGCCCCTTTCTCCCTTTATTTCCTGCATCTCCCCAACCTCTCTTTTTCCTCCTTGGATTTCGAGATCTACATTTCATCCCTTCATCCATGAGCACCTGCCACTCTCCTAACACATCCATCTGGATACTATTTTCCAGAGTTTCATACTAGTCAAGGCACTTAAATAAAACGTTCATACCCACTTCCTTAATTAGAACCTTGTTCCAGAAGCCAGTTCATTGAACAGGCTTCCTGCTGTGCAGCAGAGTTTGAATGTCCATGCTCGCCCTTCCCCTCGCCTCCCGATTTCCCTTCTCCACTAAAAGGTCCAAACCCTTGCTGTCAGAAACAGCCTCCCAGGCCAGGCTGCAGAAGCCGCGTGCTGCAGGGGACGTGCCTTCCCCTGTCATGGAAGCAGTGGCATTTTGTACAAAGCCCTTCTTGCCTGTGCGCTATTATCTCTTACTCCCAGAAACAAGTTGAATAACAATAAAAGTAAAATGAGAATCAAGGGTCAAGTGTTCTCTCTCCTGTGTGGAAGCAAAAGCAAAATAAGAAGAAAAAAAGGGGACCAGACACCACAAGAATATAGGAGAGATCAGTGGAGAGAAGAGGAAGATGGGAGGGAGGAGCCACAGAAAAGGGGAGGAAATGGGACGTGAATGCAAGGAAGCCACGCTTCCTGCTTAGTAAAGACACGACAGGGAATCCACCTTCGTGTACGTCTATAACGCACCCATCAGAATAATAAACGAACAAACAAACAACAAGAAAGCAGCAAAGCAGAAGAAGGAGAAGAGACAGAGGAGGCGGGGAGGGGATGGGGACTAAAGTGGAGTGAATAGAACTCCAAGCGTGTATGGGTTTGTCACAATGAACCCAACTACTATGTGCGCTATCATGCTCTAATAGAAAGGAAAATGAGAAATATTAGAATAGGTTTCCACATTATGCTCTTTCTTCATTTAAAAAGCAACAGTAGTATTTTACTTCTGATACCATAGTTTTCCATAAGATGTGTCTCAAAGCTTTAAAAAAGTACTTATTATGTATGTGTGGGCATATGGTCAAACAATCATGCTTTCAAAATAAAACATGCAGGCATGACAGGGCCTGCTACATGCAACAGACGCTTCCCAGAGGAGTCTCGCTTCCATGAAGGTCTCCAGCTCAGCAAATGGCATTGGCCCCAAAGCTGAGGTTTCCCCAACGCTTGCTGCACGTCTTTGAATCCTGAAAGAGTAGAGCACAAACTGTCTTCAAAGAAAGCTAAACTGAGGAGCAGACATTGCTATGGCAAGGAGGCCCCTGGAATGCAGGCATTGTTTCTGTCACCAGTACCTAGAACACTGCTAGAAGGCCGGCAAGCTTAACCACAATAAGACACTGTCATCAAAGACCAAATACGCTGTGCCATGAACAGGAAAAGAGAACTGTAGCAGGCTTCACCCAGAGATACCATTTCAGTGTCTCACTTCTGAAAGAGCAGAGAGGACTCCGCACGCAGCCCAGGGGGCTGTCATTTTACAGGGATTATTTTCGCCACATGAGGGCTCCCATATGAAAAGTGAAGAAAACTATTTATAAAGAAATTAATCATAATCATAGAGAGTTCGAAGCAAAATGCACAAAAATAAAGCTAATGTGATATCCATTGTTTATCATAGATGAGACACCCGCAGCCCGGGCAACAGGAACCCCAGATTGCTGAGAGAAATGCTAAAAGCACCTATTTAACATCATCGAGCCCTAAGGGTCATGCATCATTTAACTCTGCATCTACTGAAACCGTCACCGCAAACGTGAGGTCACACAGTATGTGCCACAGAGACATTCTTCATGCTTTGTCCACATACAAAAAGAATCTTGTGTGACCCAATAGCATTAAAAATCCATCCATCCATCCATTACCCCTTTGTTTACCCCCTTCCTAAATCTGGCCCTCATGCATCTTGTGCCACACCTGGGCTTGAGGTCCTGGGCATGCCACGTTGGGCAGAGGAGGTTTTTTTTGTTTTTCTTTTCGGAGACGCTAAGGTGCTGTCTCACTTCTTCCAGAGCAAGGAGTTCTCATGGGGAGGAGGTGATACATTCTGAGCTGCACACTCTGGCTGCCCTCAAGGAGGAAAGGGTGCACATGGGCACCAATGAGGACAGTATGTCACCAAGCTTATTGGCTTTCTTTCCAGGGGCTTTCTGGAGTATGTGGGACTCAGCTGCTTCTCTGTGGGAACGAGGAGCTACCCGAGAAACTTCTGTGTTGGACTTAACTCTGCACACACAGACAGAAGATTCCCACCGGGCTTCCTCTGCTTCAGCTCTGTTGTGAAAGGGTGGCATCTCCAAGGCATCACCCTTTATGAACACTTTTCCTTGGGGGAAAGCGGGCTCATACTGATCAATTGAGTTTGTGTCTTTCCCTAATTGATGCAAAGGGAACAGACATCACTATTGGCTCCTGTGTTCCAAATGTGCAGCGACTATCTCAACCTCGGGTTCCCATGAGTCCTTGCAGATGCCCTCCCAAGGGTGACATCATGCTCAGGCACCGAGCCCACCATGCTTTCCCAAGGCACCGGGATAAGCCCTGCAGAGGCACAGCCCTCACTCCCTCCCTTGGGTCGCAGGGTGGCCTTCACCTTAGTGGCCTGACCCCAGAGCTCTCTCCATGAAGAGCGCCTGCAATTCAGGTGACATTACATCTAATGACTAGTTCAGTTGTTTTGACGTCACACAGACCACGCAGACACAGAGACCAGTCTGCCAATGGAGCGTCAGCCAGGGCCGCTGCCCTGACTAAGCACAAGGGAAAGAGGAGACCTCATCGAGGCTGAGGACCAGATTCCAAGTGCTGCCTGAGGGCAGTTTACAGATGGCACACGGGGACCGTGGTGGGTGGACCATTCCCGAGGTTCTCCTCTCTCAGGGTGAATTGCAGGAGCCACAGTTGCGGACACTGTCTTTATGGTCCTTCGTTGTGTGGTTCTGCGCTGATCCTGGACCCTCCTGCAGGATGCTTTAGCCATCAGCAGCACGTGTGGAGGTGGAAAGCTTTTGGAGTAGCTCCTGTCAGACACGCCGTGAGTCAGCTGTTGTTCTAACACAGATCCGCTTAATCTTCAGGACTCCAGCCTAAGCCAAGCATTTGATAAGCCTGTGGATTTGGATGCCATCATAGCCGTCTCTGTGGGTACATGCACGCAAAGACGCATCCATTGTGGCCTGCATTTCTGTCTCCCTACATTTAGAAAAATGCAACGCATCGATTGCAGGCAAGGAGAGAGTCATGATCAGACGGAGCCATTTTGCACCCTTTCCATACATATCGCACGCTAACGGTTTGTGCTGCGGGAGCTCCATGTCTGAAGGGTTTTCTGCGAATCTCTCCTGTTTGACTTTTAACTAAGTATGATTTCACAAGTCAAAAATGCAGGATATGTGAAGAGAGCACTATTGCTAAATAAGTCATGTGCATTTTGTGCCAAATGCTTAGCTACACTGACTTAGACTCTTGGATTGGATCAATGTTCAGGGCCACTAGCTTTACTCAGAAAATGGAGTTTCCCCAGCTGGTCGTTAACTGCTAGTAAATTGTCTGAAGATTGCATGTTATTGCTGGATTAATAAAACTCACATTAAGAAAAATGAAGTTAATAATGAAGTTGGAGTGGTCCTTTCCATGGACCCGCAACTGCTGTCGACAGCTCTTAAAATGAGCAGCTAAAGACCAAAACGAGTCCTGCAGTAAAAACCAGCAGCCAGAAAACTCTCAGGTGACAGGCAGTGAGTGCAAGCCCCACCTTCTAGGGACTTGGGGTCTGTGTTCACGCCCGATTCTGCAGAGGTGTGGGTGGGCCGAGGGCTGCCCATGCCCTGCGAGCAGGAGAGGAGGGGGCTGGGGTGTCCTAGGGAAAGGCAGTCGGCCTCCTGCAGGTCCCTGAGAGCAGCAGGCTGTGTGGCCACGTGTGCATGTGTGGTATGTGGACATGTGAGGCACACATATGATGATGCCTGTGTGCTGTGCTGTGCCTGTGAGTGTGGCGCGTGGTATTAGTGGTTGTGGTAAGTGGCATATGTGTGTATGGTATGTGTGGAGTGTGCGTACTTGTGGAACAGGCGATGTGTGGTGTATATGGTACATGTGTGGTGTGTGTGCATGGTGTGCGGTGTAGTGATGAGTTTGTGCTATGGGTGTGTGCAGGTGTGTGGTACATATGCGGCATTTTGTATGCTGTAGGGGTGTGGTGTGTGACATGTAGTGTGTGATGCATGTGTGGTGTGTGGTAGGTGTGGTGTGTGGTGGGCGTGGTGAGTGGTAGGTGAGGTGTGTGGTGGGCGTGGTGAGTGGTGGGCGTGGTGAGTGGTAGGTGTGGTGAGTGGTGGGTGTGGTGAGTGGTAGGTGTGGTGTGTGGTGGGCGTGGTGTGTGGTAGGCGTGGTGAGTGGTAGGTGTGGTGTGTGGTGGGCGTGGTGTGTGGTAGGTGTGGTGTGTGGTGGGCGTGGTGTGTGGTGGGCGTGGTGAGTGGTAGGTGTGGTGTGTGGTGGGCGTGGTGAGTGGTGGGC
>CM053405.1:1891609-1911629 GCA_028644305.1 Xerus rutilus
GGTGGGCGGTGGGCGTGGTGTATGTGGTGGGAGCGGTGGGCGTGGTAGGCATGGTGTGTTGTAGGCTGGTAGGAATGGTGGGCGGTAGGCGTGGTGGGCGGTGGGTGTGGTGTGTGTCACGTGGTGGCCTCAGACATGGGGTCTCCAGGAAGTGAGTCTCCACCGCACCTGAGGACAGGGCCGCACAGGGCTGTCTTCTGGGGTGCAGCGTTTGCCCCTGTGGGAGAGGCGGCGCTGCGGGTCTGGCGGAGGGGGCGCTGTGGGTTTGAGCTGCCTTACTCCGTCCACCTGCTGGTGCCTCACGCTCTCTCAGGTGGACCTCCTCCTGCAGCCCTGGTTAACTGGATGGCATAACCTGACCATTTGAAGCCTCAGTTTGCCAGTCTGAGAACAGGGTGTTCTCAGGATTCAGCAGGTGGAGAGGGCCAGTGAGAGGAGCATGGCCACTCCCGATCTCGTCATCCTGCAGGCAGTGTGGTGGACCTGCGGGCTGTGGTCCACTGTGCCACCAGCATCTTCCTGGAGCCTGAGGGGGCACCTGTCTGGCCCCTCACTGGGACCCTAGGGCTTTTCCCACACGGAGGTCTGCATTTCTACATTGACAGCACACCCAGCTCCAGGTGTCCAGGGCTGGAGGCAAGGCCTCTCAGTCGCTCCCCGGCATTGACTGCTCTCTAGGAGAAAGCCGGCACTCAGGGCAGGGATGTGAGAGGGGAGCAGACACTGGCCTTGCTCTGGACCACGTGGACCAGCAGGCTTGTCTTCCTTGGCCTCTAGTGTGTAGATGCCCTTGGAATACAAGGGGCCAAGCCCAGGCCCCGTCCTCCCTGTCCTGCAGGGCCCGTTGCTGGCCACTGCGCCTCCGGCTGGCCCAGTGCTCTTTCGGCTCAGACGCCTTGGCCCTGGCCTGGTCTGTCTGTGGGCCGTGGCTGTCCAGAACATAGCACTGACATCAGCTGGTGCTCACCTCAGGAACACAACGCCTTCTGAGCGTCCTTTCTATGGACACTCAGTTCTGCAGTGTCCCAGAGGCACTTTGCACATCTGCCACCTTCCTGTCTTGAAAACAAGAAGCCCAGCTAAAGGCGGTGCACAGTGAGACACCACAGCAGGGATCTGAGCGTGTGGGCCGTGGCAGGTGCTGCTGTGGTCCCCACGCCCAGCACAGGGCCGCCAGTGTGCATAAAGGAATTTCCATATTTCTGCAAACTCACAAAGAGGGAAACGCTTCCCTTTCATATTTAATAAAGATCTCCTCCGTCAGCTGCAGACGGTGATAAGTGTAATATCCTTAAATGGTTAATCCAGGGATCAGGGCTCAAGTGCTTTCTGCGGGTTGAAGCAGGAAGGCTGTTAGTAGCTAGTGTGCATTTCATAAACCCGAGGAAAAATTTTTTGATTTGGCTCTTTACTCTATCTTAAATGCTTTATTTTTCAGGGGCAAGATAAGGCCTGGTTCTTCACATGAAACTAGAGCTTAGCCATTCCCCCGTCTCCTCCGTCAAGGAAAAGGTCCTGTCTGTGCGCAGATGTCTCAGATCAAATTGTATCGCGGAGTCCTTACCGTGCTCAGCTAGATGAACTGCCAGAAAGGCCGTAGGCAAGAACTAAATTGCTTTGGTTTCAGTACACAGTGAATTTGGCTCAGACAAGCTGAATCAGTACATTAAATGCGAATCCCTCACAGATTTGAAAGCAGCCCTTAGCACAATTATTGACTGTGAGTGATGATTATGTCTAATTGAAGGAGACTTCAGCTACCTGTGGCTCTGCTGGAGTCCACCCGCGCCGCGGCCAGCGCAGCCTCTTAATTCAATGTTGCATCTTGGGAGCTGCGATTCAAGCGGGATCCTGAAGTGTGTACACATGGTCGATAGACTTTAATAAACTTTGCAGGCTCAGTAACTAGGCTGAGTGCATAATTCAATTTTTTAATTCACGAAGGAAAATGGCTAACAAGTATGTTGGGCCCCAGCAGCGCATCAGCTCCCATGGGCAGCATGCTTCCAGAAACAGGAGGACAGGTCGCTTGCTCATCTGTATCACTCGGGAATCTGCCTCTCTCCTGCTGGGTAAGGCACCAGAACCCCGGGACTCCACCCATCTCCTTGGGCCTGGAAAACCTTTCAGCAGAACTGTGAGGAAAACACAATCACGCGACTAGTTTGTGTTTTTTTGTTATGGAGTTTATGCCAACACTGGGGAGATGGAGGGACTTCTTTGTGGACTCTGCCTGCTCAGCTTAACTGGCCAGTCCTGCATAGCCAGCAGTCACTCTGGGGCTGCAGAACAGCCTCATCCTGCCCCAAGGTAGTGATTCTCTTCAGTGAACTACAGGCATTTTCTCATGGGTCTTCTGCTGAGAATCTAATGTTTCCTATTTTCTTTGACAAAAAATCACAAGCTCCACACTCAGATAGCCCAGAGACCCTATCCCTGTCCCCAAGCCAGCCTGTGTGTGCATGTGTGTGTGTGTGTGAGTACATGTGTGTGTGGTTTTAACTCCCTGGTCATTTTCTAGTTGCAGTGAATTCATTTGGAGGGAGCACTTAGGCCACTGACATTATGTTAAAGAGCACTTTATGGCAGGATTTGTAAATAAAGCTCCTTCCTTTGCGGCACACTTAAAGCTCAACACTTCCCGGGACATTGTTGCTCAAACTTTGCACAATCCTAGCTGTGAGGCCTGTTGGCCATTAATATTTCTAGTGAAGAATGTCCATGTGGATCTGTGCTACAATGGTTTGAAAACTGGAGCATTTGTTAGATAACAAATCACAACCCTATGGAGGACAAGCTGACTCTGGAGTCAGAGGGACAGAGAAGTGGGGAAGCTCTCTGGGCACTGGCAGGAAAGCCTGGAGGCATGGGGTGCCACGTGGGCAGGCATACTGGCTCCACTGCTGCCCCATGTACCTGGCGATGGCCTCGTTCATAGGAAATTGTCATTGTGTCCAGGCCTGGACTCGTCCAGGTAGATGGGTTTGTTCAAGATGAAGCTCTTCTGCTAGGTTCACTGAAAACATCGGTAGCTTTCTGTTCAGCGTTCAGAGTGAGACCAAACTACCAGGTTGCGAGGAGGCCCTGTCCTCCTTTTAAAAACTCATCTCACATACTGTACAGAATCAGCCTGGGTGTCTGACGGGTCTTCAGGGCTGAAAGTAGCACATGTGGCTGATGCTTCCACACATGGATCCTGAAATCCCAAACGATCCCCTTAAAACTGTCTACCCAGCATCCTTTAAAGATTATCACAACAGGCTGCCCAGGAAGCTGAGGCAGGAGCACCCCTGGAGCCCAGGAGATGCAGGCCAGCCTGGCAGCACTGCAGGACTCCGTCCCTGTGTGTGAGCATGTGCGTGTGTCTCTGTGTGCGTGTGTGTATGTGTGAGTATGTGTTTCTGTGTGCATATGTGTCTCTGTGTGTGTCTGTGTGTTTATGTGAGTATGTGTCTGTGTTTATGTCTGTGTGTGCATGCGTGTCTGTGTGTGTATGTGAGTATGTGTCTGTGTGTGTATGTGTGTGCATGTGTATATGTGAGTATGTGTCTGTGTTTATGTCTGTGTGTGCATGTGTGTTTGTGTGCCTGTGTGTGCATGTGTATCTGTGTATGTATGTGAGTATGTGTCTGTGTGTGTATGTGTGTGCATGTGTTTCTGTGTGCATGTGAGTATGTGTTTGTGTGTGCATTTGTGTCTATGTCTTTATGTGTGCATGTGTGTCTGTGTGTGTGCATATGTCTCTGTGTGTGCATGTGAATGTGTGTCTTTGTGTGTGCATGTGTCTGTGTGTCTGTATGTGAATGTGTCTGTGTGCATGTGTGAATGTGTCTGCACGTGTGAATGTGTGTGCATGCATGTGTCTGTGTGTCTGTGTGTGAATGCATGTGTCTGTGTGCACATGTGAATGTGTATCTGTGTGAATGTGTGTCTGTGTGCACATATGAATGTGTGTCTGTGTGAATGTACATGTTTGTGTGCGCATGTGAATGTGCGTCTGTGTGTGAATGTTGTGTCTGTGTGTGCATGTATCTGTGTGTCTGTGTGTGCATGAGTGTGTCTGTGTGTGCATGTGAATGTGTGTTGGTGTGTGCATTGTGTGTCTGTTTTGGAATAAAACAAGACGTTCTCCATGGTTGAAAGCTTCAACAGCAATGACAGAGAAATGAGGACAAACGATTGTCCAGTGTCTTCATTTCCACCTGTTTTCCTTTCCTCAGCAACAAGCTCTCCCGGAAGGCCTTGTTCCCACAGAGTTGCATTTTGGAGTCCTCACCCATGTAGTGGGGAGTGAGGTCTTTGGGTGGTGGTCAGATCATGAGAGTGGAGCCTGCATGGTGTGATTAGTGTTCTTAGGAGAAGGGACACCTGAACGTCTCACTGCTGTCTGCCATGTGGGGACACAGGGGAAGGCAGGACCCAGCCTGCCTGGCCCCCAGCCATGCTAGCCTTTGACCTTGGACTCCCAGAAGCAGTGAAGAACAAGTCTGCTGCTGTTCATGTCCCCAGTGTCTGGTGCTGTTGCTGTAGCAGCATGGGCTGACTGGCACACTGTGTGTCATAGCCAAGGCTCCTGAGAAGCACAGGGGGCACTCCAGTGTCAGGAGCATGGCCTCTGCCTCCAAAGGGGCACGAAGCCCAGGAGCCCATCACAACTCATCACAAGGTGCCCAAATAACCACCGCCCATTGTAGCAGCACTCCCCACGCCTTCAACCCCTCCCTTCCCTCTTCTCCCTTTCTATGGTGATGAAACGCACGCCCAGCAGAGCGTGCCCCATTGGTTGTAACCTCGGGGCCGTGATTGGTCCGAGGACCCTATATAAGCCTCTGTACTCCCTGGATTAAACGGGTTCTGCCTCTCACTCCGGCAGAGCAGTCTTACCTACCCCTGGAGTCTGGGTGGAGTGACTCTATGGACCGTCACCCCTAACCTCGTCCCGTGAGACCCCACTTCGTCTTCCCTGAAGACCCCTTTTTGTCTTCTGGGACCCCAAAGCCTAGTCCTGTGAGACCCCACGTCGTCTTCCCCGAAGATCCCTTTTCATCTCTCAGGACCCCAACTCGTTGAGGAGACCCACGAGGCACAACTTCAAACAATATCATACTTCAAGTCAATATCAAGTATGTGAATTCTAAATTTGCAAGATGGCACACAGAGGGGGCCCATCCCTTGCTTTTATTTACCAGCTGTGCAAAGCAATGGCAATTAGTTGAATTAAACTGAGTTCCAGAACCTAAAAGAGGAGACAGTGCCCACAATTGTGCAGTCTGCAGACCTCGTCATGGCGAAGAGGAGACTGAGCCACTGGGAGCTCATTCGCCTTGTTTTCTTCTCTCCCTTCCTCTCCCAGCAGTGTGTGCTTTGGTTTGTTGAGTGCATGATTTACTAAAGTGAGCAAAATTTCTGGTAGGAAGGTACCAGGCTCCCCTGGACTGAAGGGAAACCCAGTGCTGACTCTCCTTAAGAGGTTCACCCTCGTGTGAGTACCAGCCTCCTCGGTCCTCCATTTGGGGCAAACAGAGTCTTGCCAAGACACATTTCTCCAACAGATTGCTGTCAGCTGGCTGGGTTCTCAACAAAGTCTAGCCAGTGATTTTAAGGCTATTTATATGAAAAAGAGACCACCCTCTGTTCTGGTATGGAGAGTCCCCAGGAGTCTCCTGTGGAAAGTGTGGTCCCAGGGGCAGCAAGGGCAGCGAGGTCTGGGCAGATCGGCAGCGACGGGACCCCGCGGGCTCCAACCGCATCAGTGGACTGACCCTCTCTGCCCTGCTGAGTTCACCTTCTCTCAGTGGCTCCCCTCTCTCCTTCCAAGATGCCACGAGCTGAGCACCTTCCTGTGCCCTGACCTTCTGCCATGACGCTTCTGTCTTGGAGTCAGCAGACCATGGACTGAATCCTCTGAAACCAGGAGCCAAACGTGCCTTTCCTCCCCTGCGTAGTTGCTGGGAGTCGGAGCAGGGAGGAAACCTGGCTCACACACCCTCTCACTGGGCCACCTTCTTTCTGCCCAGAGCCTGGGAGATGTGACGAAACTTCTGAACTAGGTGACACCTCCGGTTGGCAGCCCTCCTGAGGTGTGTGGAAGCCCCCACCTCGCATCCTGACCCACAGTGCCAGGGCTGGCAGTGGACAGGTGGCCTCCACCTGGGCTGCAGGGAGGGGGGCAAATCCCTCAGGTATGCGGCTCACCTGGTGAAGCTGCCTGCTGCCAGCTCCCACCAGCTCCTGGGCAGATGTTGGGGTTTCCTGAAGTCACAGTGCTTCAGCTCCCTGCCTCACATCCTTGAGCATGAACGGGAGATGGCAGGACCTCGCCCTCAGTGTGCCTGCTGCCCGGACCTCCCCACCATCACTGCACTGGCCCTGTGCTGCTGCCCCGAGGCAGCACACCCGCAGTGACCTCACACACCACCAGGCGTCTTCTCACAGCTCTGGAGGTGAGAGTCCGGCATTAGATTCATGGGGTGAAGTTGGTTGTCGGTGGGCCTGGGTCTCTCTGGAGGCCCCGGGGGATGAGGAGAGGATCCATTCCTTGGCTGTTCTGGGTTCCTTATGCTGCCCACAGGCGGTGGCCACCTCCTCTCACACCGTCCCTCTCACCTGACTCTCCTGCCTCCCTCTGACAGATGCCCTGTGATCACATTTGCCCACCTAATGGTGGTGAGGCTTGATCTCCTAGCCTAGGATCCTCAGCCTCGTTGGGTCTGCAGAGTCCTTGTCACAGTGCAGGTGGCACAGTCACAGGCCACCATTATTCAGCCTAAACAGCTGCCACCAGCTTCTGCTATGACCTCGTAGCTCCTGGTGGGGCTGGACTTCACCAGTGACCCTGCCTGGCCATGTCCATTTCCCTGGCCAGAGAAACTGGGTCAGGGCACAATTGCCACCTAGTGCAGACTGAGCCACATCCTCCCACAAGTTTTAGGAAATAGCAGCCGTCCTTTCTTGAATTTACTTTATGTTGACAATCGCTAAAGCTTGAAGATCCAATGGTGATATTTTTAAAAATGGGGCTGGGGTTGTAGCTCAGTGGTAGAGTGCTTGCCCAGCATGTGGGAGGCACTGGGTTCAATCCTCAGCACCTCATAAAAATAAACAAATAAAATAAAGGTATATCGCAGGGCATGGCAGCACATGCCTGTGATCCCAACACTTTGGGAGGCTGAGACAAGAGAATTATGAGTTCAAAGCCAGCCTCAGCGACGGGGAGGCACTAAGCAACTCAGTGAGACCCTGTCTCTACATAAAACACAAAATAGGGCTGGGGATGTGGCTCAGTGGTTGAGTGCCCCTGAGTTCCACCCCCAGTACCAAAAATAAAATAAAATAAAAATTAAGATAAAATAAAATAAAAACACAATAACAGTATTTTCTAAAAGTGTGGGCACTCCCCAGGAGAATGGAACACCACAGAAGAGAGCCTGGAGACAGTGGGAGTGAGACAGGCCCACGTGACCCAAGGCTGAAGCTCTGAAACTTGGCAGCTCCAGGAGCCCAGTGTCCCGGGGCCTCCCCCAGAGAAACAGCCTCTGCCGCTTGCACTGGCTAAGGTTCTAGGTCCCAGCTGCCTTGTGCTCAGGAGGGCAGAGGGCACACCTTGCCCATCAGGGTCGCCTGGTACCCGCGGCTCTCCCAGGTGTCGCGGTGCTGCTTGTGAGAGAAAGTAGCTTCCTCTCAGATCAAACCTGGCTGTCTTTTTTTTTTCCAAAATGTGATGAACATTAAACCATGATCAACATTTAAATGACCCAGGAACACAGACAGGGGCCTCGTGATCCCACATCTGCACGTCCCACCCAGTGGGCGCAGGGCCTCAGGGAGGAGGATGTGAGAGGGTACCACCCTACGTGTGCACAAACGCGTCTGCCAGTCGATGAACAGCAGGGTGGTTGAGGAGGAGTGCACGCGCGCGCGCGCGCGCACACACACACACACACACACACACCTGTGCACAGTGATGGAGTCCTGCCTGAGTTGCTGTAGGGCCCCTTCCTTACAGAAGGCTATGCTCGAGTGACACTCGGTGCAGACCACGTGTGCACAAACATATGCTCATTTAGGCGTCCTTGTGTGGCTCTGTGACGTGTACTATGTATTCCATACAGCACAGAGATGTCACACATTCTGTACACATTTATATAGAGAAATAGGCATGTCACACACAAACCACTTAGCTACGCGTGCTGTGTTAATTCACAGCTCTGTGATGTATTGGATATATGTTCATCGTATACAAAGAGCACATTTATATATTGTTCATACAAACCACACACACGCTATTATCCATTGCAATACAGTCACCCTCTATTCAGATAATGTGTATATTTATATTTTCCTAACCTTTAGAAGGGTGAACTGCTATGCCTCCTCCAGTGTAAATAATGCATTGAAGTAAAATATGGACTGTCAAACTCAGGCAACAATTAATTATATAGCACATAAATCCTTCCTTCCAGATGAAGAATGCACAGTCCTTTGTGCATAAATGTTTCTCTGGATTTTGTTTGAACTACTAGCCTCATAACATCAGATGGTGCAGTCAGGATAATTTTCATTAGAAAAATAATTATAGGCTAAATATAGTTAATAAAACATTAACTATAAATTTGAATATTTTAAAAGCATGTCCTTCTAGAAGCAGCTTCTAATGAATTTTGATGAAAATACCATGATTACTTAAGAAAAAATAAATAGATGTGGTTATTACACACAATTGTGAGATGAATGAATTACAAAAAACAATTTTAACTGGGAAATAATTATTCTGGGCAATCCACTTCAGAAAATTGATGATTGGGAGAAGAAAAGAAAAAAGTCGTGCTTTTTCATGGCTGGCAGAGCCTGCGTCTAATTCCACCTCACGTAGACTGTGGTTATTAGTGAAACCAAAAGCCTTCAAGATCTAAAGTTTAAAACGGCATTGAGACACACACTTCTGTTGACGGATTTAGTCTTGATTTGGAGGGCCATGGCAAGGTCCCTCTGTCTCTGAGGGTGGCCAGCGTTCCCAGGAGGCTCACTGTGAAGCCAGGGCGCGGGGCAGTGGGGCTCCTCTCCCACCCACCTGCGTTCCCCACGAGGTGCCTCCCGCTCTCTTCCGGGACCTCCCTGGAGACCTAGCACCCTCCAGGTGCTCAAGCCCGCTTTGGCCCTGCGCTCAGCACTGACACGCAGGTCTCCCCTGGAGTCCCACTCTCCGTGGGATGTGGGTGTTGGGGTGGAAGTTAGCTCACCAGGGACCTCACCTTAGCTGCTTTCTGAAAGCCATGTGCAGGGCGCTGGTGTCTCCTGTGCTGCTCACTTGCCATTCTGAAGCCAGTGAGGGGCCATGGCCCTGGGCAGCAGAAAGGCACCCAGGCCACACGGAGGCCTGCTGGGCTGTGCTCTGAGTTCCACTGAGTCCTCACTGGTGCTGAGAATGCGGTAGAACACAAGTTCCCTGAGTGTGCCCCACGGCATTGTTGTTCTTGACACCAGTGACCTGAGGAGCACCAATCTCAAACCTCAAACACCTATTTCCACACCCTGTCCTCCTCTGGCACCTGCCACCCCATGCACGAGGTGGCCGGGTTCCCCTGGCCTTTGCCATGAGCCTGCACAGGGCTAAAGATGGTTTCCAAGCCTCACCATGTTTTTATTCTCATTATCCTTTCAGGAAACTTGCAAAGCAGAAGTATAATTACATTTCATCTTTTGACCAATCGTGGAGGCCCAGAGGCTGTACTTGTGGCACTTGCCCAGCAGGGTTTGTGATGGAACAAAGTGTAGACAAGCCTCCACACCAAGGGTCCTGTGCTTGCCACACCCAGGCGTGCTTGGGGATGTAGCACCGCACCAGAGGACAGCCAGCTGGAGTGAGGAGCTCGCTGTGTGCTGTGCCAAAATGGGTCACTTCAGAGGCTGGCTCCCTCCTTCTGAGCCCTGGAGAGTCCTTCTGTGCAAAACCAGCAGAGGGAGGACCTGCCTGGGCTGGCACCCCACACAGCACCTCTGAGCTCTAAAGCCTCCATTGCCCAGGCCTTGGGTGGCCTCCACATGGAGACACTCAGAGCTGCTGTGGTGAGCGCACAGGAGAACCGGTGCTGCGGCCACACTTGAGAGATGAAGCAGGGCCCAGTGGAAGCTGGAAAGCAGCACGAGAGTCCAGGCTGGAGAGGCTGTGCTCCTCCCTCTGAGCTGCCTGCTCCGCAGGGTGGAGGGAGGAAGGAGAGAGCTGGACAGTGGACAGAGCCAGGCGGCAAGCCCCAGCATCCAGCTCACGAGCTCTGACACGCTCCGTGCAGGCCACGCCTTCAGTCCCCTTACAGAGGGGAAACCAGGGCTTAGAGAGGTCCAGGGACATGGGCTGGGATCAATCCTGTGCACGCGATGCTCCGTGCGGCCTCCCCTGTGCAGCAAGAGGAGCAGCGTCCCTTTCCTCCTGCACCATCAGGGTTCTGAGCCCAGAATACAAGCTGTTCTCGTCCAGGGCTGCCCTCACCGGAGCCCACGGTGGCAGCCTCGGGTCGTGGTGGTGCCGCCCACCATGGATGGCTCCAGCAGCAGCATGCCATCCACCCCACTGAAGTCCCTCCCCTGGCCTCTGACTGCCTGG
The DNA here is from genome assembly GCA_028644305.1 of Xerus rutilus. Classification (NCBI taxonomy): domain Eukaryota; kingdom Metazoa; phylum Chordata; class Mammalia; order Rodentia; family Sciuridae; genus Xerus; species Xerus rutilus. The sequence goes on from CM053405.1 coordinate 1,902,210, forward strand.
GCTCCCTCCTTATTCAAGCCCCACCCGGACGCTGACTTCCCTTGCCTGATGGTTCCAGTACAGATGGATGAGAAGTGTGTGGTTTTCCTGCCCCTGGAGTCACGTGGGACTGGACGAATGAGTCAAATTTCTGGCAAAATACATTCTTTTTCTTGTCTAAATACTTGAAAAATAAGTTTGAGAAGTCACAGAAGTTGGGGTGGCATTCCTCAGTCATCTGTGCTGTCCAGGGGGGAAGGCAGCAGCCACCTGCTCACCTGCACATGCCCCGTGTGAGACCACCACGCAGCTTCGCGCACGCAGGCACCATGGACTGCAGGCCTCCGCACAGACCTCCACGTGTGGTCTCTATAGGACAGCTGAGCTCGGAAGAGCTGTCCTGCTCGGAGGACCCACAAGGAATCACTGTAACAATCAGTGTCTTCTGGTGGATCCACCTGACCACTTTCCCTTCAGTGGGAGTGACCCTAAGGCAGCCATGTGCCTTTGTTCCCATGATCAAGTTCATAAAAGCCACCTGTGCCCGGAGCAGGTCGAGGAACTTCAGCTGTCATCCCAGGGGACAGGGTGGGACTCGGGGGCTTCCATGTGTTCTCCACCCAGAGAGGCAGGCTGGACAGCCACTTCCTGCCCACTGGGCAGCCAGGCATCCTTCCATGAATGCTGGGTGCCTTGGGGCCCCACTGGACAGAGGATTGTGCCTCGAGGTTGATCCCTGCTGATGAGCTGGGAAGGGGCAGCCGTGGACACAGGCTGAGCCTCTGGAGAACGTCCAGTGGAGTTGTGTCTCCACAGTCTTCGGAGCAGAGGTGGGGCAGAGAGGCACTGGCCTCTGAGGGGGATGGCTCTGTCCCCACGTCCCCCCAGCCAGGAACTGAGCTGTGGTGGACAGCCATGGTGACCAGCTCCGGCGCTCCTGCCTCTGTTCAGCCCCACAACAACCTCTTCCTGTTCCCCTAACTTCCACTTCCAGGCCTCCTCCCCACTCGCCTGGGCTGTTTCCTGACCCTCGGGCTCTTCTGCGTTCAGGCCGCTTTTCCTCCTGCGAGCACGAGGCCCCTCATAGTCCTACTCTCAGCCCACCACCCCAGCTCCAGCGCCCCCCACCACACCCAGGCCTGTGGGGAGTTCAGACCCCCACTGTGAGTGCCCGCTTCCCTCCTGTCTTCGGCCTCTTCCCTCACCTTCCCTGGGCACCTGCCCAGACCTCTGGCTGACCACGCCTCACTCCCAGGGAGGTTTCTGCTTGCGTGGCTGTGTTCCCGTGAAGCCCAGACCTCAGGGCCCTGTGCTCTGCTCACAGTGACAGCTACGCAAGCTGTGAGTGTCTGCTGTAGGATGAAGACAGACTTGGGGACCTTGAAACGGGCTGGGCCTGGCAGGTGTAGGCTTGGTGAGCAGGGCATCCTCCTTGTCCTCTCTCTGGTTGGACCCTGGCAGAGTCCCTTGGGTCCCAAGGAAGTGGCAGAATGGGCTGGAGGATGGCCTGAGAGGGCAGGCGGAGCACACGGGTCGGGGGCATCACAGCAAGGGCAGGCGGGACCACAGGAAAAGCTCCACACCAGGCGGGCGGGCAGGTGGGCAGCAGGCGGGCATGTTCTCAAGGTCTCGTTCCAGATCACTTTTAACAGGAGCTAAAAATGATTTAATGAACAGAAAGTACCAGGGAATTCCCCACATGCCACGAACAAAGAGCAGAGGAGGTGGGAATTGTGTGGGTTATGCGGTAATTACCACCAACTCAACAACCCTCCATTACCAGGACTTACCTTCTTCAAATAGTGGCAGACGCAGCATGGAAGGTGCCGCTTGTGTGGCTCACATCGTGCTGTCTCGGGACGCGGAAGAGGGCTTCCTGGGCCAGTGCCCTGCAATGCCCCGCTGGCCTGGAGACCAGCAGGAGGCGGAGCTTGCTCTCCCCATCCTGAAACCACACTGCGTGTCTCCCATGCTGCGCTTGGGCGTTTGTCGTTGTTGTGTGTGTGAGAGAGAGAGAGAGATGGCGAACGCTCAGAACATTGAAAGAGCTGTGTGACATCTACACAGCACTTGCCAAAAGTTTGGGTGAGTTCATTGTCAGTGAATCAGAAACATATGACTTAAATTACCATAGAAATCTGTGTTTAGAATTTGTTGAGAACTGTCTGGCTAATGCTTGCTTAGTGTCATCGGGGAAGGGAGTGGGAACAGACCACGAACTCAGACCAAGGTGAAGCCTCAAGGTGGCCATGCCTGTGGCAGCTGGACCAAAGCAGTGGGTAGAGTTCTGGGCCCAGCACGTTGGTCCCAAGGGGCCCAGGCTCCCTGTCCTGCCCGTGCCTGCCCAGCCCTTGCTCACCCTGCGGTCCCCTGCCCTACTGCTGCTTTCCTGCCAGTCACACAAGGGCTTCGCCCCAGGCCCAGTGCACTGGCCCGCAGTGACTCAGGCTGCCCTGTGCGGCCGCCCTGCTGGCTGCTGGGAGGTGGGGCCTGGCACACCCATGCTCTGCCAGGCCAGATCCCTTACTGCTGGGGAAAGGGACGCAATGGCAGGCCCCGGGTCCTCCAGTTCCAGAGCTCTCAAGAAGCCGTGGGGAGCTACCTCTGTTCCACTTGGAGTTTATTTCTCATGAAGCTAAAAGGAGAGGAAACTCCGTGAACAACTTCACCACCATTTGCATAGATGTAGAGTCTCCTGGTTCTGAGGGGCTCCTGCTCTGGGCCGGATGCCATGGCCTGCAAATGGGAAGAGGAGGTCACAAGTCCCCCACTGCGGCCCAGGTGGTTCCCACCTTCACTCTGCCCCCACACCCTCTGCTTTCTCTTCCAGCTGCTGCTCCGAGGCATCCTCACTGGGCACAGATTCTTTGCTCCCGAGTCTACGAGGTGCCAGAGGGAGCAGTGAACCTTGTGGCCTCCATGTTGATCAGCTCTTCCTTATTCACAGTAGACGCAGCCTGGGCATCACATCATGTCACCCTTCATCCTCAACTGGGGACCGGTTTCTAGGCATTTCCTGCCACGGAGCTTCCTGCTTTGGGGTCTTCTTTTCCTCTCTCATCAAGTGCTACCTCAGGGCATCCTGTTGGCTGTGCAGCATCAGTACCAGAGAGGGACACTGACCACAGGTCAGGGCCTGCGGGGCATTTGGTGATGGAGACCATGCTGGAGAGGGTGCCAGTTCTTCCCTGCTGGCTGCCTGAAGGGGCAGGCTCTTTGGTAAGCCACTGACTTGGCTCCACCTTTCCTCCCTGTTGTGGTCCCATCTGTGGCTCCAGAAGTGCCTGTACCTTGCCCCAGCTGGACGCGGCCACTGAGGAGCACGCTCAGTATTAGGTGATTCAAGCCCAAAAGTGTCGAGGAGGACATCGTGGCTTCCTGTGGCTGCTTGGCATGGACGTCTTGATTGCCACAGTATACCTAGTGATCTCCAAAAATAAAGGCAAGGAAAGTGAGCTAGCAGTAACATGCAGCTGTGAGCGGCAAAGTCGTCAGGGCAGGAACTCGGCCCTCTCATCTGCAGGACTAAAGTGCACACAGACCATGATGGTAACTGAACTGCCTGGGCTGTGGCAGTGTGGGGACTGCAGCTCCACACTGAGGCCCCGCGGCTGCTGTGCAGGTCTGTCTACAGGGGCAGGAGGGCGGGCCACATCTCTCCTGTGCCAGCTTGGTTTCCACCGATTGAGTATTTGCTGTTTGTTGTGAGGGCCTCAGATCCTCCTCGGCCACCCGGCCACAGATGTCCTGGTTGAGACTCCACAGCCCTTGCTCCTGCCCCAGGCTGTCATGGGCAGTGAGGAGGAGCCAGCTGACCATGGGTCCCGGCGAGCACGCCCAGGCCTGCCTGTCTCCACAGCCATTCGCAGGGAAGTGACACAGTCAAGGCTCGCTGGCGTGATCTTACTGTCACTGCCACCCTGCTTCTCTGCCCTTGGATCCACTGGGAATTGTCCTCACCCGTCTTCTGGACACCTCCTGGGCCTAGCAAGCTACGAGCTCCCCTCACAGGGTGCCCCCAGCCCCTTCACCTCCTGAAACAAAAAGACCAGGGGTTGGTTAGTGGAGGGGCGCACTCCTTGCGCAGGGAAGCAAGGGATCCAGGCCAGGTGCCCAACGTGGCCCCCTCCCCAGCCTTCTCAGAGCTGCCTGGCCTCACCTCAACTGGTCGGGAGATTGCAAGATGTCCAGCAGGAGCACACTGGCCTTTCATCCTTATCCACTGCTCCTCTTCTATGGTACAGAAAAGTCAGTTGTGCTGATGGCAGAGAAAAATGTCCCATGTTGCTGAGAAGACACTTCTTTGTCTCCTTGATACTGACAGAATGCCAGCCAGGGTGGCTCTTTCTCCTGGTTTTTCTTTTGTCTCATGGATCTAATCTTGGGATATCAAACTCTGCGCAGCCATCTCCTCAGACACGCCTGGAACCTTGTTCTGGAGGCCAGGTCTTCCCCAGGACACCTCAGGTCTGTGTGGGCCCTTCAGCGCTGCTGCACCTGCCAAACCCTGCAGGTTTTCACGGAACACAGCATCATGAGACCTAAGGACACTGCGGCCTCTGCAGTCCAACAGGTGGCGTGGGTGTGTTTCCCCTAAGGCTGCAGGTCATTCTACTGCCTGTCCAAGGTGGACAGCTGCTGAACATGGTGCATGTTGAGCAGGACCCACGTCTCCCTGAAGGGGCAAAAATTTGCTCTTGGGGAGTAAACATCTTAGTCTTCTTATTAACCCAACACAGGTTCACACATGAGCCCCACATAGATGATTCATGTGCTATTAAAATTGTGTGGGTGGGACAATTTCAAAGGTCTATACAGGCTCTTTGGGGGGACGGAATGCCAAGGGTAGCATGGGACCCTCGTCTCCATCAGGCAGACACAGCCACGTGCACTCGAGTGTGTGTGACCCGCGATGGTGTCTGCGTCTGGCCCTGAGGGCGGGGGGGCAGCCATCTTATTAAATGTCACTGTGTGCCACACCCCAGCACATTCCCTACACTTAACAGGCGACACAGTAAGGTCCTCTGTGTCAGAACACGCTAACGAGGCTCAGCCAGCACACTCCCTACACTTAACAGGCGACACAGTAAGGTCCTCTGTGTCGGAACACGCTAACGAGGCTCAGCCAGCACACTCCCTACACTTAACAGGCGACACAGTAAGGTCCTCTGTGTCAGAACATGCTAACGAGGCTCAGGGCTGGACTACAGCGAGGAGGGTGAGACCTAGGCGGGTGAGACAGAGGGTGTGATCCAGGCTTCCAGCCCAGCCTGACCCAGGGGCCCTGTCCAGCTTCCTGTGCACATGGGTCTCAGGGCATCAGTGGGGATGGTCTGGCCACACTGCAGAGACCTGCATGGTCACAGGGCAGAGCAGGCACCAGGGTCTCTCCCCTACTCTACCCAAAGGTCACTCCCAGAGGAGCCTGGTAGGTGGGCGCCCTAGAGAGACACTCAGCTGCCTGGGCCTGCCACATCGGGCTTTGTCCTGCAGACTCTGTGGATACCTCTGCATGGCCAACCTCTCTCTATACCACACACTTATAATTCTCATTGCTGACTGGAATTCACCACTTCAAATCATTAAATAAAGTCACCCCTTCAACACCACTCGTGCTTGGGGGAGATGTCTTCCTGCATTCACTGGCCTCCAGCTCCTTCCATCTTCTGCACCACATTCTTCCTGTTCAGCAGAGCCCACCCCTCTAGGACACACTGACTGCTACTCACCAGGGCCTCTTACATCTTAGTCTGTATTGCTTTTTTTAGAGTATTGGCATTTTAATTTTGTTTGATCCATTCTTCTAACAAGAATATTGGCCCTTCTACCAGACCTCAAACTATATTACAAAGCTATAGTAACAAAAACAGCATGGCACTGGCACCAAAATAGACATGTAGATCAATGGCACAGAATAGAAGACACAGAGACAAACTCACTTAAATACAATTAACTTATACTAGACAAAGGTGCCAAACAGTACATAGGAGAAAAGATAGCCTCTTCAACAAATGGTGCTGAGAAAACTGGAAATCCATATGCAGCAAAATGAAACTAAACCCCTATCTCTCACCATGCACAAAATTTAACTCAAAGTGCATCAGGACCTGGGAATTAGATCAAAGACCCTGTGCCTAATAGAAAAAAAAGTAGGCCCAAATCTTCATCATGTCGGATTAGGATCTTACTTCCTTAAGAAGACTCCTAAGGTGCAAGAAGTAAAATCAAGAATCAATAAATGGGATGGATTCAAACTAAAAAGCTTCTTCTCAGCAAAAGAAACAATCAATGAAGTGAACAGAGAGCCGACATTCTGGGAACAAATTTTTGCCACATGCATATCAAATAGAGCACTGATTTCCAGGATATATAAAGAACTCAAAAAACACCACAAAAATAAACCATCCAATCAATAAATGGGCCAATGAGCTGAACAGAAACTTCACAGAAGAAGATATACAATTGATCGACAGACATGAAAAAATGCTCAACATCTCTAGCAATTAGAGAAATGCAAATCAAAACTACTCTAAGATTTCATCTCACGCCAGTCAGAATGGCAGTTATCAAGAATACAAACAACAATAAGTGCTGGCGAGTTTGTGGGGGAAAAGGCACACTCATACATTGCTGGTGGGACTGCAAATTGGTGCAACCAATCTGGAAAGCAGTATGGAGATTCCTTAGAAAACTTGGAATGGAACCACCATTTGACCCAGCATCCCACTCCTCTGTCTATATTCAAAAGACTTAAAAACAGCATACTACAGTGATGCAGCCACTTCAATGTTCATAGCAGCTCAATTCATGATAGCTAAACTGTGGAACCAACCTAGATGCCCTTCGATAGATGACTGGATAAAGAATCTGTGGTATATATACACAATGGAATATTACTCAGCAATAAAAGAGAATAACATTATGGCATTTGTAGGTAAATGGATGGAGGTGGAGAATATCATGCTAAGTGAAGTAAGTCAATCTCATAAAACCAAAGGCCAGATGTTCTCTCTGATAAGTGGATGTTGATCCATAATGGGGGAGGGGGCATGGGAAGAATGGAGGAACTTTGGTCAAAGGGGAGGGAAAGGACGGCGGGGGAGAGAACATTGGCCCTCTGGAAGTCCAGGCTCACGTGGTTTATTCTGTGTCCTACCCTTGTAGTCTAAGAGAGCAGTGGGGTTCGGGTCAAAGACACTCAGGAAGCACCCGTCACATGCTGAGTGCAGAGCTGGCCCTGGCCGGTCCCCAGAGGAGGGGCACGTGGACTTCCCAGCACAGCTTTCGGCAGCACTGCGTCAGCCCCCCAAGGCGGGGCAGCAACGGCCCATCTGTTCCACGGTGATCATGGTTTTCCTCTTGACGGGCACAGGCGAGCTCTCAGGGTTAGTAACCCTGAGATGCACAGTGCAGTTCCTGGTGTTGGGAAAGCCCTCTGGCCGGTGTGGCCTCGCCCCTCCCTGTGCCGCTGCCATGCCTGCCCACCTGCCCACGGCTCCCTCCCTCCACAGACTTGTGGAAATGTCTTGAGAAGGATCGAGGTACTGGAAGACGTTCCGGGGAAGATGTCTTGCTGGGCAAGCACCGCCCGTGGCACTGCCCTGAAGCACTCACAGTGCTGCTGATCCCACGCTGCGCGACCGCCGTTCGGAGGGAGCTTCCTTTCAGCTAGCCACGACAGTCCCCCGAGGCTGCGCCTGTTAAAAAGAGCAAACACAACAATGGAAGGTGCCTTGTTTATAAATGGCCGAGTTATTCTTAGAAGGCAGGCTGAGCGGAGCCCTGGAAGGTGCTGATCCAAGGGGATTCAGCCAGGCTGGATCAATGGGCCCGAAGGCCCCCGGTGATGGGCAGGCGCTGCGGTGGCTTCCACTGGTGCCCAGGTGCTTGGTGGATGTTGGCTCCACTTTGTATTTGACCTATTGTCTTCTTAAGGATAAACGGAGAGCAAAGGCCCTGAAATGAAAAATAAAGGCAAAGATGAGCAGAGGAGATGGGGTCGTTAGGCGGGAGCCAGCCTGCCCCGCAACTGGCTGAGCAGCCTGCTCTACCGGGACCTCCAGCTGTCCCAACGCCTCCCTGGGAAACAGCCCCCAAATCACAGCCAGTACAGGAACTTTGATTTCAGAACAAGTGCATCAAGCACAGCACGTCTCCACTGAGCACACTGACCAGCCCTGGCCCACTGCGACAGCAGTCCAGTCCCGGCAGGTCCTGGGCTTCCTGGACGTGGCAGCAGGGGGTAAGTGAGGTGCTGTCCACACGAAGAGAGCTACCCAGAGGGCCGCCTCCACCAGCAGTCCCTGGCCCTCAGCGGGGGTGCAGTGATGGAATGCTCCTGGCCTGGTGTCCAAGGTGGACATGTGGCCTTGGTCCCCAGCCAGTGTGTCTGGCATCTCACCAGAACTTCTCCTTGGTGTCCTCAGGGAGAGGGGACAGCAGCCCTGGCCCTGTCTCCTACAGGCCCAAGTCCAGGCAGTGCAGCTCAGGCCCAGGCAGAGGTGGGGACACAGCTGAACAAAGCAGGTACCCCTTAACCTCGGGCCCTGTCTTCCTGGCCCACAGCCCTGAGGGGGTGCAGGATGGAGGTCTGCTGTCCTGCTAACCCCCTCCCTGGGGTGGCTTCTATGGTCAGGCCACATTGTCTCTGATAGTATCTGAGCTGTGCCTGTGGGGTAGACCAGGACAGAGACCTCACTCAGGTGCCAGGAGCTGCGCACGGGGCTGTGCCCTGGCTAAGATGGCACCACATAGACAATCCTTCCTCTTGGAAAAGCATCCCCCATAGTGCATAAGCCAGTTCCAGCGATGTCTCTAATGGGGCTTTAAAGACGGTCATCTGCCATAAGTAAGGGAATGAATGATGCTTCATTCCACCCACCTGGAGAAAACTGGCAGCCGCCGGCCTTGCTGATCTCTCTGCTCAGCCCCCAGCAGATGCGGCCCTCCTCGGGCATGGGGGACACAGAGGGCAACCCTGGAGGGCCACAGCAGTCACCTGGACTGGACTTGGGTTCTCCTCAATCACCCAGACTTGGCCTCCAGTACACCTAGCCCAGCATGCCCACCCCAGCTCACACACCTCTGCACACATATCCCCACGTGCAAACCATGTACGGGCACACTTGTGGACACACCCTTGCACACACCCCTACACACACATCTCCATGTGCACACCCTGTACATGCACACCTGTGGACACACCCTAGCACACAGCCCTGCACACACATCCCTGTATGCACGCTGTGCACATGCCTGGCACACGCCTCCTGCATTCACAGCCTGCACATAGACATCTCCATACATGGTACTCACAGTCCTCACTTATCTGTGCACATACCCTTGTACATGCAGCTCTGCACACATACAATCTTGTGTCTGTGGCCCTGAACAGGCTGTGGTATGGGGAACACGCCTTCACACACTCACCTGCACACTGTG